>ML677519.1:36643-50999 GCA_007922305.1 Dermatemys mawii
GAGGGGGCTGGGCGCTGGCTCTGGGGTGTCTCGGGCAGGGCAAGGGGTTGTGGGGCTGGGCGCTGACTGTCTGATGGATCAGGCTCATGTGGGGTTCCTGCTGTGGGGTGGAAGGCGCGGAAGCTCGGTACTCTTGGGGGAGGTCGGGATGGGGTGGGACCTTTCCCCTGCAGGGATTTCGCTCAGTTACCGCACGGGAGAGTCTCTCTCCCATAAGGGACAGGGGCAGGCACAGCCAAGGGGAAAGCGGGGTTCATTCTCAATCTTCCCAGCCCCACAGGAGTGATGGAGCTGTGAGCAGCACGAAGGGCACGGTTGGCTGTCACTAGCGGGTTGGGGAGCACGTGGGAGAACCTGGAAGCGTTATTATGGTTGGGGTCCCCATCACATCTGGTAGATCACAGAATCGTAGGACTGGAAGAGCTCTCCAGAGGTGTCTGGTCCGGTCCCCTGCACTCAGGTCAGGACTAAGTGTTATCTAGACCGTCCCTGACAGGGTTTTCCAACCTGCTCTTAAAAAATCCCCAACGACGGAGATTCCACCACCTCCCTGGGCAATTTATTCCAGTGCTTCACCACCCTGACAGTTAGGAAGCTTTTCCTAACGTCCAACGTAAACCACCCTTGGTGCAATTTAAGCCCATTGCTCCTTGTCCTGGCCTCAGAAGTTAAGGAGAACAAATTTTCTGCCTCCACCTTCTAACAACCCTTTACATACAGTAGACTCTCGATTATCCAGGATGATAGGGAAAAAATTAATCCTGGTTAATAAAATCCTGGATAATCACCATAGGAAATATGGGGAGGGGAGTTGGTTCACCAGCCACCCTGCACCAGGGAGAGGGGGTGTTGGTTCACTGGCTGCCCTGTGCCCTGGTGAGGTTTGGGTTTTTTTGTGCTTGGGACGGCAACAAAGCCAGAGTCGGCCCTGCGAGTTACATGTATTTTTTTTTTTTTTTTGACATCCTGGTTAATCCACTTTCTGGTTAACCCAATCCTGGATAATCGAGAGTCTACTGTATTTGAAACCTGTGATCATGTCCCCCCGTCCCATGTCTTCTCTTTTCCATACTAAACAAACCCAATGTTTTCAACCTTCCCTCACAGATCATGTTTTCTAGACCTTGAATCATGTTTCTTGCTCTAATCTGGGCTTTTCCAATTTGTCCTCATCTTTCTTGCAATGCAGTACTCAGAACTGGCCACAATATTCCAATTGAGACCTAATCAGCGCGGAGTAGAACAGAAGAATTACTTCTCGTGTCTTGCTTACAACACTCCTGCTAATACAGCCCAGGATGACGTTTACTTTTTTAATCAACAGTGTTACACTGTTGACTCATATCTAGCTCATGATCCACAATGACCCCCAGATCCCTTTCCGCATTACTGCTTCCTAGGCCATCATTTCCCAGTTTGTAGCTGTGCAACTGATTGTTCCTTCCTAAGGGGGGTACTTTGCATTTGTCCTCATTGAATTTCATCCTGTTGACTTCAGACCATTTCTCCAGTTTGTGCAGATCATTCTGAATTTTACTCCTGTCCTCCAAAGCACTTGGAACCCCTCCCAGCTTGGGTATCATCCACAGACTTTGAGTGTTCTCTTTTTGCATGGAAGGGTCTTTGATGGACAAAGCGGGGGGTCATCAGGCCTGCATCAGACCCAGCAGCCATTAGAAATGCTGGGTTCCTGGCTGGAGAGATCAGAGATTGGCCACGAGGACCTTCCCCTGGGGTTGGGCCCATGCTACCCACCCTCCTCCTCTGCAGGTTTCCACTCCTGCAGACAGCTGTCATGTCAGTGGTGTCTTCTCCGTCTGCTCCCTGTCCTCTTGTGTATCAGTGCCGGAGAGTGGTGACACCCCAGGGTGCAATCCAGATCAGTGAGAGGCTGTCACCCCCTTCCCTGCAAACCTGGCTGCCTCCCCAGGCTTTGCTGCTGCAGCCCCCAGCTGGGCTGCTCACAAGGAGCCTTCCAGCCGCAGGGCACACCCTGCATGTCTGTGTGTAGCTGCCGCCTGCCGGCAGCGCCCATCATGCTCCGGCTTTCACCAGTCCAGGCACCACTCACAGGATGACTCCAACATACTCCCAAAATGTATGTCCAGTGCTGTCTAGCCCACTCCTGGGCAGTACAGATACAGGAGGTCCGTTGCCCTTCTAAGGGAATCAGTAGACAATAGTTCGCCACCCTAAATGGAACTACCCACACACTGGATTCGTTTTGATTAAAGAATATAACAAGGTTATTTAACTACAAGGAGGCAGGTTTTAAGGGAGTTCAGATGTAAGGCATTAAAGTCTGAAATGGCTACAAAAACCATAAAGATAAACTACTTCCTAGTAGTGAATTTACCTAACTAAACTTGGTTCAAGGCAAGTCCCTTAGCCCACGTTTTCAGGACTGTTGCTGTCCAAATTCTCAGGCTGGATCAGCTCCCAAAGTCCAGCGGCTGTTTTCCTTTTCCCTAAAAAGGCATTTTCCCAAGGGTAAAATTTCCCTAGATAAAGTTCATTGAAGTCAAGGAGTCTGGTGGTGAAGGGAGAGGTTCCCTGCTGTTGTTTGCTAAGATGCGGAACTGTTCCTGCCCCGCTCCCTTGCCAAGGAATGGACACTTGACAGATGATGGCCCATCGGCTTTGAGGGCACCTGGCTAGACATGTCCCCTTGTCCTTTGTCTTTGAGAAACAGGTTCACTCCTTCCTCAGGCCTGTCTGGTGAACACACGTCGGTCACGATTGCTGCATGTGTTCAGCTCTTTACAAGTCATGCTACTACACCCATTTCACCCTGATACTACTGGCCAGTGCGTTTTTACTTTTCAAATGCTAGCTCACATGGCATGTGGTGTACCAAGATTTTACTGGGGTGCGTACGAGGTGAAGCCGGGGTGCATTCCATCCAGGGGGCTCTGCTGGGCCCCAAAGAGCAGCTGGGAATGGGCAGAGGAGCCAGCCCAGATATGGGCTGGCAACAGAGCTGCCTTCTGAGCGAGGTGTGTTCGGCCTCAGCCCCTTTCCTGAGCTGCCGGGAATGGCCCAGGGTGGCTTAAATCAAGGGTGCGCTTGTGGCTGAAGAGCGTGATACAGCTGCAGGACGAGCACCATGGGACCTGTCAGCTTTCCAGAACCCTCACCCAGCCTAGGCCCCACTGCTCTCTGCCTCCTCACTCCTCTGCCCATGGGGAGAGGGACCAGGTGGCAAGGGAATGGAGGTCGGCTCCCCCCACCCTACGACTAGGAGGGAGAACGCAGAGGAGCCTCCAGTTCTGTGTTTCTGCTTTAGGATTTATTCAGCTAGTTCCATTTCTGGTGGCACCTCCAGCTGGAAACCCCCAGAGACAGGTGGGGCGGGTCACAGTGGGTGGCCGCGCTCGGGAAGCGGAGCGAACACCAAGACTTCGTGGGTTACCTCCAGTTTGAGCGGCCTGTGCCCTGCATTCCTGGCTGGCAGGAGCATCCCCTCGGCTGAGCATCGGGCCCGGCAGTGCTGAGTGGGGCCCTGACCTTGCTGACCCCGGCCCTCCCTTTTCAGTGTGTCCTGTCTGGAGCCTGGCGGAGCAGCCTGGGCTGCAGGCTGAATGTATCTGAACTCAGCGAGGCGGGAGAGTTCTCGGGTTCATACCACTCTGTGGCAATGGCCCCCAAGGCCGATCTCCTGTTGTCCCCCCTGCATGGAATCCAGCACAACGCCCCCCAGAAGGAGCAGCCAACCTTCGGGTTCACCGTCAAGTGGCAGTTCTCAGGTGCGTAGCCTCCGCTGCCTCGGGGCCGGCCAGGTGGAGCCAGGGGAAGTGTGATGGGGGGAGTGGGTGGGGCTGACAAACCCGGGGTTCTCATTCCCCACTGTTGGGGCTGGTTGGCCTCTATAGGGGAAGGGGCTGTCGGCCCTTACGCTAGTGGGGTCAGCCCTGCAAGGCAATGCTGGGACACATAGTCTGGGGGGCAGGTGACTGGGGGTACCCTGGGGTTGAGGTCAGCTGGGAGCAGGACAGTGTTTGAGGCCAGACTGCTCCTCAGTCAGGGAGAGGCCTGGAGCCATCTGTGGTGGTCTCTGAAGGTAGCCCTGGAGGGCCCGGTACATGGTGGTGCAGGCGTGGGCTGGGCGGAGGTGAGCGATGGTCAAACCAGAGCGAAGGTGTAGAGAGTGGAAGCAGAGCTGGCTGGGGAGAAGGACCCGCAGCGAAGGCTCGGGGAGGGGGGGAATCTCTGTCTCTGTGGAATTCCCTCCCCTGCCAGACACATCCAGCCACAGCTCGCAATGGAACATACTCGTTGATGGAAATTTGGTGATGCTCATGTTACCCACTGCCCAGTGCGGACGATGCTCGCGCCGCGGAGGATGTGAGTCTGTTACAGACAGTAGCTTTGCAGCTCACGCCGTAGGGGGTTGTGCTTTAGCTGGGGAGATCTGGGGTTCAGTGCCCAGAGGGTGGCCCACGCTAACTTTCCACAACCACTCGGAAGTTGTCTTCAGATGGCCCAGCTCAAAACCACCTTCCTCCAGCCTTGAAATCCAGTTGACTCCTCCTGGGGGAGCAGGCGGATGCTGCAGACAGGGCAGGGAGACAGGAAATGTGTTGGTGAAGCACAATAGGGAGTTTCCATGGCAAGAGCAGCTGGAATCCGTGAACCCTGACTGGGAGGGTCCATCGGTCAGCCAGTGGGGCAGGTGTTCGGCGGATTTGCTCTATATCCAGGCCGGGTTTTCACGGTTCTCTCTGCTACCCAAAGGGCTAGAAACATGATTTTAATATTAAACGTAATAATAATCCGGGAGCAAGGGGAGAACTCCTTGTTGTGCAATTGTGGAAGACAGGTGATCCTGAGTAAGACCGCGTTTCTAATGTCACTCCTTAAACTTCCTTTAATAAACAAAAGAGTGTCTTAATCTCTCTTCTGTGATACACACTGACTCTGGGAACGGGCGACAGAGGATGGATCACTGGATGATTCCCTGATCTGTTCATTCCCTCCAAGGCACCTGGCACTGGCCACTGTCGGCAGACAGGACACTGGGCTGGATGGACCTTTGCTCTCACTCTGTTCGGCCGTTCTAATGCTCTTATGTTCTTCTGTGGCTGACCCTTACTCCAGTGGCTCACACCAACCCCCACAAGCCTTTACACCTGAGACCCCAGGGTCAGGGACGCTCCACAACGCAGTCTGGGATGATGCGGTTTTGCATCTGCTCCGGGACGTTGTTTCGTGTATTTTTGTTTACGCCAGAGCCCATGTGCCTGCCCGGGCCTCTACAGGCGTGCAGGGCAGGGAGGGCCTGGCCCAGGGATCTCCCAGAAGAGCAGAGGCACAGCGAGAGGGC
The DNA here is from genome assembly GCA_007922305.1 of Dermatemys mawii. NCBI lineage: Eukaryota > Metazoa > Chordata > Testudines > Dermatemydidae > Dermatemys > Dermatemys mawii. The sequence continues at coordinate 41,967 of ML677519.1, forward strand.
AGCAGCAGACACAGCCCCAGAGCCTATGGGGAGCACTGTGGGGCCAGGGCTGGCTGGGCAGGGCTTGGCGTGGCGAGCAAAGCCGCTCTGGCCTGCCAGGTTTGCATGTGAGATCCCTGCTCCAAGACCCATTTCTCCAACAGAGCTAAATGACCCGCAGAGCCTGGCCCTGGGCCAAGCATGGCGGGGAACAGCCGGGATGCCCCTTACTGAGGGCGGGCGAGTGCCTCTCCTGGTATTTCGCTTCAGCGGGATGGTTTGGGGGGCACCCAGCATGGGGGTTATCGAAGGTGCAGGCTGAGGCTGGGGGAGAGGTTAGAGTGACCCTGGAGCATCCTGCTGGGCGCTGAGTACCAGGGGCTAGTGGGGTCCCTTGGGCCTGCGGGCGGGCGGGGAGAAGGAGGCTCTTGCGGAAGAATCCGAGCCTGTCTCTGGAGCCGCCCCGCTCCAGCTCCGGACTGTGATGGGTGATTATGGCCCGTCATGGGCTGACCTGGCACGGGAACAGGAGGGGCAGTGCTGCCCAAGGGGAAGGTGGAAATGCTCCGGCTCTACCTTCGGGCAGCTGCTTCTCTCTCTCTCTCCCCATGCCACATCTGGTGCCCTGTCCCCGCCCCAACTTCCTTGGTTCCCCCCCGCCCACTGCCACAAGATTGGGTCACTGGACTGACCCTCCCTGGGGGCTGGAGCCAGCCTTGGGGAGATGCTGCAGAGAACCCATGGGTCGCTCTGGTGTGACGACTGCAGGTGAGTAGCACCACCCAGAAAACTCCCTGGGGCTCGGGGCTCGGTCTGTGGCGGGGTCTCAGAGCGAGCAGCGCTGACCCCCTCACTCTGTCACCTGTCAGAGTCTCCGCCAGACTCCATGAGCGTCTTCGTGGGCCAGTGCTTCGTGGATGACCAGGGAGAAGAGACCCTGCAGACCACGTGGCTGCTGCACAAGGAGGTCGGATCCTCCAGCGCTGACTGGGAAGCATTCAGGTGGGTGGCTGGGCACAGAGTGGCCAGGCACGAAGGTGCCGCCTGCAGAGCTAGGACGGCAGGGCCTGGCCCGTCTCTGCTCAGCGCTGCACCAGGGGTGGGATCCCGCCCCCGGCTGTGAGGTTGGAAATACAGAGAACCCCATGTGGGATGAGGTGGGGCAGGGCAGGGCTCTCTGCCCAGAATCTCAAACTCTTGGGGGATCCACCATGTGCTCTAGGAATTTTAGGGGAACATCCTAATGCCTGTGCTATGCAGGGGGTCAGACACAGATCACAATGGTCCCTTCTGACCTGGGAATCTAGGAAGCTGTGTATCTTGCTGGGGGATGATGAAGGTGTAACGATGTGGCCTTTGGTGGGACCCAACTGAGAGTATCAAGTCAGGACAAATGGCACAGAGCAGGGCAGTCACAGCCCAAGGCTGGGGGTCCTTTATTATTAAGGCACCAAACCAGCCAAACCGAGAGGACTTTGGTTTTACCCCACTGGCTAACCAAAGGTTCTACAAGCAATTCCCTCAGACGCTCCGGTTTTCCAGTATCACCACCAGTGCCACTTGTTATGGGGATGAATGGTTATGAAAACCAATACCCTGGTAAAAGAAAAAGGTTCTCCCCAATCCCAAAGGATCAGGCCCAATCCCAGGTCAATATACCAGTCCGATCTTACTCACAAATCATGCTGTTGCCAATCTTTTAGAATCTAAAATCTAAAGGTTTATTCATAAAAAGAAAGAAATATAGATGAGAGCTAGAATTGGTTAAAGGAATCAGTTACATACAGTAATGGATAAGTTCTTGGTTCAGGCTTGTATCAGTGATAGAATAAACTGCAGGTTCAAATCAAGTTTCTGGAGAACAAACATCCACAGCTGGGATGGGTCGTTCAGTCCTTTGTTCAGAGCTTCAGTTTGTAGGAAAGTTCCTCCAGGGTAAGAAGCAGGACTGAAGACAAGGTGGAGATGACGCAACTGCCTTTTATAGTCCCTTGCCATGTGGAACGAATCTCTCTTTGTTCTTAGTATGGAAAATCACAGCAGAAAGATGGCGTTTGGAGTCACGTGGGCAAGTCACATGTCCATGCATGACTCAGTTCTTTACAGGTAGAGCAGCCATTGCTCACATGCTACCTTGAGGCTTCTCATGTGGAATGAAGTCTCCCAAGGTCCATTGTCAGTTAAGTGTTTCTTGATTGGGCACTTAATCTGAAATGTTCCTTCTCAAGAAGCTGACCAGATGCTTCACTGATGCTACTCAGACTCAAACACATAGAGCTACAAGTACAGAGCCAATATTCATAACTTCAACTACAACAGTGATACACACATTCAGACGGCATCATCGTAACCAGCAAATAACAACCCTTTCATGGACACCTCCCGCAACCTCCTTTGTACAAGATTCAGTGCAACTATAGGACCGTGGTTGCAACAGTGACTTCTATGGTCCCAGTTCCTGTCAGTAAGGTCACGGAAGGTTTGCTGAGTTCCCTGGGCCCTGTCACACCATAGGGCTGTGTGTGATCCCTCAGGGGGCAGGCTGGGGCCGGGGCTACGTCCTCCCACAGCTCTTCTCTGAGAACTTGCTCGTGGGTGAGCAGCCCACCGGGGTGTGGGCACCCTGTGAGGGGGACAACCCCAGGGAGACAAGTCAGTCAGCAGGGAAGAGCAGAAAGAGCAGCCTTGCTGACCCACCCAGGAGGAGGTGGCTGGATGAGCAGCTCCCAGAGCCCCTGCCCACCCCTGGGTGCTGGGTGGTGGTGGTGGGGGCCCGCAGCCAGGCTGCATCCCTGGGCCAGGCGGCTGGGTGCCCCTGTGAGATGGGGTCTGGAGGAGGTGCCTCTTTGAGCTTCTATCTGTCTCAGATTAACTCATCTTGTGCCTCTGCCCCTCTCCCCTCCTGTGTATGGGGCGGCCCCGAGCCAGGCCGTGCTGGGCCAGTAACCTCAGCTCTGCCCTTCCCCACAGGGTCGGCACAAACGTTTTCACCCGGATCAAGTGACGGAACATGGGAGAATCCCTGAGGAGCGACGGTGCCCAGTGACCCAGCACCACCGTGACCACACTCTGCAGCCCCTGGACTCCTGATCCGCCCGTCGGGGACTGTTCTGGGCTCTCTCGAGAGTGTCTCGCCCGCCCTCAGGGCTGTTTGCTGGGCTGCCGAGGTGCCCGGCTCTGTCTCCATCTCCCCCCTGCTCTCTGGTTACACCCCCACGCTCCTCAGAATTGCTGTCCACACCCCCAATGCTGCAGTTTCGTTCCATTCCCAGTAAAGTTCTAGCGCGGGAGGCAAACGAGTCTCTGGTGTTTTTATCGCTCTTGGCCCTTGGGGTGAATCTGTTGCTGAACCGTGATTCCCACCTGCCCCTCCCTGGATTCCCTGGGAGGTGCCGGATTCTCTCCCCTGAGCCGGGCCCTTCTGGGATGCCCCTTGGCAGGGACATTCCCTGGGTTCCCTCCTTTGCTCCCTGCCCAGCGCCCAGGCAGAGAGTGCAACAGCTGCTGTTCAGCCCCGAGGAGCCGCCCTGCCCTTCGCTCGCTCCGGAGGGTCCTCGCCAGCGCTCTCAGCCCGGGCTTCGTTTCTCTTGGGCACCCGGCACCTCCCTCCTTGAGGTCTGGGCACCAGGAGCCAAATCAATGTTTTCCGTGGGAAAAGCAGGAACCAGTTCTGTGTGGTTCTCCCCGACCCGTCCCCGGGAGGTAACGCACTGGAGGAGCCAGCCGCGGAGGCTGTTTTGTGTCAGGTGGCCAATCCCGCCGTGGGCGGGTGCTGAGTCCCCTTGTAGAAATGCTCTTAGGGCAGTGCTGGAGCCTGGTACCAGGTCCCCGCTCCCCCGGCTGGGTGCACACAAGTCCGGGGAGGCCCTGGCTGTTCCGGCGCACCTGAGACCAGGTGACATGCGAGAGCAGCAGCTCCCATGTAGGGGGACCGGACAGGAAGTGTGAAAAATCAGGACAGAGGATGGTGGGTAACTGGTGCCAATATAAGACAAAGCCACAAATATCAGGATGGTCCCGATAAAATCGGGGCAACTGGTCACCCTGAGCAGTTCCCATGCAGGGGACCAGGGGCCCCACCCAGGTCACTGCGCACGTGCAGCGCTGCTGCCCTGACGGGAGACCCCCCCCCGAATGCTGTCCCCCCAGGGGTGTCTCGTGCCCCAGGGCAACCTGGTTCTTTGGATCCAGCCCGACCTGCCCCATGTCCAGCCAGTCCTGTGACCAAGCCCCACCACGGGCCCCGGCCTCGACCGGACACGGGCCTTGCACGGGGACACCGTGGGGCGGAGCCAGGGGCTCACACGTGCCCAGTGCCCTGCCCCACGTGGAGCCCCGCCCAGCCCGGCTCCTGGCCCCGCCTCAGCCCCGCTGCGGAATGAAAGCCGTCCCACCCAATGGACGGTGACTGCGATGTCTCAGCCAGCCAATGGGAGCTCGACATTGCCAGCCAGGCGGGCAGAACTAAAAGTGCAGGGCAAAGAAGAGGCCAATAAGTATTAGGGTGTCCTGACCCCATGCCCCAGCCCCCAGGGGACCCCTCCCGGAGCCCCCAGCCCCCCCCCCCCCCTCCCTTTAGGACCCATCCCTGTGCCTCCAGCCCCCCCAGCTCCCAGGGGACCCCTCCCTGTCCCCAAGTCTCCCCCCAGCTCCCAGGAGACCCCTCTGTGACCCAGCTGGAAGTGGGGAGTATTGACCTGGGAGTTTCACTGGGACTGTCTGCATTGGGAATGGGAGACTTCCCTTGAGGGAAGATCCCGGAGCCTGTAACCTGAGCCAGGAGGAGGGTTAGGACCAGGTGAAACGGAGGGAGCCCCTGGGCTGGGGTCTAAGCTCCCTGCCCCCGTAGAGGGACCTGACAGAGGGGTCCTGGTCTCTGTACCTACAAGCTCTGGTTTGGACTGTGTTCCTGTTGGCCAATAAACCTTCTGTTTTTCTGGCCAGCTGGGAGTCCTGGTGAATTGCAGGAAGGGAGGGGGGGTGCAGGGCCTTGACTCCCCCTCACACCGTGCAGGGAATGATGGAGGCCAGGGAGACCATGCGGAACTTCAACTTCTCAAGAGACTTGTTGAGGCCCCGCAGGTCCAGGATGGGTCCGACACCCTCCTTGGCCTTTGGGATGAGGAAGTAGCGGGAGTAGAATCCTTTTCCTCCCACATCCTGAGGAACTACCGCCAAGCCCCAGCTGCAGGAGCGTGTTGACCTCCTGAACCAGAAGCTGCTCGGGAGAGGGGGTCCCTGACGAGGGATGGGGAAAGAGGGGGGCAGGAAGAAGGGGTATTCACAAATTGCAGGGTATAGACCCGAGCTACTATGTCCAGGACCAGTGGTCTGAGGTAACCTGAGACCAGGCCGAGCGGTAGAGAGAAAGGCAGCTGAGGAAAGGATGGGCAGGATCCAGCTGGCTGACTGGGGTGTCGCTCTCAAGCGCACCCTCAGAACGATCGCTTTTAGCCCCCCCGGGTGCTTAGCGGATCTGGGCTGGGCTGGCAAGTGAGAGGAGGAGGGGCAGCGATGTCTAAACCTAGTGACCTGCTGGGACCTTAACTATCAGCTAACTATGCACATAACAACAGCTACAATCAAACAAAGGCCTGAAGGCAGGAAGTCCCAATGGAAGAACCCGCTAGTCTTGACAAGCGAGTCAGGCAAACTGGCCACCACGGGCAGCAAGAAGGAACTGAGAGGGCATAGGCCGGCAGCGCCTGACATACCGCGGCTTGAGCGCAGCACTCTAAGGGGTGCCCTACAGGTAGCACTAAGGCCAAATCTCCAATGGTCACGCACATGGGGGCGCGCCCCTAGAATGGACTCAACCTGAGCAGGCACTCGCAGGAGAACAGTCCGTTACATCTGTTAACGGATCATCTCTGAAATGAATCTCCCTGCTCCTCTGTCCTGGGGAACCCTGGGAGACGGCAGAGACTATCCACAGCCCCGCCCAAGCATTCAGTACCATCTCTGGGGTCTGCAGCTTCCTTGGGGGTGTTCAGCAAACTGTGAGGTCCACCAGGGTCACCTCATGGGATGTACCCTGGTTCGGGGCCCGCCAGAAGCTGCAACCTTCTAATTTCTTATTGGACACTCATCAAAGAAGCGCTCTGATTTCTGCTCGTAGTTTCTCTGCTATATCTGGCGGTAGCCAGTAGGCGCCACTGGTGTGTAACAAATTCCTTTTGCTGGAGGTTTTTATGTTTGATTCATCTCAAGGGTTGTGTTTCTCTGTTAACCCTTACTGCTAATTGGAATTCCTCCCTTGTTTAATACTCTGGAGCAGCGGTCTCCAAACTTTTTGAGATGAAGGCCATATTAGATTTTTGAAGGGGCCTCACAGGCTGCTGCCCCCCCCCCCCACACTTTTGCTCCTCCAGCCACGCCGCTGCCACAACCCCCCGTCTTTGCTCCTCTAGCCGCACCACGGGGGCACTCACTTCTCTGCACCCGGGGCCGCTGGCAGCAGCTCGCATGGGGGGGCAGCGGCAGCTTCTCCAGTGCCTGCTCAGCTGAGGGTAGGGTGATCAGATGTCCCGATTTCGTAGGGACAGTCCTGATTTGGGGGATTTTTCTTATGTAGGCTCCTATTACCCCCCATGGCCTGTCTGGATTTTTTACACTTGCTGTCTGGTCACCCTCGCTGGGGGGCCGGACAAATCGACACCACGAGTCGGATCTGGCCCCTGGGCCGTAATTTAGAGACCCCTGAGCTACACTACTGACCCATTGAGAGCTTGGAAGGCTCCAATCCTCATAAGAACTCTACCTGATTACATGCCAGGTAGCATATGGGTAATGGCTGCTACCTGCAAGTCCTGAGACATGTGATGTGCCACATGTGACCCCAAAGCTCCATTTTGCCGTAATTTTCCAGTAAGAACAAAGAGGTTCTTACATCTGGAAAAGGCTATAAAAGGGTGAAGCACCATTGTCTTCAGTCCTGCTTCTTTCCTCTGGAGGGACTTTTGCTACAAACAGATATTCAGACATTCAGATATTAGGAATGGCAATATACAAAAACCTGTAGGAGAGCACTTCAACCTCGCTGGACACACAATTACAGATTTAAAGGTCACCATCCTGCAGCAAAAAAATTTCAAGACCAGACTTCAAAGAGAAACTGCAGAGCTGCAAGTCATTTGCAAATTTGACACCATCAATTTAGAATTGAAGAAGGACTATGTGGCTAGCTAACTACAAGAGCAGTTTCTCCTCTCTCAGTGTTCACACCTCCAGATCAGCTGCAAGATGAGGACCTCATCCTCCCTTATTAGAGATAACAAGGTGGCTCAGCCTGATTGAAGTAAGCTCGTTATCTCCAGCCTAGTTCTTGCCTTCTTATTTATACCTGCCTCTGAATACTTCTACTGCATGCATCTGACGAAGTGGGTACTAACCCATGAAAGCTTGTGCTTCAATACTTCTGTTACTCTTTAAGGTGCCACAGGACTTTGTCACTTTTGCTACAAATTGTAGCTCTAAACAAAGGACTGAAGGACCCATCCCTGCTGTGGATGTTTGTACTCCAGAGACTTGATTTGAACCTGCAGTTTATTCTACCACTGGTGCAAACCTGAACCAAGAACTTGCCATTAGTGTATGTAAATGATTTAATTTAACCAATTCTAGTTTTCACCTAGATCTTTTTCCTTTTATGAATGAATCTTGAGATTTTAGATTCTAAAGGATTGGCAACAGCGTGATTTGTGGGTAAGATCTGATTTGTAGATTGACCTGGGTCTGGGGCTTGGTCCTTTGGGATCGGGGGAACCTGTTTCTTTTATCGGGGTGTTGGTTTTCATAACCAGTTGTCCCCATAACAAGTGGCTGCTGGTGGTGACACTGGGAAACTGAAGTGTCTAAGGCAGAATCAGGCAAACTTATCCATAAGTGGCCCCTTTCCACTGACCCGCGTCCTCTCACAGCCCGTGGGTGTGTCCTGCCGAATAGAAAGCTTCCACTTTCGGCAGCATTTTGGTGGGACACAAATAGCCGCTTCTGATATCAGCGGCATCCTGGGGCCACTCTGACGGCGGCGCCGGGCTCTCATGCACTCCAGTGGGGAGTCTCACGCACCCCACTTTGATGACCACTGGTCTAAGGGAATTGCTTGTGTGACTTGTGGCTAGCAAGTGGGGCAAAACCAAAGTCTTCTCTGTCTGGCTGGCTTGGTTTGCTTTTGAGATGGAAAAACTCCAGCCTAGGGCTTTAATCTGCTTGAAGCAATTTGTCCTGACTTGGCACCTTCCATTGAGTCCCATCACAACGAGCACCGTACACTCTCCATGGGTAATGAGGGCATTCAACGATACTTCATGGGCCGTGGGTTCGTCTGCCACTGCTGCCCGGCCCAGAGGGGCTGGCGGCTCCGCAGCGCTGGGAGACATATGTGACCCCCTGCTCCCTCTATGCCACGTAGAGGGTGTCCTTGAGCCCCCTCCACTATCTACACCTCTGGACTAGCTGGGGAGACTGGGGTGGGGATTGAGCTCTCTGGGCAGGGATCACAGCCTGGCTCATACTCCAGACCGATGGGCCAAACCAGTCTCCCACCCCCATCACCCACATCCCTCAGCCTCGCTCCCCGCACCTCTGCTATCCACACCCCTTGGCCCCCCCACACCTCCGTCACTTCCACCCCTCTGCCCCGCCCCTGCCAGCACCCACATCATTCATACCCCTCAGCCCCTCCCCCACAGTGCACCCCTTATCCACACCCCTTGGCCCCCCCACACCTCTGTCACTTCCACCCCTCTGCCCCACCCACTCCACTGCCCATCTCCCATCAATTCATCTGTCACTCACATCCCTCAGCCCCACCCCTCCTGTACCCCGTCATTCACACCCCTCTTCCCCTCCCGCACCAACGCACCCCTCACTCCCGCCCCTCGGCCCCACCCTCGGCCCGCTCCTGCACCTCTGTCACTCACAGCCCTCGGCCCCGCCCCAACCAGTGCACCCGTCACTCACAACCCTCGGCCCCTCCCCAACCAGTGCACCGATCACTCACAACCCTCAGCCCCTCCCCAACCAGTGCACCCGTCACTCACAGCCCTCGGC
>ML677519.1:51009-81359 GCA_007922305.1 Dermatemys mawii
CACAGCCCTCGGCCCCGCCCCCTCCAGCGCTCCCGTCACTCACAGCCTCGTCCCCATCCCCGCCCTCATGCACGCGCAGCCTGGGGGCGGGCTCTTTAGCGCTGTCTGGGAGACGTTATTTCTGGCCAATGGGGGCCCGAACCAGCGCCACGCGCACCAATGAGCGGGCTTGCGGCGCAGGGAATTGTGGGTTCGGTGACGTCATTCTTGATGTGTTGGAAGCGGCTCCGCGCAGCGGAAGGTGCCGAGTGAGGTACGGGCGGGGGGTCCGCGAGGGTCGGCAGCGCCGGGGCGGGGGGGTGACCGCAGACCCCCCCTCCGGGACAGAACCCAGGCGTCCTGGCTCTCGCCCCTCCCCCCTCTAACCACTAGCCCCTACTCTTCTCCCAGCACCGGGAGAGAACCCAGGCGTCCTGGCTCCCAGCCCCGCCCCTGAGTCGCGGGAGTCCTGGCCTCCGGCCCCCTGCTCTGACCAGAGTCGGGAGGGAACCCAGGCGTCCTGGCTCCCAGCCCCGCCCCTGAGTCGCGGAGTCCTGGCCTCCGGCCCCCTGCTCTGACCAGGGGACCCCGCCAGAGTCGGGAGGGAACCCAGGCGTCCTGGCTCCCAGGCCCCTCCCCCTCCTGCTTAGAGCCGCAGCTGGCGGTGCGGGACTGGGGCGTGTCGCCCGGTGGCGTGGCGAGGCAGAGTTCGGCGGAGTGTGTGTCTGCGCCCAGGCCCGCGGTCCCCTGGCCTGCAGGGTGCGTCTCGTGCACCGTAGGGGTGGGGTCGCTCTGTGGGGTGCAGGGGCAGCTGTCTGTCTAGGGCTCAGAACCGCGGAGGGAAGCAGCGCAGGGTGGCTGCAGAAAGCACGCGCGGCGCAAGGGACCCAGGATCTGTGTGGGCCGTTCCAGTGGCCGGGGCTGATTGCTGTCCAGCTGGCCCCTGGCTGCCCAGAGAACTAGGCCACTTCTCCATCCTTGCAGGTGGGCTGCCTGTCCGCAGCTCCCCGGAGCTGAGAACTGGCCAGGAGAGGAGTGTGTTTGGGGGCTGCATGATTGGCCCCTTGAGAGCCCAGACGTGGGGACCCAGGGCAGTAAGGCAATGGGGGGGTGGTGTCTAGCCCTGCCTCTGTCTCTGCCTCTAGGCACGTTTCTGCAGCTGTGCCTTCGGACTCTGCCGGCCGAGCCGGCTCCCAGCCTTTCTGTTCCTCGGGCTTGCAGGGGCAGAGAGAGTGACAGTCACGTGCCCAATAGCTGATGCCTTGGCTGCTGGGTTTGTGCCTGTGTGTGTGTGTGTGTGTACACCTGTGCTGGGGGAGGTGTCGCTCTTTGTGCAGAACAGCTTTTATGACCCTTCCTTCTGAACTGCTATAGCCCGCAGTTGTCCAGCTCCTCTCCGGCTGCCTGCCTGGGGACTGGTCAGTGTGTAATTTCCAGCCAGATGTTCCCTCTGCTTGCTGGAACAACGGGGCCTCTGCATCTTCCTTCCTCTCACCCCCTTACTTTCCACTCCTTTGACGCAGCGGATGCAGTGATCCACCAGGGTTGCCCCATGGACCAACTTCCTGTTTCTGGGCAGCTGCTGCAGCGCTGACGCCCAGGTTCCTGGGATCTGCCCTCCAGCTTGGTCACAAGCTGATGCACCTGTCATGCGGATTTGAGGCCTCCAGGGAGTGCCGGCCTAGCTGGCAATAGGCCAGGGTGCAGAGAATCTTCTGGCTCCAGGAAAAGCAGCAGGGGCTAGTCTTGTACTGCGGCTGGGTGAGGCGGCTCCTCTAGGCCCTGTCCAGCCAGTACCCCTGCAGCGATGTGAGTGCCTAGGCAGAGGGGCAGGAGAGGTTCTGTCCCTCTCCTGGATGCAAGGGTGAGTCTCTCACCCAGCCCCTGTATGGCTCTGTCTGTCTGGCTCAGATGTCGTGCCCAGAAGAGGTGGTTGCCTTGGCAGATGAGGAGCTGCTCAGCTTCCTCCTGGCGGATGATGCTCCCTGTGCAGAGTTTTCGGGGGACAAAGCCAACCTGCTGGGAGACTGGGGTCTGCTGGAGCCTGAGGTGAGCCTGCTGTCTGGTGCAGAGCCTAGCGAAGTGAGCTGGGCGGGCTGTGGGAGGGGGCTTTCGGGCCTCCATCCTATGCTTAGCAGCAACTCTTCTCTGCAGCCCCTGAATGACAAGGAGGTGGAGGACTTTCTCAGCTCCTTGCTGAGCCCCTTTGTAGAGGGGCCGAGTGCCTTGCAGGGTCACTTGCCTCCCGACAGTGATAGCGGCATCTCCGAGGACCAGAATCCCTTCCCCAGCCCAAGCCGCTGGAACGTGTCTCCGACCAGAGACCTCGCCTCCAGCCCTTTGAGCTCGGACATCGTGCAGGTCGATCACAGCTACTCCCTCCATCAGGACAGGGTGGCGCTGGAGAGCGTGAGAACTGAGACGGCAGAAGGCGACATCTCCATTGACCTGGGTAAGGGGTAGACCCGGGGAATCCGGCTTCCGCAGCTTGAGCCCATGGCTAGGGCTGCGCTGGGCTTGGCAGGGAAGCAGCCTAGTGCTTGGAAGAAGGCTGGGGGTGGGAGAGCGGGGTCTGCCACACCGGGCCAGCTGGCAAGGGGTGTACAGTGAGTGGCACCTGACTCTCGTTCCTCTCCCAGATATGTGGGGGGAGTTGGGAAGTACAGCGGAGACGCTGGTCAACGAGCAGAGTTCCAGCCTCCCGGTTGCTGTGCCCATGGACAACTTCATGCCTGGGACCCCCATACAGGTACTGCGGCCCACGCCCCATGGAGAGGCCCCACTGCTAATGCTGGTGGGCCCCTGCCTTCCCTCCTCACTTGTACCCCCAGCTCCTGTTCGGGTGCTGACTCTCATTGTGACAAGCAGGGAGGGGAGTTGACATAACTCTTGAGGGGAAGCTGCTCTGATCGGGATACCTGGAGCTGTAACCTGAGATGAGAAGGAGGAGGGGAGTTGACACCTGGGGCCCGGGAAGGAAAGCAGACGGCTGGAGGGATTTGAGAGAAGAAGAAACTGGCTGGGGAAGAGGAGGGAGCCCGGATTTGGGGTCTTATCTCCCTGCCCCCCAGAAGGGCCTGACTAAGGGGGCCTGTTTGTACTGACAAGCTCTGAGTTGGATTGTGTTCCTGGCATCTCAAATACACCTTCTGATCTACTGGCTGCTAAGAGTCACTGGGAATCCCAGGAAGTGGGGTATGTGGGAACGGGACTCCCCCACCTCCTGTGACACTCATTCTGCCCCAAAGGCTTCTCGCGGGAGTTTGGGGGAGGGGTGCTCCGCGCTCAGCCGCGGGTTGGTTTGTGTTGTAGTTCGGTTTCCCGGAACTGATCCTGACAGAAGAGGAGAAACAGCTTCTGGAGAGAGAGGGCGTCTCCTTGCCATCCCACCTGCCCCTGACCAAGGTGAGTTCACCCCCAAGGCTCTAGTGCATGGCCCCTTCCCTCACTCATTCCTTCAGAGGTTGATAGGAGCTATGAAGAGGGAGCCCCATGACCCCGGGCCAGTGTCTTGCTGTGAGGCTCAGGCCGCAGCTCCATGAATGGGGATGGTGCTGGATTCCTGCCCTGGCCCCTGCTTATGGCGCTCCGTCTTCCACAGCGGCTACTGGCCAGAGCCCAGCTAGGTGATCTGCAGCCGCTGCCCCTCCCAGGCATGTTGGCTGCTGTGGAGGGATGGGGTGGTCTGTGCGGCTGCGGAGAGTTCTCCAGCAGCAGGAAAGCAAGTGAAATGAGTCTCGACAGTCCTCAGCTGCCCACGGGGACCTGAAGAGCAGCCTTGAAACTGGCCAGTCTTGTTAGTCTGCTGTGCCTGTCTGCACTCGCCGGATGGCTGTGCTGTGTGGGGCCGTGTTCTGCAGGGACACTGGCTCATGGCCACCCCTCCTGCAAGGGGCTCTCTCAGGCCCTGTTTTCGAGACCTCTGGCCGGGATGGGTTCTCGTCAGCCTGCCTGATGTGAGCTGGAGGCCAGGCCCAGCCGTGCATGCGCGGTGGAGGGGCTGTGGAGGCAGGTGTTGGGCGCACGTGCAGAGACTGGAACAGCAGAAGGTGCGGTCAGAGCTGGGGCTCTTCTGCCCCCCTGCTGTGCTGATAGTACCCGTGGATTTCCTGACGCACTGGAAGGCGGCAGGTCACCTTGGCCAGGGCCTGCAGCTGGGATCCTAGTGACATCACAGGCAAAGCGTGTGAGAACTACCTGGAGTAAGCTCTGCCCTCCCTGGCCCGATGGCAGGTGTCCGCCAGCGGCTCCTCCCTGTGCCCTGGAGGGTCCTTGGCAGGGCAGCGCTCTGAGTGTCAGGGCGGCTGTCGCCCCAGTGTGGAGTGTAACCTGAGCTGGCTGTTTCAGGCTGAGGAGCGGGTCCTGAAGAGAGTCCGCCGAAAGATCCGGAACAAGCAGTCAGCGCTGGACAGTCGGCGCAGGAAGAAGGTCTATGTGGATGGCTTGGAGAGCAGGTACTGGGGCAGGGCAGTGAGTTTCACATCCCCCCAGGATGTCAGGGAGGGATAGCCCAGCAGAGGGTGGTGTTCCTCCTGTGGGTCTGGGGTGCCCCCCCTGCCAGGGTGCTGGGGGGAGTGAACTGTCTGGCATGAGGAGAAGGGCAGGATGCCCAAGCGATGGAGGCAGCTGCCAGCCCCTGGGCCCAGAGGAGCAGAAGCCGCTAGGCATGGCCTGTTTGTACCCTCTGGCAGAGCTGAGACCCGCCGGTGAATGAGCCCTTCCCGCTCCCTGGGGAGCCGCGTTCTGCCAGCCTCTCCTGCTGAGCTGCCTTGGCACCAGGGCGGTGCCTGCTGCGAGAGACCCCAGCAGCCCCATGCTGCAGGAGCAGAGCCGGCTCGGGGGCTCCAGGCACTGGTATGAGCGTGCAGGGAAGTGGGACCTGACTTTTACCACGGAGAGGTTTGTCCCAGGGTAACCCCAGCGACTCTGCAACTGTACTGCAAATCGGCAGTGTCCGAGCAGTTTGGCTGCCCATGCCCTCATTGTGTGGCTGTGCTAGGGACAGATGAGCTCACACCTTCCCCCACTCTCAGGACAATCGGCACCTGGCACTGAGCCAGCAGCCCGGTTCCCCTGGGGTCAGTCTGACTTTCTTCTCTCCCCATCGCTGCTTGGGAAGGGTCGTCACCTGCACGGCGCAGAACCACGAGCTGCAGAAGAAGGTGCAGCAGCTGCAGAAAGAGAACATGTGAGTTCCTGACACTCTGGACATGGAAACCTGGGGGCAAGAGGGTGGGAAGGGGGTGCTGTCTCCCTGGCCCCTCCAGTCAGCACTGACCTGCCAGAGGAGCGAAGCCTCTTCCCCAGGGTGACGGGACATGGGGGTCTGCAGTGGGATGGGCAGCCTGGGGTCAGGGGCTGCGCTCACCTGCATTTCCCACTTTGCCCTAGGTCATTGTTGGAGCAGCTCCGGAGGCTCCAGGCCCTGATGAGACAGTCCTCGACCAAAACCACCACCGCCAGCACCTGCGTCATGGTGAGTGGCCCCGTAGCTGGGCATTGGCCCCAGCTCCTGTCCCCCAGGGTCTGTGCTGGCCACGCACATGGTGCTGAGGAGCCTCCTTGGCGGGCGGGGCCGGAGTCCCGCGCTGGTGCTGATGGCTCGGTTGTGTCTCTCCAGGTCCTGCTGCTGTCCTTCTGCCTCATTCTCTCGCCCAGTCTCTATCCGCTCGGAGCCAGAGTACAGCAGGAGGGGTTCCGAGGAGGTGAGTGAGCGGGGGGCAGGGCTGGGCCTGGGGCGCATGTTCCACAGGAAGAGACGCGATTTCCCAGTTGTGGGCTCATGCCTCATGTGCGCCGGTTGCTCTGCTGTCCTGTCCTCTCTCGCAGGATAGGGCCAGGAGAGCCTGGGGTTGCCGTCGTCCTGGCACGCGATGCCAGGCTGACTCTCCTCTCTCTTCCAGTGCTGTCTCGTCAGATCCGGGAGTACCCCAGCGACGCGACCCGGTTTCAGGCAGCGGCTGCCCAGCAGGCAGAGGGGCCGGAAACACAGAGGGAGCTCACGCTGGATGGACTGGCCCTGGAATCCGAGACGGCCCCGCGGCCGGGCAGTCTCAATCACTCCCAGGATGGGGGACAGAGCTCCCCCAAGGCGGAGCATGGCTCTGCCATCAACAGCAACTCCTCCTCCGACCCGCCGCCGGGAGCCAGCTCTCAGCTGGGTCCCCCGCAGCAGCAGCCGGAGCAGCTTCCTGGGCAGGGCCCCCTGCGCTCTGCGGAGCCAGCAGCCTGGGGGACCAAGAAGCAGGAGTGGGTGGAGCACACCACCAGCGTGGTGATCCAGCAGCACCGTGCAGACGAGATGTGAGCGCCGGCGCCTCGGCCTGGAGCCTGGGGCTCTGCCCATGGGGCAGCCAGGACAGCTGTGACTGGCGCTTCTAAGCGCCCCTGAGCGGGATCTGAACTGGGAGCAGAAGCAGGTCTAGCTGCAGCATGGAGCTGGGCACAACCCGGGGAGTGGGTGCCATCCAGCCCCTCTCCTCTCCAGATCAAGCACGTGCCTGCCTTAGTTCCCTGCAGCTGGCCTGAGTGGGAAACCCCGTTGAGTGGCTGGGCCCTTAGCAAGTCCCGCAGTTCCAAGCGACCTGTCCCTTCCCCAGCTCTGCGCAGGGTGTGCTGTGTCTTAGTCAAACCAAAGAACCAGCCTCCTGCCAGCAGCCTTTGCTCAGAAGCAGTGAGCCTCTTGCCCTGGTGTCCCTGCTTAGCCTCATGTGCGTGTGGAACCTGCACCATCTCAGGAAGCCAGGCCCAGCCTGAGCCTGGTGCAGCCAGGGCCAGCCCCGCTTCCCTGCAGAGGGGAGCCTGGCCCTGCTCTCGGGGAGGGGGAGAGGGGGGAAATGGGTCTGTCCCATAGCACCAGCCTCAAGGGGTTTATGCAACAGAAGGCCCAGGGATGAGGATCACACTCGCGATGTCACTGAGGGAAGAAGAACTTGATAAGCCAGGGCCTGTCACTGGAGCCAGTGCTGCCGCAGGACCCGAGAGCGAAGGTGGAAATGTTCCCAGAGAGCGAGGAGCCCGCAGCGGTTTCACAGCAGGGGGACAATGGTGGATTCTCCCCTCGCTGGAGAGTCGTCAGCTGCCAGCCGCCAGGGCAGTTTGTCTAAAGGTTCTGCTCCAAGTGGGATTGATTCAGGGAAGTCCTGGGCTCAGAGCAGTGCTGCTGCTGTGTGAGTCACCTACCCTGCCCCCTTTGCCCCGGGTGTTTCCTGGAGCAGGGGTGGCGACAGCTGCTCCTCCCTCTCTGGGCTAGTGCCCAGTGGGGTAAGGCTTGCGTGCCCTGGGAGCTCACCACTCCGCTGCTGGCAGGGCTCAGCCAGCCCCGTGCTCTGCTGCGGGCACCCCATGAATGCTTGTCTCTAACCCAGCGCTGCCCTGGGGTATCTGGTAAGGGGATGCTGAGGGGGCAGCTTGCCTTCCTACACACACGGTAGGGTCCCTTCTAGGAGAACTCTCCATCCAATGCGATTCACCTAGATCAGGGGTCAGCAACCTGTCAGAAGTGGTGGGCTAAGTCCTCATTTATTCACTCTAGTGCAGGGGTGGGCAAACTTTTTGGCCCGAGGGCCACACTGGGGTTCAAAATTGTGTGGAGGGCCGGGTAGGGAAGGCCCTGCCCCCATCCAACCCCCCCCCCCCACTTCCTGCTCCCAGACTACCCCCCTCAGAACCTCTGACCTATCCAACCCCCCCTTCCTTGTTCCCTGATTGCCCCTCCAGAGACCCCCCCATCTCCTATCTAGGCCTCTGCTCTCTGTTCCCTGACTGCCCGCTTCTGGGAACCCCCACCCCCCTGGGACCTCACCACCCAAGCCCACCGCACCCCCCACCCTCCCCGCAACTTGCTTACCTGCTGAGCCGGGCCCTGTGGCTCGCAGCGTTCCGCCCAGCCCCTGGGATGGGAGCGTGTGGCTTGCCACAGACCCGCTGTCCTGGGCTCTGGGTGGCATGCCCGGCCAGCCCCGCTCTCCAGGCAGCGCCCAGCCAGCCATGGGCTGCTGTCCTGGGCTCCGGGGGGCGTGCCAGGCCGGCCGCGGGCCCACTGTCCTGGGTGGCGCGCCCAGCCAGCAGCCAGCCCCGGGACGCTCTCAGAGCGCCCCGCCAAGGAGAGCAGGACCACTGGTCCCACTCCCCAGGCAGGAGCTCGCGGGCCAGATAAAAACGGCTCGCAGGCCACAAGTGGCCCGCAGGCTGTAGTTTGCCCACCCCTGCTCTAGTGTCAGGTTTTGTGTGCCAGTAATACATGTTAACATTTTTAGAAGGTCTCTTTCTATGTCTATAATATAGAACTAAACTATTGTATGTAAAATAAATAAAATTTTAAAAATGTTTAAAAAGCTTCATTTAAAATTAAATTAAAATACAGAGCCCCTCCCCCTCCCCCCGGACCAGTGGCCAGGGCCCCGGGCAGTGTGAGTGCCACTGAAAATCAGCGTGCGTGCTGTTTTTGGCACATGCCATAGGTTGCTTACCCCTGACCTAGATAAACCTCTGGGGTGGGGATAGGGGCCCAAATGCACCACCCCACTTTCCTGGACTTGTCCCTGCCCAGCAGACGCCCTGGCAGAGGCGTGCCACCTTTCTCCTCTTGGGCTCCTTTCCCCAGGACTTTTCCAAACTGCTGCGCAGGGGCTTGCTTTGTTTTTGGCTGGCAGGGAGCCCTTCTCTCCCCCACCCTCCCAGGACCTACACATGCTCCAGCGGCTGTAGGACCCTCTCCTGGGTTTTCGTCACCAGCCATTTCCTCACTGCCTGGCACATTCCCATAGGGCATCCCTGCAAGAGGGAACAGCCTAGCATGGCCTAGCTTCACCCCTGGGGTGGGGGTTGACACAGGCTCTGTGCCCCTGGAGTCCCCGGCTTCCCTCCCTGCTGCCATGGTGTCTTGCTTCCTCCTGGAGGGGTGGGTCCACTCCAGCCCAATGGGCTCTGGCCCTGCCTTCCCTAACGGAACACATGTATCCCAGACTCATCCCTCCTGGGCTAGTGCCTCCCACCTACGATGGGGCCCTGCCCTCCCTGTACACCAACGCCAGCCCGGGGCCCCAGAGTCGGGGCAGCCAGTGGCCCTAAGCTGTCCTGTGTCCCATGGCCTTGGGAATGCTCATCTCTGGTCAGGCCCTTCCCAGGCAAGCCCTTGCTGAGCCTTGGCCAGGGGCTCCTCCCTGCTCCCACCATGCTTGGGCCAGGAGAGCAGCCAGCTCACTGCTGCTCCTGCCACTCACACCCAGCAGGCCTGGCTCGGCCCAGGGTGCCCAGAGGAGCCCAGCTGGGGGAGGAGGCCTCTAAAGGATCTGCCCAGCCAGTGGTGGGCTCGGCTACTTCAACACTGGTGCAGCAATTGTGCGGGTCAGGGGCTCAGCCTGCTTGTGCCACAGCAGCCAGAACCCCCTCAACCTCTGGGGTCAGTCAGTCTGACACTCCTGGCCATGGGAGTGGGGAACAGTGGGTGTTTGGGGGGCAGAGTGGCTGGCGCACACACAGCTCCACCAAAACAATACCAGCCTTCTGTGTTTGCATTCAGTCCCCAGGGAAACGCACCACCTACAGAGCTGGCTCCTGGTTGGCTTTGCACCTGGCCTGTGTTTTGAGTCACAGCAGGGGTGCCACCTCACTCCAGCAGGAGTCAGGCTGCTTCCTACATTGATCCTGCGTGAAAGGCACTGTCACAAGCACAGCTTCAGGGAGGTATCACCCAACCCCAGCATAACATGGTAACTATAGCTTCGCCTGGCCTTTCCATCAGAAAAACGGCATCCCGCTACGCCACTAACAAGTGCACCCATATTCGCCACACCTCTGCCTGCTCGGAATGGAAGACCAACAGTCCAGACCCACTCACAGCCATATTCGAGACCCCACTGTCTTCCTGAGGACACTACAACCCATCGGAGATCTTCCAGAAAACACTGTCCTGGCCACTGTGGATGGAGAAGCTCTTGACACCAATATTCCAAAGGAGGATGGTGTCACGGAGTCCCCAGGCGATGCTCTGGAACTGCTCCCTACGAAGCCAGTCAGGACTCTGGGGGGAAGCTTCTTCTCTATAAACAGCCAGTCTCCAAGGCTAGGAGCTTCACAGCTTACAGCTTCCACCTTCCTGGGTCTGACCTTGGAGCATTCAGCACCTTCTGCCCCTCTGTGCACTTCCCCCAGCGAGCCTGGCCAGGCAGGGTACTGGGGAAGCCTGTGGGTCTGCACCCCAACTCCACAGTCAGACGTGACTCTCAGCCAGCCAGTAAAACAGAGGTTTATTAGATGACAGGTGATCTAAGACAGAGCTTATAGGAAGAGCGAATGCGATCCCTCCACTGGATCCATTTTGGGGGCCAGAAAGCCAGGTACCCCCTGGCCTTTAGTTCACTCCCTGCTCCCAGCCAGATCCCGACTGACCCTCACTCCACAGCTTCTCCCCTGCTTCCTTTGTCTGCTTCCCGGGCAGGAGGGCAGGTGACCTCTTCCCTCCACCTGAAGTCAGGTTACAGCTTCAGGCATGGACACCTTCACCCAATAGTCAGAGGAGCCATTGAGAGCATTTCTATTCCCTCACAGACAGATACAAGCCGTCCGGAACAGAATCCCCGACACTGTCATGGCAAACCTGGTGGCTGAACTTTGTGACTTTGTCGTCACCCACAATTATTCAACAAAAGAACCCTTTGAAAACGAACTCCAATGAGAAACTGCAGAACTGGAATTAATTTGCAAACTGGACACCATTCAATTACGCCTGAATAAGGACTGGGATGGGTCATTACACAAACTGAAACTATTTCCCCTTGCTAATTCTTCCTCCTATTGTCAACTGTTTGAAATGTGCCATCCTGATTATCACTGTAAAAGGTTTTTTTTCTCCTGCTGATAATAGCTCACCTTAAATAATTAGTCTCGTTAGAGTTGGTACAGCAGTCCTATCTTTTCATGTTCTCTGTGTATATCTATCTATCTATCTACCTATCTTCCTACAGTATGTTCCACTGCATCTGATGAAGTGGGTTTTACTTCATGAAAGCTTACGCCCAAATAAATGTGTTTGTCTCCAAGGTGCCACAAGGACTCCTCGTTCTTTTTGCTGATACAGACTAACACAGTTACCCCTCTGAAACACTGTCTAAGGAACCTCTATCATCCTTTCCCTCCTCCTCCCAGAACAGGAAACAGAATGTTTTTAAAACCTCTTCTACTATTGCTACTCCCTTAGGCAGGAGGCTCACATGAACTGCAGGTGGCTAGAGCTTCTGGCTCTGTCTGGCTCCAAGGAGCCCCCAGGGGCTGACAGATGAAGAGTGACACAGTAGAGTGGACCACTGGCCTATTGCCTCCACCCTACAGGGAACTAAGTGCCAGGGATGAGGAAGGGCTGAATGTTTAAAGAAGCTCTCTGGGAATTCCTCATTAAGAGACCCAGAAAAGTGAAGGCTCTAATGGTCAGACTCCAGAGCCCCTCGAGAAATCCAATAGAACATTGATCCCAAAGTAGAGTCTGTGCGTGTGGCTGCCTTAGGACTCGACTGTATGTCAAGATACCCCATCTTGTTCCTGCAGACTAATGTCTCCTGTTCTCAAGAAGGCAAGTCGGGCGGTACCCTCCAGTGTGCAGCCCCCTTAGCGGGTACGGGGAACCGAGGAACTTGGAGCTAGCCCCCTCGGGGGGGGGGGGGGGGCTGCACTCTGCTCCTTAAAGGAGCCCGGCGCTGTTAGGGAGGGGCATTCAGTCTTGAAATGGCTTTAACAGCACAATACAGATGCTAACAAACTTAAAAAAAGGCCTAATACAGTATGACTCTAGAGGATGGTGTGGACTGCACCCTCAGCAAGTTTGCAGATGACACTAAACTGGGAGGAGTGGTAGATGTGCTGGAGGTGTAACTCTATGGCTTTTCTGTAGCCATGCTGGAAGGCCTGAACCAAAGCCACTTTCTGCAGCCAGACTGAAGAAGCAGCCATTAGCTGTCGGCCTGGAGTCACATCCTCACATTCCATCTAAAATGTATTTAAAAGATTCACACCAGGCTGAGAGGAGGGGACTCGCCCTAATAGTTCCCACTGTCACCAGATAAAACATTGTCGTTACACTTTCCTATTGTTTGACACTGTGATCTCTGTCTGGTTTGTAATTGTTTCTGTCTGCTGTATAATTAATTGTACTAGGCGTAAATCAGTTAAGGTGGTGGGGTATGATTAGTTAGGTAATTTTTGTTAGGAGTGGTTAGTAAAATTATACTAAGATAATTGGTTAAGGTAAGCAAGACTCAAATTTCACTATAAGAACTGGGGTCCAAGAAGGAGCTAGGGAGAGAAAGAAGATCAGAAGCAGGAGGAAGGAGGAAAAGGGCTGGAAGAAGACCAAAGGAGACAAGGAACCCCTGAGGAAAAGAACTCACCTCCAAGACCCAGCCTAAGATAAGAGCTGCCAGGACTTTTCTGCACAACCGTGAGGTGCAGCAGCTAAGATCCAGAGACTGACCTTGCCTGGCCAACAGGGGAAGCCTGCCTGCCTGCCTGTCCCAGGATTGGTGAGAATGACACTGTGTGCTTAACTTGAGAATTCTGCTTGTTTGGGAATTGTCAAGAAATAGAGGATAAGAATATTACTGTGTGAGGCTCTTTCAGTGGCTAAAGATCCTGCCAACCTGCAGGAAGATGTGCCCTGAGCCCTAGGAATTGGGTAAGGGGGGCTGTATAAATTAACAGGGTTGCACCTTGAGCCCTAGGAACTGGGTAAAGGTGTGTGTACCTATAGTGTGGAAGGGATAGAAGAATTTGTGTGGGTAACAGAGGGTAGGGACAGGATACAGAGGGACCTAGATAAATCAGAGGGTTGGGCCAAAAGCAATTTGATGAGGTTCAACAAGGACAAGTGCAGAATCCTGCACTTAGGACAGAAGAATCCCATGCACTGCTACAGACTAGGGACCGAATGGCCAGGCAGCCGTTCTGCAGAAAAGGACCTAGGGGTTACAGTGGATGAGAAGCTGGACATGAGTCAACAGTGTGCCCTTGTTGCCAAGGCTAACGGCATTTTGGGCTGTATAAGTAAGAGCATTGCTGGCAGATCGAGGGATGTGATCATTCCCCTCTATTTGACATTGGTGAGGCCTCATCTGGAGTACTGTGTCCAGTTTGGGCATTTGTTAGCTGCTTTCATCTACCTGAAAGGGGGTTCCAAAGAGGATGGATCTAGACTGTTGTCAGTGGTAGCAGGTGACAGAACAAGGAGTAACGGTCTCAAGTTGCAGAGGGGAAGGTTTAGGTTGGATACTAGGAAAAACTTTCACTAGGAGGGTGGTGAAGCACTGAAATGGGTTCCCTAGGGAGGTGGTGGAATCTCCTTCCTTAAAGGTTTTTAAGGTGAGGCTTGACGAAGCCCTGGCTGGGATGATTTAGTTGGGGTTGGTCCGGCTTTGAGCAGGGGGTTGGAATAGATACCTTCTGAGGTCCCTTCCAGCTCAGGTATTGTATGATTCTATGATTTGGGTCTATTTCAGGAGTGGATGGGTGAGATTCTGTGGCCTGCGATGTGCAGAAGGTCAGACTAGATCAGTGGTTTTCAAACGTCTTTGTTAGGTGACCCCTTTTTGGTCTGTGGCATCCAGTCACAGCCCGGGAGTACGTCCGCCGAAATGCCGCTGACTTGAACACTTCTGCTTTCAGCAGGATTTCGGTGGGAACGCAGCGTTCCTCTCTGTGTCTGCCGAAATGCCACTGGCAGCGGAAGCTTTCACCTCGGCAGCTTTTCAGCGGACACCCTCCTGCGTTCAGAGCTACCACCGAGATGCCGCCAAAGCCATCGGCAGCTCACGACCCCCCTGGAATCGCCCCGCAACCCCCAGTGGGGTCGTGACCTCCAGTTTGAGAACCGCTAGACTAGATTACACTGGTCTACAATTTTTTAGAAGTTGTCTGCTTCAGAGATAAAATGTGATATTTATTATGTATTTTGATGTGCTGAATTCAAATATGACAATTAAAACAACTGATTGGCTACTGTTTCTAAGATGTTTAAGTTTTTACATTTTATGTCTATATATATTGTGTAGATAGTAGAGTTTTAATCATAAATTGTAAACCTAGGTCTTTTCATGTGTTTATGGTTGCTTTACATGATAATATTTCACCTGTCCTGTTTATGTAACACTTTAAAAATCAGCAAAAGAGTTATATAAATAAAATGTATTATGAAACAAAAGGCAAAAAAGTATTATGTACATAGTTTAGTCCTATTGAGTGTCTACTCTGCGCTTCTTGGCTTGTCTCTTGTATTCATTAAATGGAGCATCTCTTGTCACTGTCCAGCAATAGTCTGCAAGCATTGATGGGCTCCATTTGCCCTGATAGCGTTTCTCCATTGTTGCAATGTCCTGGCGAAATCGCTCGCTGTGCTCGTCGCTCACTGCTCCGCAGTTTGGTGGAAAAAAATCTAGATGAGAGTGCAAAAAATGTATCTTTAGTGACATGTTGCAACCAAGGCTTTTGTATGCCTTGAGGAGGTTGTTCACCAACAACCTGTAGTTGTCTGCCTTGTTGTTTCCGAGAAAATGTATTGCCACTGACTGGAAGGCTTTCCATGCCGTCTTTTCCTTGCCACGCAGTGCATGGTCAAATGCATCATCTCGAAGAAGTTCACGAATCTGAGGACCAACAAAGACACCTTCCTTTATCTTAGCTTCACTTAACCTTGGAAATTTTCCATGGAGATACTTGAAAGCTGCTTGTGTTTTGTCACTGGCCTTGACAAAGTTCTTCATCAGACCCAGCTTGATGTGTAAGGGTGGTAACAAAATCTTCCTTGATTCAACAAGTGGTGGATGCTGAACACTTTTCCTCCCAGGCTCCAATGACTGTCGGAGTGACCAATCTTTCTTGATGTAGTGGGAATCTCTTGCACGACTATCCCATTCGCAGAGAAAACAGCAGTACTTTGTGTATCCAGTCTGCAGACCAAGCAAGAGAGCAACAACCTTCAAATTGCCACAAACCTGCCACTGACGTTGGTCATAGTTTATGCACCTCAAAAGTTGTTTCATGTTGTCATAGGTTTCCTTCATATGGACTGCATGACCAACTGGAATTGATGGCAAAACATTGCCATTATGCAGCAAAACAGCTTTAAGACTCGTCTTTGATGAATCTGTGAAGAGTCTCCACTCATCTGGATTGTGAACGATGTTGAGGGCTGCCATCACACCATCGCTGTTGTTGCAGGATACCAGATCACCTTCCATGAAGAAGAATGGGACAAGATCCTTTTGACGGTCACGGAACATGGAAACCCTAACATCACCTGCCAGGAGATTCCACTGCTGTAGTCTGGAGCCCAACAGCTCTGCCTTGCTCTTGGGTAGTTCCAAATCCCTGACAAGGTCATTCAGTTCAGCTTGTGTTATGAGGTGTGGTTCAGAGGAGGAGAATGGGAGAAAATGTGGGTCCTGTGACATTGATGGTTCAGGACCAGAAGTTTCATCCTCTTCCTCGTCTGACTCAAGTGAGAATGATTCTGGTGCATGAGGAACCGGCAGTCCTTCTCCGTAGGGTACTGGGCGTATAGCTGATGGAATGTTTGGATAATGCACAGTCCACTTTTTCTTCTTTGACACACCTTTCCCAACTGGAGGCACCATGCAGATGTAACAATTGCTGGTATCATCTGTTGGCTCTCTCCAAATCATTGGCACTGCAAAAGGCATAGATTTCCTTTTACTGTTCAACCACTGGCGAAGATTTGTTGCACAAGTGTTGCAGCATATGTGTAGGGCCTACCTCTTGTCCTGATCTCCAATTTTGCAGCCAAAATAAAGGCGATAGGCTTTCTTAACCATAGTGGTTATACTGTGCTTTTGTGATGCAAAAGTCACTTCACCACCAATATAGCAGAAGTTATCTGCACTGTTCACACAAGTACAAGGCATCTCTGCTCACTTTGGCTAAACAGAAATGTGTCCCTTTGCAAAATCAAACACTGACAAATAAGAGAGCACGACATTGTATGCTTTCTAGAGCTGACATAGGGCAATTTGTTCAGCAGAGTGATGTAAGCTTCGTTATGATTGCATCATCCATGACTTCTAGGAATAACATGATGCAATTCCTATCATGTATGATGCAATACCAGCTTCAGATTGCATCATTCATTGTTTTGCCTAAAAAGCAAGTACTGTCCAAACCCAGTCATAGATTTATTCATAGATCCAGTCAAAGATGTATTTTAGTCATTTCTGGTTTAAATTGAGATCCCTTCCCTTTATAACTCACTTATCCTCCGCCATTCCCATGTCAAGGGTCGTATATACTGACCCAATAGCATATCTTGAAAACTAGAGCCAATCAACAATTTTAAGCATCATTTTCGTTCTCAGTGACCCAGAATTAGTAAAGTTTGACTACGTTTATTTCAGAAGCATTTTGGCTGTAGAGCAGTGTTATCATGATGGACCTTCTGACCTTAAAGTCTGTGGGTCAAAAGCAGGTCGGGGGCTGGCCGTGCTGAGTGGGAGGGGCAGGAGCTGGTCATGGTGGGCAGGACGGGGTGGGAGTAGCCGTGCTGGGTGGGGCGGGACTGGCTGTGCTGACAGGATGAGGGGTGGCGGGGGCTGGCCGTCCTGGGAGGGGCAGGATGAGCTGGGTTGGGCAGGGCGGGGAAGGGTAGGATGTGCTAGGTGCTGTGGGGCAGGGGCAGGGATGGGATGGAGCGGGGCTGAGCTGGGGCTGAGAGGCAGAGCAGGGGGAGGCTGGGTGGAGTGGGGTAAGGCAGGACGAGCTGGGTGGGGCAGGGGGGAAGAGGCGGGCCGAGCTGGGTGGGGCTGGTTTCTCTGGTGGGCTGTTGGTGCTGTCGGCGTCGTCCGGCGCTAGGACCCCGAGGCCTCCCTGAGGGCGGGTCCGCGGCGCTGCCTGCCCTACTCCCGCGGGGCGGGGCGGGCCGGGCCTCGCCTTGCCCACAACCAAGATGGCGCCGGGCTGGCTACACGCTGGGGTGGGACGTGGCGGTGCGAGTGCGCAGGCGCGGCGCTACCACAGAGCGTCAGCACAGAGCGTCTCCCTGAGGGCTGGGGGCGCGTCGCTCCGTCTTTCCCTCCCAGCGAGTCGCGTCCGGAGCAGCGGGACCGGGCGGGCGCCCCGGGTAGGCCCGGGCGGGGGCAGGGCGCGGGCGGTGTGCGCGGGGGGAAGCTGGGCTGGGCGGGCGGGCGTGGTTGGGTGAGTGGGTCGGGAGGGGGGAGACTGGCGGGGTGGGCCCGGGAGCGGGGGAGGAGGCTGGGTGGGGTGGGCCAGGCAGGGGTGGGGGGGAAGGAGTTTAGGCTGGGGGGGGAGGAGGCTGGGTGGGGTGGGCCAGGCAGGGGTGGGGGGGAAAGTGTTTAGGCTGTGATGGGGAGGAGGCTGGGTGGGGTGGGCCAGGCAGGGGTGGTGCGTGTGTCCTACGTGAGACCCGCGTTGCGTGCAGGATGATGATAAATCGGTGGAGCCCCAAGCCTGGCAGACAGCTGAGACAGACCAGCTGACTCAGTGACTTGCAGGCTGAGAGGGGAAGGGAGCTGGTGTGGGAGAAGGCCTGGTACCCCACACCTGACCCCCAGCTCATCTTCCCTGCTCTTGCAGCTCCCGGGCTACCTGTCTGCCAGGCTGTGTCACTAACGAATTTAACAGCCTGGTGGCTGGGATTGTGTCATTTTACTGACACAGCACGGCGGTACAAATGCCTTCAGCAGATCCCATCCTCCCTCTTGTCACTTCTGCTTCTGGACCTCCCCAAAACTCTCTCTGACAGTTACATGAACCCTGAGCAAAGGGGCTCGGATCCCAGTGTGGGGCCGGTCTCCTGTGAGGGAGCAGCACTCTGCTGCCTGGTGTGTGCACTGCTGCTCGTTTGAAGTTGGAGCTGTTGCTTCCTGTTTTAGCTTCTCAACTGTAGCTTGCTGCTTTCTCCCTGTGGGATGAGCAGGCAGCTGCATGCTGGCTGTAGAGTGATGTTTCTCTGCTGCCCAGCCCTTACTCAGGGCTGGCTCTGTTTGGCTCTGCTCAGTTGCTCAGAATGAGTCCAGACATTTGCATTAACAGGCCTGGCTGCAGGATGGTGAGGTTAGTAGGAAACTTGCGAAGGTGGAAGTGTCAGGCCTCTTTGGTTTCTGCAGAATCTGAGCTTTCATTTAACCCCTCCCCCCACAGCCCTTCTCCGAATGCACTCGGGTGCCTGAGACTGGAGACAGGCAGCTCTCGGGTCTCCGCTGCCTCTGGTAGTTCCCCAAGCAAGCTCAGAGTGAGACTAACGAAGCCTGGGGCAGTTTTAGGGCTGCTGTTTGAGTTCCTGTGGACAGGGGTCCGCTGGGGTAAGTCTGATACCACTGTCACGCTGCTAGTTAGGGAAGCCTGAGTGGCACAGCCAGAGCTACCTACAGTGAGGGGGACCGGGAAAGGCTGGGGGCATAGCAGAGTAGTGGGGCTGTCCCCTTGCTGCAGGGTGAGGGTGGTACAGCTCCTTTCTGCCAGGAACTGTGGTGAGGAGATTTGAGTTGATCAGTCCCCTTCTAGCCAGAGATGAGTCTGAGCGATGCCTGCAGATAGGGTCAGCTGTACTGTGCTAAGACTCACTCCACCTGGGCAAGGGGTTGTGCTCTTACACCTCTTTCCTGGGTCTGCCCTGGCTTTGTTGCTGGCTTCCCTCGGTTGTGCAGCCTGTCCTTGTCCCCCGCTCTTCGGCTGCACAACTGGCAGTGTTGGGTACTCATAGGCTTCCCTTCTGTGTCGGGTTCTCGCAGGGGCCATGCTCCTGAGGGGCCCGCCTGACTGCTGGATCTTGCTGTCCAGGGAAAGGCCAAGGCTTCTCTCCTGAGCTCCAGGAGGAGGATTGGGGTTTATTCTCCCTCCCTGTCTGCTTCCTGCTCTGCTGCTGTCTCGGCTGAGCTGAGTCAGGCTCTGCTCACTGTTCCTCAGGCTGGAGGAGATGGGGCTATGAGGAGCTGAACTCCGATTGTGTGTGCTGAGGTCGGGTGGGGCTTGCTGCCTCCTGCCAGGAAATGCAACGCAGAGACTGCCTCACTCATCTGTCTGCAGCTCCCACTAGAGCTCAATAAGCCCCTCCCCCCTCCATCCCTCTTCTGGGAGCACAGTCCGGGGGCAGCAGAAGTTACCCTCTCCTCCCTCTACTGTTCTGCACAGGCTGGTGACTGCCACTGGAAGTGTTGCCTGGAGCTTCTGTCTTCCGCGTGCTGTGGATTCCATGCCTGTAGGGCAGGGTTTTGTGGAACTGGTTTGTTTGCTGCGGAGTGCCAGAAAGGGAGGGGATGGGGCAGCTGAGGTGGCCTGGGAGGGGATAGCTGTCCTCTGAGGGAGTCCTGCAGGTTGTGTTGGCATGCACAGTGTGGATGCTTGTGGGGGCTCCTTTGGGAGGTGTGTGGAGAATGGAAGGGGAGTTCTGGGGAAACTCTTACTAACTTTGGCGTACAAAGTACAGAGCCCATCCCAGAGCTGCTGGCAGTAGGAAAGTGTGGGAAGGTTGTGGCGGGGCACTGTGCCCCAAGGAATGCCCATCGCAGGGGGATGAAATGACTCTCTGGCGTTCAGCTGAGAATGGATCCTTGATGCCGTGTCTATCTCTGCATCCTGACCCAGCTTAATCTGTTGGATGGAAACATTGGGTTGCTCTTCTGTCTTGGTTCCCCTGCTGCCTGAATTGAAGCTTCTGCTGCAGCTGTCTGGGGTGAGGCCTGGGTGCGTGGTACTCAGGGTCCTTTCTAATGATCTGTGTACAGTATGTGGGTAGATGATGGTCTCCAGCCTCTGTGGGTCGGGTGGGTGTGTGTGTGCATGCTGTGGGGAGGGGCATTGCCCGGTTCGGCTGGGCCAATCTCAGAACAGTACCTGGGTCACTTTGCCCTCTGACTTTGCACCTTTTCTTGGGAGGGGGTGTCATTTCTGAATGACCCTGGAGAACTCAGGGAGGGAGCAGTGTGATTTTTTCCTGGGAGAGAGTGTAGAGTAGGGAGAAATGGTGTGGGAACATGGGTACGAAAGTGGTAGCGGGTTATGGGCTGGCTGTGTGGGTACCTCTGCCTCCCAGCCCCTGCTGGTGCGGGTTCTGAGCACTTGAGCGATGTCACTGTGATTAATGGGTGTGCACGACTGATCTAATTGAGCGGCAGGGCCGGGCAGCCGTGGTGAGCTAGGCACTTTCCATCTTTAGTAATTCTCGCGCCCTGTGACTCCTCTTCCAGGTTCCTCGCTCCCTCCCCCTGAGTTCATAGCTCTGCACTGGATAAGGCTTCCTGGGCCTGTTCCAGATGCTGAGCTGTAAAACCACTGGGGTTTACTCCACACCTCCCAGGAAATCTCTCGCCAGCAGGAATCTCCTGGTGACAGCTGGATGATCTGCAGTATTTGGTTGGCAGCCGTGTTTCACTCCTGCCTGTGCCATGCCTGACCTGCTGTTGGCATGGATAAATTGGGTCACTGAGCTAATGAACCTGTATCTCTCTGAGCATTGTCATCACTTCCTGCCAGGGATTGCAGGGTGAGAGCTTTAATGGGGCACCCACTTCCAGTGGGACATTAGTGCTGGGGTGAGTTCATCCTCCTGAATCCATCCCTGCTGGCAAGTGTCTCATCTCAGGCACTGATTTCTCCTGCCATGGGGACTCCACACCCTCTCTTGGCAGCAGTAGGCTTCTGAGAGATAATTTCTTTGCTGAAGGCAGCTTGCTTGGCTGCATCAGCTGGTGACTCCCTGGGGATGTCCTAGGCCCTAGAGCTGCTCTCAGTGGTGAGGTAGGGAAACTTATCTCGGCAAAAAGAGCAGCGGGGAGGGACCCAGACTGCCCTGTTGTGCAGAGCCCCTGAGGGACAGCCACGCAGCATCACCTCTACCCGCTGCTGTGCTGATGGAGGAGCGAGCAGGGAGAGGGTTTGGTGATGAATTGAGACATTAAAACTTAACTGTGGGAGTCTCCCGGAAAGGAAGGTGGTTGATGGCCTAAGCTGAGAAGCCAATTACACCTCCCAAATGTGCCCTTATAGCAGGGGTGGGCAGACTCTTTCGTCCGAGGGCCACATCTGGGTTTGGTAATTGTACGGCGGGCCGTGAATGCTCGTGAAATTGGGGGTTTGGAAAGGGGTGAGCCCTCCAGCTGGGGGTGCAGACTCGGGAGTGGGGGGATTCGAGGAGATCAGGGTTTAGGAGAGGGCTCCAGGCTGGAGCAGGGAGGTGGGGTGCAGAAGTGGGGCTGAGGGCTCTGGCTGAGGGTGGGGCTGGCTATGAGGGGTATGAGGTGCAGGAGGGTGCTCCAGGCTGGGACTGAGGGGTTTGGAGGGTGGGAGGGAGATCAGGGCTGAGGCGGGGGTCAAGGTGCAGGCTCCAGGCAGCACTTACCTCACACAGCTCCTGGAAGCAATGGCATGTTCCCCCTCTGCCTCCTATGTGGAGGCATGGCCAGGCAGGTTCCGTCCCTTCAGCTCCCATTGGCCTGGATTCCCAGCCAATGGGAGCTATGGGGTGGTGCATGGTCAGTTCAGCCAGCTGCTATCACCCTGCTCAAAGTCTCCAGAGCTGCAGTTTCCTTAGGAGCAGACCTGCGGCACAATCTGTCACCCCAGCTCCTTCAGGGCGCTCTGTAACACTGGTCTTGCAGGGGTCTCTGTGTTATTTCAGGCATCTGTAGCCATTGTCTGCACTGGCCCTTACGGGGAAGCTAGCGGGGTTACAGCTCCGCTGGTGGGAGTGCAAGTGCTGATGGGGGAGAGGCATTTTCACCACTCTGCGCAGCATCAGGCAGTGTGGTGATAAACACTGGTGCTTGGTCTGCATGGGCACACCCACTATTCCTAGCACCAGGGCTAGTGCAGACGTGGGAGAGGAGCTGTGAAATCGAGTGAGCTGACTGCTATCCAGGGCTAGGCATGTTCAGCACTGTCACTTAGGAAATGCCTACACTGCAGGCAGGTGCATTTGTAGCACATGTAGGTGTACCTGAGCTAGCTGTGATCTAGGTATCACAAGTACCAATAAGAGCAAAACTGGCAGCACAGGGTGGGCTAGCCACCCGAATAAGTACCAGGGTCACAGGTGGGCTTGCACACAACTCTGTGCTGCTGCAACTTCACTGCTGTCAGTATTCACAGTAGCTAGCTTCAGGCTAGTATGGGTGTCTCTACACATTCTGCAGTCATACATTCATAGACTTTAGGGTCAGAAGGGGCCATTATGATCATCTATCAGACCTGCTGCACAACCAGGCCACAGAACCTCACCCACCCACTCCTGCAATAAACCTCTCACCTAGGTCTGAGCTATTGAAGTCCACCAATCATGGTTTAAGGACTTCAAGGTACAGAGAATCCTTCAATAAGTGACCCATGCCCCACGCTGCAGAGGAATCTGCCCTGGAGGAAAATTCCTTCCTGACCCCAAATACGGTGATCAACCGAACCCTGAACATGTGGGCAAGACTCACCAGCCAGACACCCTGGAAAGAATTCTTTCTAGTAACTCAGATCACACCTCATGTAATATCCCATCACAGGCCACCGGGCCCATTTACCACAAATAGTGAAGGATCAGGTAATCGCTAAATTATGTTATCCCATCATACCATCTCCTCCATAAACTTATCAAGCTAATCTTGAAGTCTGATAGGTCTTTTGCTTCCACTGCTCTCCTTGGAAGACTGTTCCAGAACTTCGCTCCTCTGATGGTTAGAAACCTTTCTCTAATTCCAAGTCTAAACCTCCTGATGGCCAGTTTATATCCACTTGTTCTTGTGTCCACACTGGTACTGAGCTTAAATGATTCCTCTCCCTCCACTGTATTTATCCCTCTGATAGGCAATCCATAGATCAGGATAAATCATGGCTCAGCTCTCTGTTTAGTCCTGGTCAGCATCATGAGAGTTAGTGATGGAGCATAGCACTCCAGAGTGTGCACTATTTGAATGGAATTTAATGATCACATGTTCAGAGAGGATGCATGCAGTGGGTTTAATTTCCAGCTGATGAGATTGTATATCATTATTTGCATCTTCCAGGCAGGCTCTGTGTTCAGCTGGTTTGCACAATGATCCTGGATGTGATGGAGATGAGGGAAGGATGCGCTTCCAACACCTCCCATCACTGTAGCTTGTCATGGCATCAAGCATCTGTAGAGGTTCCTAGCCCCAGCAGGAGAAGCACTTTTGTGCCTTGTGCCAGGACTCAAAGATGCCTGCTCCCCTTGGTGCATTGTCCAAATAGCCACTCAGCCCCTCGGACAAATGATCCAGAGATTTAGGGGGCAACTGGGTTCCACATGCACATGGAAAACGGCACTTTGGGGATGGAGATCCACCAACACAGGCTGGGAATGATGGTACTACTGTCCCTGTTAACCTTGGTGTGACTCTCAAGTTCACATCTACCCAGCTGTGGGATCAAAACAAAGGACATGCAGGAAAAGTCTCTGCTGGCTCCTGTGTCCCTGTGAGACTGAGGGCTTCACAGAGGGGGCTGCACTGAGCATGTTTGATAGCTGCTTCCCCTCCTGTAAAGTCCTGGGAGAAGCTTCTATCCTTCCTTTGCAGGACTGTCAAGGAAAGCAGCATGCCCCTACTTCTGGCATGCTGGGGGTCCAGAACACTCTCGATAGTCCCATCTCGGCCAAACACACTGACACACAAGCCCGTACAGACAGCACTCATGGGCCCCTGAGAGATCCCATGTTGGTGCCGGTGCCCATTCCCTCCTGGGAACGCAGCAGGAACCAGAAGAAGTGGTGCTAATAATGCCAAGATTGTGGGTTCGTGTCCCATGCTGGCCACTTACATAAGAACATGAGGGTTAGAACAGTCCTAGGAAAGTGGTGTGTCTTCCTTTGAGGGAGCGATAGCTCAGTGGTTTGAGCATTGGCCTGCTAAACCCAGGGTTGTGAGTTCAATCCTTGAGGGAGCCATTTAGGGATATGGGGCAAAATCTGCTGGATGATTTAGTTGGGGACTGGTCCTGCTTTGAGCAGGGGGTTGGACTGGAACCTCCTGAGGTCCCTTCCAGCCCTGATAGTCTGATTCTATGAATGGGGCGGAGGGAGGCTGATTGCTGAAACCTGAAGAAATTCAGCCTGTTCCTGGAGAGGCCCCAATGGCTGCTGAAGATGGAGAGGGCACGTCAAGGTCCTTCCCAGGGTGGTCGGGTATCTTGCTAGCACCATGAGTTCAGAGTCACCAGTGTGAAATTCCAGGGGATGGCAGTGGCAGCAGTTCTGTGTCTGGGATGGGAAGGGTTAATTTCCCTAAAGAACAATAGCAGCATCTGTGGGCCCTCAGCAGGATCCAGCGGGACAGCAGCTTCCATCTGGCTTGGTCTGCAGGCTGGCTTCTAACTCAGGGCAGGAGGAGGTAGCATCTCTCTTTGGTAGCACACAGCCGTGTGTCAGAGGGGCTGCCTTCCTCGGAAGCCCCCACCTCTCTTGATGCTAGGCTGGCCATAGGTCTGACCCTGCGAGGCAGGTCCTGCCACGGGGATGGATGCAGCTCAGGTGGTGGTGAGAAGGAAAGAGTCTCACCCTGGGGTTGGAGACCACCTAGGTGCTCGGATCCTGGCGGGCTGTGGTCTCTCATGTGGGCTGCAGGCAGGGAGAGCCTGGCCTCCCACTTCTGGCTCAGAAATGCCATCTTGGGAAGCAGGATGGCAGAAGGTCTATGTTGCGCTTGGTCCCCGGTGAGGGTGGCAGCTGTTCTAACTACCCAGTCCGGATGTCTGGTGTTGCTTTGATCCCCCATTCCCCAATAAGGGGAGCCGGCCTGATGAAAAGAGCAGGGAAACCTGGAAGGTGGGGCTCGGGTGGGCAGGGTCTTGCCTTGTCTGTAGGGTTACTGTAATGCAGGGGTGGGCAAACCATGGCCCGTGGGCCACATGTGGCCCGCTGGCCATTTTAATCCAGCCTGCGAGCTGGGGCTGGGGTGCGGGGCCAGTGGCCCCGTGCTCCCGGCCCAGGCGCTGGGCCAAGCTCAGCGTGCTGCACCATGGGTCCCCGTGCTCTGACCGGGGGCGGGTCAAGTGCAGGGAGCCGCGGGGCCCCGCACTTGCTGGCCGGGCACAGCGCGGCTGCAGCTGGGCCCCGCGCTCCCCGGCCCAGGCACTGGGCCGAGCGCGCACGCCGTGAGTCCCTGCACTCCGGCCGGGGGCGGGCGAAGCGCGGGGAGCCGTGGGGCCTGCCCTCCCTGGCTGGGCCCAGCGCGGCATATCCCAGCGTTCTCTGGCCGGGGGCTAGGTGGAGCGCTGGGAGCCGCTGGGCCCTGTGCTCCCCGTAAAGGAGCACCCAGCTGAGTAAAGTAAGGTGGGGGGGGCTTAGGTGGTGGGGTCCCTGGGTGGTGGTGGTTGGGGCGGAGGATCTCTGGACGGGGCAGTCAGGGAACAAAGCAGGGGGGCTTAAATGGGGGGTGGGGTCCCCGGGGTGGTGGTTAGGGTGGGGGGATCTTGGGAGGGGGCAGTCAGGGAACAAAGAATAGGAGGCTTAGATAGGTGTTGGGGTTCTGGAGGGGCAGTTAGAGTGGGGGGTCTTCGGAGGGGGTCAGTGAGGGAACAAGGAGCAGTGGGGGGTTGAATGGGTCGGGGATTCTGCGGGGGGGGGGAGTCAGGGGGTGGGAATTGGGTGGGGATCGGATGGGGGTGGGGCCAGGGCCAGGCTGCTTGGGGAGGCACCGCCTTCCCTACCCGGCCCACTGCTCAATTTTTAACCCCAATGTGGCCCTCGGGCCAAAAAGTTTGCCCACCCCTGCTCTAATGGGACGTCCCTGAGGGCCCAGGCTGCTCTTGGTGTTCGCTTTTCTTGGGTCCTGACACACGCTGCTGTTTGGAGCCAGTTCATAGAAGATATGGGGTGAAGACACCTCTGGAGTTCACTAGTCCCCCCCTGCTCAAAGCAGGACCAAGCCCACTAAATTATAGCTGCCCAGCTCTACAGGAGGCATGCTGGCGCCTTGGGGGATATTTAGAACTAGGTCTGTCAGTGCCCCCTTCCCAGCCAGCATTGTTTCCATTTTGGCCTTTGAAGGGCTGGGGGCCTAAGGGAAGGTGGCTGTGCGGGAGAGTGCCAGAAGCAGGTCATTTTGAAATATGATCCAAGTGCTGTAAATGATCTGGGTACTCTACAGTCCTCTCACCATTGTTTGTGAGTATCTCACTAGCACCAACTGCGTGTGAGGTCCTAGCCCTGTGGCTGGCTTGCGTGACTGGCCCAAGGTCACATTGGGAGTCCATAGCAGAGCCCAGAATAGGACCCCGATTTCTGGGCTGTCCTCCAGTGCCCTGGCTCTGCTGCTTGCGTGCCAGTCTTCTCCCCACACTGCTCTGCTCTGGAGCTGGCAGCAGAGAGCTGGGGGAAGGAGGGGACATTAGAACCTCCCTCTCCTTTGCCTAGCCACGGGGCAGGCTTGCTGGCTGTGGCGATCCAGACTTGCTGGATTCCTGCCCTTCCGAGCCCCACAGGCAGAGTCCAGCTCTCGGTGCTGGTGTGAGAGCTTCCCCTGCAGAGCGAGCGGTGGGGATTCACTGCCACAGTGGGAGCCATGCTGGCCTTCACTGCAGCCATGTGTCTCTGCTCCCTGGCGTGCAAGGGGAGATGGGTCACCTGGTGCTCTTGAGAATTCCTCTCCCAGGACTGGCCTGCCGGGGGCAGGCTCGGCTCTGACAGCCCAGGACAAAAGGCTGATTGTGCCCAGAGGAGAGGGCACTGGGGCAGGGCACAGAACTCCAGTTCTCCCCCATCGGCTGGGGTGTGTCTGAAGTGGGTGCTCTGGCCAGAGCTCGTCACCACCGGGGCAGAATGCAGATGTGGCCCAGAGAAGGGAAATGCAGTGCTGGTTCCCTTGCTGCAGTCGCAAGGAGAAGGCTGTGAGCTCTCCTGCACCCACAGCCTGTGCAGTGGGCCGTTTTCGGAGACTTCTGGACAATTAGGGGGGCGGGAGGGGGTCACTGACACTGCCTGGGTTTGGGGAGCAGCGTGCCCCATGGAGAGCCCAGGAACACCACATCCATGGGATGTCTGGGTGGGACACGTTGAGTGAGGGGATTTGTGACTCTGTTCCTCCGGTAATTAATCTCACGACTTCCCAGTTCCGCTCTGCTGTCTCCTCTCTGTCCCCTGCCCTGGCGCCTGGCTCAGCTGCTCAGGGCGTCCCCGGGGCCTGGCTCCCTATCCAGTAGGCTGTTTCCTTGGCCCTTTAAATCTGCCCAGCAGGATATTTAAATGCTTGGACTGTGGCTTCATCGCTGGCTGTTAATTCCATATTTGGTAGCAGTCATTGTTTACTCCTTGTCTCCTCTCCCCTGTTCTTGTCCTTGCTGGGGAAGAGAGTAGGGGGAGGGGACATTTTTTCAGAGTCATTAATGTTGGTGAATTGGCTGGTTTCCTGATACAGGGGCTGGAGGAACCTGGAAGGGTGTGAGAGGAAACAGAAAGGATTCCAATAGCAGAGGGAAAGCCGATTGCTGTAGAGCAGGGGTCTCCAAACTTTTTGAGACGAGAGCCATATTAGATTTTTGAGGGGGTTTTGCGGGGCACTGCTGCCCTCCGCCCTTTGCTCCTCCGGCCGCTGCCACGACCCCCTCCTTTGCTCCTCCAGCTATGCCGATGCTGCAACATCCCCTCCCTTTGCTCCTCCAGCTGTGTGGCGGGGGCTCTCCCCTCTCCTCACATGGGGCCGCCGGCAGCAGCTTGCATGGGGAGTAAGCGGGGGAGTAAGCGGAGGCTTCTCCACTTGCCTGCTCAGCTGGGGGACCAGACAAATCGACGCCGTGGGCCGTAGTTTGGAGACCCCTGGTGTAGAGTTAACAGCTCTGAACTGAAGATAGAACCAGGCAGAGCTGTGGCTTGTAGAATATGTCTTGGGCTGAGGACTGGTGTGTCGGCTCGGGGGAGTTGTGGGGTGAGTGGGTCCTTTGCCCCCATTCCCAGTGCCATTAAGGATAGAATTTCATTTTTTGGTGGGGAGAGCAGTGTCATCTCCAGCACCTGGGGAACTCCCTCTCCCCCTTCCAGGTGCCCCTCACTGCGCTTCATTCCTGCTTTGCCATGCGTCTGCAGGGCTTGTAAGGCCACTGACTCTGGGCAGCTCGGAGCCAAAGGCACCCCTCCCTGCTGCCCCAGAGTGGCTGAGTGGGGTCCTGGGTGCGGGGGGGTCCCTTTCAGCGGGATGCACCCCTTGCTGCCTGAAGCCCTTGCTGTGCTTTTAAACCCTCTGCTGGGCCCGGCTGGTCATGTGCTGAGTGAGGGTGGAGCTCGGTTCCTGATTGGCTGGCCCAGCCTTTGAGAGAGGCGGGTAGGTAGCCAAGTCTCAGCATGCTGAGTCTCTGTACCAGAGACCTGGGCCCTGTTAGCCAGGGGGGTGTTAACAGGGACACCTGCTGCTGCTAATAGCTTCACTGGGACAGCCTGAAGAGGAAAGTCCAGCTCCCGTCTCTCCTGGCCCAGTGTGTGCCCAGGGCCCGGTCTCCCACAGTCCGATGTGCCTCCCTCAGACTGTCAGGATCAGCCATGGAACAGATCTGAGAGTGGGCGGCGAGTGGAGGGGCCAAGTGATGGAAATGCCTGAGCCAGGTCTGTGGGATTCAGTCTGGCTGTGGGGAGGCCAGGCGCAGACCCCTCGGCTTGTTTGCAGCGTGGCCTGACTCTGCTGCTCGTGTGCTTCGTAGTGCTTGGTTGTGTTCACTGGATGGCATGAGCCTGGTGCGGTCCGAGGTGCCCTGGTGTTGAAAGGGAGTGGGGATCCCTCTGTCATGTGCTTCCTGAGCCCCCGGTGCTGTTCTGAGTGGGGCTGTAGTACAGCCCTAGTCCTGGCCTGCCCCTCTCGTGCCTGAGTGCTGGCTAGTTCGTGCCGGTGGTGGGCAGCAGATGCTGCTTCAGCCCCAGCGCTCTCAGGCCCCGTGGACCCCCTCTCCTATGTCTCACTGTGTCTCCTGGGCTATCCTAGCCAGGGTGGGGCGCTGGCAGACACGGGACTGTCCAGTTATACTGTTCTCTTCAGCTGAATGCTTTAGCCCTTTCAAGCCACTATCAAGGACTCCTGTGCTCTGCTCCCTCCCCCGCAGCTTCACAGAGACCCTAGGGCTACTTCTCTCCCTGCAGCTGCATGGCTGTATGTACAGCCCATTGGGAGGAGGTGCGAGGCACAGCTGCTGTGGGCTCTGCACCCTAGGAGCTGGTTGGCAAGCGGCATCTGTAGAGAGCCCCTGTGATTATCCCTGTCCCTGACGTCTCTGGCTCCAACCACAAATACTGCTGGATCAGCCACTGGAATGTGAGCCTGTCAGCAACATGCTGGCTCCCTACAGGTCTGCTGCAGTGAGGCCCCAAAGCCACTCTGCGAAGGGGAGCTGGGGAGGGGCCTGGTCTGGGGGGTGCAGTTCTGAGCTCTCACTCGTGCTGTTCAGAAATAGCCAGGCGTCCAAATGAAGGGGAGCTGGGAGTGTGGAGTGAATGAACTTGACTGCTTGTACTATGGTGGCACTAACCCCCCTGGCAGTAGTGGAGCAGGGGTGCTGAAGTCCATACAAACATACAGCCTGTGGCCTGGACCGCTCCCTCTGAAGAGCCAAAGAGGGGCAGAGGGGACACACCAGCCAGGGAGACAGCTGAGGGTGGCAACAGGCACGGCGCTTGATAGTCCCTTTTCTAACTTGTGCCTGTGTCTACACCCTCACCAGGCACCACTTCTTTCAGGGTTAGTCCTGGTGGACTAGCACCCACAGAGGGGATCAGGGACTGATGGGCTGGCTGCGAACAGACAGAGGGAGACTGTCCCTGCTTCAGAGAGCTCATTTTAAGTCCAGACGAGTGGAACAGCCACAGGAGGTCAGAGTAGAGTAGCAGCCATTGGAACAGGTCCTTGCACAGACTAGCCAGGGATCTGCTGTCTGTCATTTTCATTCTCTTGAATGAGATATAAGTAAATGAAGTAGCTACTGACCTTCCCTCTGGCCATCTTGTTTGCCATAAACCCCTTTAAGGGCTGCCCAAACCGTGGAGTGGCTGGCCTCAGGGTGCTGGGGCAGGGCCAGGACACAGGCTTTCAGGACTTCTGCCCTGATAATGACACCAGAAGTGACGTATGTGTGGAAGAGCCCATCCAGGATGTGACCCCCAGGGCTGAGCACTGTCCCACAGGGAGGAGAGGGTGGTACTAGCCTGGGAGAGTCCCTTGCAAGACCCCTTTGGGGATGCCTGGTGCACAGCTGAGCCCTGTCCAATGGATAAGTCCATGTTTGCTGTAGGTGTCAGATGCACAAAATAGATGCAATGTCTGCTCCATGCAGAGGGCAAATCCTGTTTTTTCTATCTCCCCGTTTGTCACGGGGGTTGGGGGAGTCCCGTTCACTCACTCTCACACACACACACACACTCTCACACACACACACACACTCTC
>ML677519.1:81369-92539 GCA_007922305.1 Dermatemys mawii
CACACACTCTCACACACACACACACACTCTCACACACACACACACACACACACACACCCCACTTCCTGGAATTCCCAGTGATTCTTAGCCAGCCAGTAGATCAGAAGGTTTATTGGAGATGCCAGGAACACAATCCAACTCCGAGCTTATCAGTACAAACAGGCTCCCTTAGTCAGGCCCTTCTGGGGGGCAGGGAGATGAGACCCCAAATCCGGGATCCCCACCTGCCTTTCCCAGACCGCTTCTACCTGACTTCAAACCCTCCACCCGTCTGCCTTCCTTTGTTCACTTCCGGGGTAGGTGTCAACTCCCCTCCCCCTTCTCATCTCAGGTTACAGCTCCAGGTATCTCCCTTCAGAAAAGCCTCCCCTCCCTCAAGTGAAACTTTTGAGATCATGTCCACCCTTCTCCCTGCTTGTCACACCGTTATATTGCCGCCTTCCCCCAAGCCTCCTCACCTCATCTCTGGGACGAGTGGGGCAGGTTTATGGAGCTTTCAGACACAAGATTTAGAGAAATAGCTTTTCACTCTTTGCAAAAGTGACTAATGTTTTGTTCCTGTTAACTCAAAGCCAGCTTCTTAGCTCTGTGTGTGTCAGTCTGCACTGATAGCACTGCCTTTGCTAATAAAGCAGAGAAGACAATCTAGATATGTTTTGAGGTCACGCTCAATAGTGCGTGTCAACATTTTTATAACTTCTGCAAGTCCTGCCATGGGGAGAAAATGCAGAACTGAGGTACCGTTTTTTCACCGTGAGACTATTAGAACCAGCTACTCCTCCTGGAGGCATTCTGCGCCAAAAGACTAAAATTCTGTGCACAATATTTTAAAATTCTGCATATTTTATTAGTCAAAATAACACTCGATAATCATGCCAATTTCAATTATTGTGGTAATTTATTTCAAAATAGCTGTCAGCAAGTATGTCTGTAACAATATAGACACACACAAAATTCCTCCATGAGTAGGACCCTACCAAATTTTGTGGTCCACTTTGGTCAATTTCACAGTCATAGGATTTTAAAAAATTGTAAATTTAATGATTTCACCTATTTAAAGCTGAAATTTCATTGTGTTATTTTATAGGAGTTCTCACCCAAAAAGGAAGTGTGGGTGAACTGGGCCCGCAGTTAGCAGCTGCCACTCTGTGGCCGCCCAGCTCTGAAGGCAGGAGTGCAGAAGTAAGAGTGACATGGCTATGGTATTGCTACCCTTACTTCTGTGCTGCTGCTGGCAGGACAGCGAACGGCCGCTGCTCTCAGGCCATCCAGCTCTGAAGGCAGCACAAAAGTAAGGGTGGCAATACCTTGACTTCCCGCTTCCAGTAACCTTGTGACAGCCCCTCCGCAACTACCTTTTGAGTCAGGACCCCCAATTTGAGAAACACAGGTTTCCCCTGTGAAATCTATATGCTAGAGGGTAACAGCACACAAACACCAGATTCCATTGGGGGAGACCAGCTTTCACATGTTTTTCATGGCCGCGAATTTGGTAGGCCCTATACATGAGTAGAAAGTTAAAAAAACCCCTATGACAACCCAGTTCCTGTTTCTGTCTTCCTCCCCGCCCCCCCGTCCCTGAGCCCAGCCAGTGGACCAGACACTCTCAACCCTTCCCCTGAGAGTCCAGCCATGATGCCCCCTCTAGCCAGTGTACCCAAACCCCTTCCCTCTATCCCAGACACTTGCACCCCCATCTCCTTGGAGGCCAGCTACAGGGACCCCAACCCAGACACTCACACCCTGAACCCCCCAGAGCCTAGGGATCCAGAGGGAGAAACAGCCTGATGCTGGGTCCCAGGTTTGCACGGCATTTCCTGCACACCGCTGGCTCCTCCCTTCAGAGCATGCTGGGAACTGCAGCTGCTGGGAGCCTTTCATCTGGGCTCCGCTGGGTTCAGTGGCCCCTAGTGGCAGCCAACATCTCTGCAGCCCATTTCAATGGGGAAAAAAGGAAATTTTGAATGCACAATATTAATTTCTGCAAAATTCTGCATTGCGCAGTGGCACAGAATTCCCCAAGGACTAAAGTACCATGGTAAGCAGTGGATTCTCCATCTCCTTGTGTCCTGAAATCCAGTGGTATGCCTTTCTGGAAGAGCTGCTTTAGTCAAACATGAGTTATCGGGTTTAATAGAGCAGTCGCTGGGTAAAATCCTCTGGCCTATGATATGCCAGGAGTCAGACTAGACCACAAAAAGAGCCTGGAAATATCAATGAGGCAAATGGCTACAGTTCAGGAAAATTGCAGTTCTGCTGTCTCAGCTTTCAATTCTGGGCTGCAAGTAGTAAGTTCCTTGAATCTGCAGAGGTTCTAGATGCTGCAATAGTGAAGACTCTTGCACTTTGACAGTTACAGGCTCTACTAAATTGATGTGGGGTTTCTGTAAGAACATAAGGTCAACTGTATTGGTCCAGACCGATGGTCCACCTGGCCAGTATCCTGTCTGCTGACAGTGGCCAATGCCAGGAGTCCCAGAGGGAATGAACAGAACAGGCAACCATTGAATGATCCATCCTGTCAGCCACTCCCAGCTTCTTGCAACCAGAGGCTAGGGTCACCCAGAGCGTGGGATTGCATCCCTGACCAACTTGGCTAATAGCCATTGATGGACCTGTTGTCCATGAACTTCTCATTCTTTTTGAACCCAGTTATAGTTTTGGCCTCCACAGCATCCCCTGGTAACAAGTTCCACAGGTTGACTGGGCATTGTGTGAAATATTTCCTTACATTTGTTTTAAACCTGCTGCCCATTCATTTCACTGGGTGACCCCGGGTTCTTGTGTTATGTGAAGGAGTAAATAACACTTCACTTATAGATTTTAAGTGATTATAATTGATGGCAAACAAATAAAAGCAGATTGCCTAGTAAATAAACAAATCTGCAAACTGAGCTTAACAGACTGTGTAGGGTAGGATGTGAATTAGCAAATTCTCACCCCGAGCAATAAACAGGCTGGCAGATTATTAAGGCACACTCTGCCTTTGCTTAGCAGCTTGGATTTCCCAGGATTTTACACAGGCTAGAAATGCTTTTAGCCTGGGACCATCAGTTCTCCCAGTTCAGTCTTTGTTCCTCAGGTGTTTCCAGGTGTGGTGGTGTAGAGAGAGTGAGGTCCCATCATGATGCCATTTCCTCCTTTGTATCTTCTTCCCCTTACTGGAAAGCTCTTTTGCTGTGACCTGGTCAAATGGTTGCCACTGAGTAGTGCTATCTCCGAGAGATTTCTGTTGTATGCAGTTCCTGGGATAATCCTTGTGCTTGTGCGCATTTCCTCAGTGAGCCATTAACATTGTTTGGACTTTTACCGATGTACCTGAGAGGCTACGAGATATTATTATTAATCCAACAAGATCTTCATGTCTAGCAAATCAGACCTTTAGAATACCAGCTTTCAAGGAATACTTTGTGCAAAACATACCCTAATTCTATGACAGTGGTGAATATGGGGGTGCCAGGATGTCACTCTTATTACTGTTTAATTTATCAATTTGTTCCCAAACATTCTCTGACACCTCAGTCTGGGACAGTGCCTCAGATCTGTTACCTAAGAACAGCTCAGGGTTGGGAATCTCCCCCACACGCTCTGCAGTGGAGACTGATGTAAAGAATTCATTCAGCTTCTCCACAATGGCCTTGTCTTCCTGGAGTGCTCTTTGGACACCTTGCTTGTCCAGTGGCCCCACTTGTTTTGTCAGGCTTCCTGCTTCTAATGTACTTACAGGTTTTTTTGCGATTAGTTTCTGAGTCTGATTGTGGTCATAAAATGGAGGTGTTCATTGTATTTATACCTTCTACCACTCTATCTACGGAGGCTATACACATTGTGGCTCGACTGACGAGTGTATAGTTCTTGGCAGTTAGAAGTCATGTCTATGTTCACAGAGTATGTGTCTGCCATGCTTATAAAAAGCTCTGGTTAGACGAGAGAACTGAGCTGTTCAGTCTTTAACTGTGCAGTCTGTCTGAGAACTTCCTGTAAAGAGAGTTCTAGCCATTTGTGCCCTTTTCTTCCCTCCAGCCAAGCGGGTTTGGAAAGAACATTCCAGAGCGGTGTCTTTTTTCCAAGGAATTCAGGGTTTTCATAAAATAATCTGGTAGTTTGCCTTCCATGGGAGTTATTAATACATGAAAATAGTGAAATAAATGACTTGAAGGTTTGTATTCATTTATTGTTTAGTGGAGCTGGGTGCAAAAAGACAAACAATCCTGCTACAATGTTAGTTTATTTTTTTCATCCAAACCCTGCCCCAGTGTCCTTGTCTGCTAAAGCAGAGGACTAAAAATATATCGACCATAGTTAGGTTTTGTTCCTAGAAGCCTTTGAAATGTTCTAGGTGCTTTCCAGATTGAAAAGAAGATACTGAGAACAGACTGAACAGCAGTAGGAGAACATCCTATCAGTCATTTGGGGAAGGTGGAAATCTCAGTGCTCAAAGTAGCCAGTAATTCAGTAACGCTGCTTTTTTTTTTTCCCTTTTACTGAGTTACATAGCCTGTACCCAGTCATCCATTGGCCTTACTCACATCATACACTTCAGGGTTCGACAGTCTTCATATTCATTAGGTGACTAGCCACCTGGTAATATCTGGAGTTTCATCGCAAAAACAAAATTAAGGAAATTCCAGAATCAAAGCTCTTAAAGAAGTTTAAATAAGAAATTCACGAAATGTTTTATTACACCCATGTGTCTGACAATGAGAACGTGTAGTTAGTGCTCCTCAAACAACCTTAACTCTGCTGCTGTGTCCCAGCCCAGCCTCAGCCTGTGAGACAGCACCGTTGCTCTGGTCCCCAGCCACTTTACCCTTGATGCAGTTGCAATATAGGCGTCAGACCCTCAAAAATGCAGGATTGATGCAAGGAAACAAGCCCCACGATTTGTGCCGTGCTCCAGAAGCATTGTTCCTTCTCAAACATGAAATAGTTGCACATGCTGTCCCCAGTGAAAAGGTTGCAGTTTTGTCAGTAAAAGACCAACAGCCTGCTAACTAGTTTTGCTTTTGCTCAGTTATGCTTTTATCAGCCCTTTACCAGGTTTTTTCTTTCAGCACCCAGCCCATAACAAAATTTTGTCCAAACCCATCTGGACTTTTTAAATTGACAAAATTCAAAGTTCAGCTGGGCTCTTTTACTTCTCCTGTTTCCCACGATTTTGATGCATGAACTCTGACACCAGTTGCTTCATAAAGATAGGCTGGGTGTGACAGGATCCCCAGGGCACAACCTGGAACTGTGGGAACACTGTGCACCCTTAAGGCTCCAGCCCATGCTGTCTCTCTCAACGCTGTGCTAGTGACAAGCAGCAAACCCCTCCAGGAGCTGTGATCACTCAGCACAACTGCATGTGGAGACCCCCAAACAGCAAAGTTGCCTCAATGCTCTCTAAGCCAGTCAGAAATTATACAAAGAGAGGCACCAGC
The DNA here is from genome assembly GCA_007922305.1 of Dermatemys mawii. Classification (NCBI taxonomy): domain Eukaryota; kingdom Metazoa; phylum Chordata; order Testudines; family Dermatemydidae; genus Dermatemys; species Dermatemys mawii. The sequence continues at coordinate 86,796 of ML677519.1, forward strand.
AACTCACCCCAGCAATAGGCCATCTTACACTGCTCAAGACTCCCTTGGCCAGTGCCAGCTCAGTAGTTAACCAGTCCAGCAAAAGTGCAGCTGCTCTTGTTAACCAGAGCAGAGATTCTCTAAGCTCTTCAACCAAAAACACACTGTTTTAGATAAAATATAAAACTGATTAAGTGGTGATAAATATAGGCAGATCAAAGTTGGTTTCATAATAAAAATAAAATTGCAGTCTAAATTCTACAGACTAAGCAAGATTTGAATCAAGCAGTTTCTCACTCCACTGGATGTTTCAGGGTAGTTGACAGTTCTTCTTACACAGGCAGAATTTCCTTCTCAGCCTGATACCAATCTCCCCAGCCTTTGTCTTCCAAATTATTTTCCAGATGTTGAGATGGGGAGGAGAGAGGCCCTATCCTAATGCCATCAGCCCTCATTTCTACTTCCTCTCCAGGTGCTAGAAAGATCCTTGCTGTGATGTGCAGGTTAGGTAGACCCCAGTCAGAGAATCATAGAAGATTAGGGCTGGAAGAGACCTCGGGAGGTCACGTAGTCCAACGCGTTGCTCAAAGCAGGACCTACACCAGCTAAATCATCACACTGAGAACGTGCCCTCTTCGAGGAGTCTCTGGGAGAGTAGATGCTTCTTGATGGGCCATCAGTGCCTGTCCGGTGGCTGCTGATGTAAATCTGTCTTGTTGGTTGCCCTGTTGTTGCCACTGAAAGGCTAGCTGTGGGCACTTCCCACTTACTGCATTCTTCAGTACCAAACCTATAGGAATACTTCATAACTTCAGATAGCATGGGAACACACACAGTTCAACCGGATAGTAATGTTCAACGGATCATGACTTCTCAAATGATACCTCACAAGGCATACTTTGTACCGAACATATAAATTGTATCACAGTGGTTAATATGGGGGTTCCAGAGTGCTATTTTGAGGTACAGTGTCACACTGGGGTTCTAATTTGTGGAACTTCAGTTTTAGGAAGTGCTAGGAGAGAAGAAAGGATCTCAGGGTTATGTTCCCTCCTCCCTCTTCAGGGCTCTGCATGTGTCCATTTATCCTGGGAGGGTTCCAGTTTTGTTAGCCAGACCAAGCCTGATTTCCATGGCAAATTGTAGTGGTAGCGTCCTCAGTCTACAATCGATCAGTTCTCAGTGAAACCACCTTCGGTTTCTTTTGTAGATGTTGATGCTCTCCGTAAAGTCCCTGGATGTGTGTTGCAGGGTACTCGGTGTCCCGTAGGAACGAAGCACACACACAGCTGTTGAATAAAAATAGTGAGTTTATTTGAGATGGCTTTTGATAGTATTCACAGGACCCAGCCTATGGCACGTTCTGCAGGCATACGGAATTCATTTCCGTATAATCAACATCCTCAAGAGCTTCTATTTCAACTTTATGTGCAGTGTTGATTACATTAAGCTCAGTTTGGAAGTCAAAACAGAAGTATGTCAGGGTGTGTCATGTCTGCAGTCCTCTTCAGCATCATCATCGACTGGGTAATGCGGTGTACAACAGAAGACATGCCAAGAGCCATTAAATGAACACTATTCTCATCCCTTGAAGACCTGGACTTCGCAGATGATGTCGCTCTCCCGTCACATACACAACACCATACACAAGGAAAAACAACTCGACTCAATGCATTCAGCCAGCAGATTGGATTGAAAATCAGCCGCAATAAGACAGGTATCATAACCGTTAATATTGCTTCTCTATCACCAGCATAGATAGAGGATTATGTTCTAACCAATGTAGAAACATTCACATGGGCAGCACCACCAGCCAGGACGGTGGAACGAGCCAGGACATCCGGAACAAAATCAGTAAAGCTAGGAACACCTTCAGGAGTTAAATATAGTCTGGAAATCCTCAAAATACGACACCAAAACCAAACTCAAGATTTATCAGAGCTGCGTACTTTCAACACTACTTTATAGTGCAGAATGCTGGGAAATGAGAGAGTCTGACCTGTCCAAACTGTCTTCATTCCATACAACCCGCCTCAGAAAAATCCTCTATATCCTTTGGCTCAGAACAATCTCAAACCAAGATCTATTGACACCATGCAGCCCAGAGGATCTGAGCACCATCACTGCCAGGAGGCATGGAGATGGATCGGTCATGTGATTCCATCACCAGAATAGCAATAAGATGGAAACCTGAAGGCAAGTGAAAACGAGGCTGTCCGAAAACAACATGGCCAAGAGCTGTGGAAGCCAAGCTGAAAAACCTGGGGCACAGCTGGGGAACCATTGAAAGACTTTCTAGAAACAGACAGGAGTGGAGAAGCTTCATCACTGCCCTAAACGCCAGTGGTGTAATAGGAACACAATGATGATGACCAGCTATAACGTCCTGTTTAACACCATTCCATTCAAGATGGATTCTGGCTGAAGGCTCACTTACAATAAACTCATAGAGGGTTACAATGTTCACACTCTGATTTGGTAAATAATCTTCCTCTTTGACAAGATCTGCTGTAGCAGGAGTGATGATAGAAGCTGTAAACTGCCCTAAACAGCTTTTACCATTGACTTTTACATTCTCTGCCCAAGTTACGGAGTTACCTTCACCCAAACGCACAGTAGAAGCATTTACATGAAAGGTGGCAGTGTTGGGGTATATTTGGTTACACACAGACAACTGCTTAGAGTGGAAGAACATACCAACATTGTTACAAACGGGATAGATTCTATCCCCGTTTTTTTGCTGGTGAGAGGAGCATGTGATTCTGACCCAAAAACCCAGTTAACCTGCGATAATGTTTATCCAAGCATGACTACTCCACTTTGACCAGGGTCCTAGTGGGAAGTGGTCACTCAATTAGGGTGAACTGCAAAGAATGGAGTAGACAGTCTCCAAAAAGCTGGTGGATGTTCCAATACTTAGATTCACCAACCAGCACAAAACAGCATCTTTATTACCTTACTGGTTACTCAGAAGTCCAAACACCACAGTTCCCTTAACATGATCCAGCCTCAGGCCTCCATCCAGGTACCCACGTCAGATACGATGAACGTTTCTGTAAATCTTATTTAATCACATAAAAGAAAAGGTTCCACCAATCCCACAGGATTGGACACATTACCGCCCAGGTCAGTTAATGTTTCAAATCTTATCCAAATGCACACTACAGCCAATTATTAACTAAACTAAAATTTATTAAAAGACAAAAGCGAGTCTGGTTAAAAGATCAATATACAGACAGACATGAGTTCAATCCATTGAGGTTCAGACTCACAGCAGAGGTGGTGAGCTTTGTAGTTGCAAAGAGTTCCTGTAGAATTCAGTTCATTGGTCATCGGTCACGGTCCAATGTTCAAATCTCCTATTCAGGGTATACCAGCATATCTGGGACCTCAGTCTTGTGTCTCAAACTTCCCCTGATGAAGCCTAAGCCGATCTGAGATGACAGAATCCTGACCCCAGCATCTTTTATACCCCAGGATCATGTCCTCTTTGGTAAGCTGGGATTTCTTCGGGGAACGAAAGGTCATTAGGATGACTTTGGAGGAGGTCCATTGCCGGTACTTAGTTATACAAATTAATATAAGGCCCTTTGCTTTTTCCTCCACCGTTCACAAGACATTTCAAAGAGATGAATATCGAGATATCCCATGTTTACAGTTCATTTAAACGATATCAGAATACGGCATAGGCAGGGACTGTTGATTACATTGTGGACCCTACTCATACATATGTAAATACACAAACATCTCCCCTCATCTTCTGTGGGTTATTTTGCAGGATGTTTAACTCTTTCTAGCCATGCGTCAGTTATGTTTTCCAATGTGCATTACAGGCGGGTCGCATCTTATGCTCATTTAACATGCGCGATTTCAACTTTACATGGTTGGCAAAAAAAATGGAAAAAAAAGAAAAATAATAATTTAAAACCTGTATCTGTAGGGTGGGCGATTCCACCCGCCATTAAACTCAATGAGTTTTGGCTGTACGCAGTTTTAATTTTACGCACTGACGGCAGAGCGTAACCCCTGTGAAAGATGTGACTTGCCTGTACTGTGCCCTTGCTTCAGAGGGCGTATGCATGTGTGTGGCAGGAGTGAGGTGGACAGGATGTGTATGTTGGAGGGAGGGGACGGTATGGGGGTGCCACAATACAGACATCTTAGTTGAAGCTAAGCAGAAACATCTAAGATGTCTGTACAGTGCAATGAACCTTGCAGATTGTACAAGATCAACCTAATCTTTCTGTGAGAAGAATTTTTTAAATAAAGAACATGTAGATCTAATTAACATGGGAAATTATTAGTTAAATTGGAGAAGATAGTGATAAATACAAGAGTCAAAGGGTGGGTAAGGAGTTGGTTAAAGGGGCGACTACAATGGGTCATGTTGGAGGGAGGTTACTAGTGAAGTATATCAAGGATTGGTTTTGGAAAAAATCTTATCTAACATTTTCATTAATGACCATGGCACAAATGTGGGAGTGTGCTAGTAGAATTTGCGGATGACACAAGTTGAGAGGAATTGTCAATCCTGAGGAGAACCAGAATACCATACAAGAAGATTTGGATGACTGAAAAGTGGAATAATAGAAATAGGACAAAATGAATAGTGTAAGGTCCTGCACAGAGGGACTAATCAAAAGGATTTTGGTTGTATGCTGAGGAGGTATCAGTTGACAGTGAGAGAGGGGGAGAGAGATTTGGGTGTATTGATTGATCATAGGATGACTAAGCTGCCAATGTGATGTGACTGTGAAAAAGGCTAATGCGATTCTAGGATGCATCAGTCAAGGTATTTCCGTAGAGATTGGGAAGTGTCGTTACCATTATACAAGGCACTGGTGAGATCGCATCTGGAATACTGTGTGCAGTTCTGGTCTCCCATGTTTAAGAAGGATGAATTCAAACTGGAACAGGTGCAGAGAAGGGTGACTAGAATGATCCAAGGAATGGGGAGAGCCTACCTTATGAGAGGAGACTTCAGGATCTTGGCTTGATTAGCCTAACCAAACAAAGGCTGAGGGGATGTGCCCTTGTGCTCAGAGTCTAACAGATCACCATATCTGGTGTCAGGAAAGAATTTACCCCCAGATCAGATTGAGAGAGACTCGGGGGGGTTTTTGCCTTCCTCTGCAGCGTGGGGCACAGGACACTTGCTGGATAGTTTTACAGTAAATGGGGGACTCTCCCTAACTTGAAGCCTCTAAATCAAATTTTGAGGACTCCAGTAACTGAGCCAGAGGTTCTGGGCCTATGCAGGAGTTGGGTGGATGAGTTTCTGTGGCCTGGGATGTGCAAGAGTTCAAATGACATGATCATCATGATCCCTTCTGGACTTAAACTCTCAGTCTGGGGCAAGATTGTGCGATTTGGGTGTGGGTGGGGTGTGAGGTATGGAGCAACAGGGGAGTGTGATTTGGGGGTGGGGTGTGGGTGGGTGCTCTGGGATATGGAGGAGCAGGGAGTGTGATTTGGGGATCGGGAGTGGGTGGGGTGTGGGGTATGGAGGAGCAGGGGAGTGATTTGGAAGGGATGGGGGGATGATGCAGGATGTGTGTGGTTGTGGGGTACTTGCTTTGTGTTTGTAGGGGCAGGGGAGTGATTTGGGAGGGTATATGGAGGAGTGCTGAGCTGTGTGTTGGGACAGGGGTGATTGATTTGGGAGGGTGTGGGGGTGGGTGCTGTGAGATTTGTGTGGAGGGGCAAGGGCATGCAATTGGAGGGGGTGTGGGTGAGTGGTGGGAGGGATGTGGAGGGGTAGGGGA
>ML677519.1:92549-113576 GCA_007922305.1 Dermatemys mawii
GAGTATGATTGGCGGGGTGTAGGGGAGTGCTGTGGGATGTGTGGAGGAGTGGGAGGGGGTGTGGGTAGAGGGGCTGTGGGGTGGGTGCAGGGGTGTGGTTTGGGAGGGATGTGGAGGGGTAGGGGACTGATTTGGGAGGGGATATGGGCAAGTGCTTATGGGGTGTAAGAAGGGGTTTGGGAGGAGTGCTGCGTATGCGGAGGGCTGGCGGAGTTTGTGATTTGGGAAGGGATGTGCACACACACTCCCGCTGACATTCCTCTGAACTAGGGTTCCTGCTGCGAGCCAATGGGGAGCCCTGGGCCTCCGAGCAAGGCTCTCCCAGAACCATTGCTGCAGGGCTCAGGAATGCAGCTGGAACGGCTCCATGTGGAGGAGCCCCACCCCTGGGTCTTTCTCAGCCTCGGGGGTCCCCGGAAACCAAAGCAGAAGGGAATCCTCTGACCATGATCATAGCTGGGGAGAATGATTTGCTGCTCCAGACCCTCCCCAGCCTCAGCCTCAGCCTCCTCTCTGCTTGGGCCCCTCGCCTTCCTCCTCTCTGCTTGGGCCTGTTCCTGACTTTACTGCCCAGTCAGTGCCAGCTGCTGTTCGGCCCAGATTAGAGCCTTCCCCTCTAAAAGTCGGGGTGGGATGCTGGGGCTCACTCTAGGCAGGGGAGTTTCTTTGCTGTTCTCTGGGGCTTGCAGGTCGAGACAGCTGCCTGCTCGGGATTCTGCTCCCAGGAGCGAAATAAACGTTTGAGAGTTCGAGGGCCTGGCCTGGGGCAGTGACTGGGTCTGGAAGCACTCAGCCCATCCCCCATGGCACAGAGGGTGAGCCAGGCTGTGTGTAGCCTGGGTTACTGGTGGGGCTTCTTGCTGTGGGGCAGGGTGTTGCTGTGACAAGCTGGGGCTGGGTCTTTAACCTCTTCCTGGTGAGTTTTCTCTGAGCTCCTATCCATGCTGTGGCTCTGTTAGGAGAGATGGGGCGGGAGTTAGACCAAATGCCTCTGCTTGGGTTAGCCTGTCCAGGTTCCCAGCTCCAGCCGGTAACCTCTGGTGTCACATCTCTATGCCTGGTGCTTGGGAGCTGATCTTTGCTGTGGCATCCTCCGTGTTTGCCCTTCCCAGCTTCAGTTAGTGCGATGGTACCAGCGGTCATTGGTTTTAGGAAGACAGAGTGGGTGGGGACTGAGGGAGAGGCACCTTGCTGCAGCTCTCTGGACCTCGGGTTCTGGGCAGCGCTGCTTCTGGTTTGAGCAGTGGCCTGGTAAACCCAGGGTTGTGAGTTCACTCCTTGAGGGGGCCATTTAGGGATATGGGGCAAAAATCGGTTGGATGATTTAGCCGGGGATTGGTCCTGCTTTGAGCAGGGGGTTGGAATAGATCCCTCCTGAAGTACCTTCCAACTCTGACAGTCTATGATCTTTCTATGATCCAATAGAGACAATACCCTGGGCTGCTGGATTGGGGTGCAAGAGCATCTGATGCAGGATTCACACGTGGCAGGGAAGGCGGATCAGTAGGGGACTTGAGCAGGAAGACGGGGTTGCGTCTCCAAGGCCTGCAGGCCTCTGGACTCACTCCTGTTCTCTTTGGCTTTCTGGGTGATGTGAGCGAGGCCTACGAAGAGGAGGAAATGCTGAGCTACAGCTCTGCTCTCTGGCAGGGTTTGTATCTAGCAGCCGCCAGAGGCCTTGATGAGGATCAGGCCCCATCGTTGTGCTGTGTGTCCAGGGAGCTCTCCATCTAAACAGAAAGCCAGTCCAAACGGGTGTCAGCCGGGACAAGGAGGAGAGTCAGCGGGGTGGGGTCCTACGCAGACGGTGGCGGAAACGGTTGCCCTGTGTGGTTTGTTCTGACGCTGCCCCAGGTGTGGAGTTTGGCTCAGGCTGGAATGGGTACAGCACGCACAGGGATCATACACGGGAGTCTGAGCCTGGGCACTGGGTCCCGTCTGGTGGATTTCCATGCATCCCCCATCTGTCCACGTCCCATTTGCTGCAGGAAGCTGAGAGCCAAGCCAGGCAGAAGTCAGGAAATTCCCCTGCTAAGGCTCCCACTATGGCCCTGGCTCTGCCGTGCTGCACCTGGGCAGGCCGTGGGGCTGGGGGAGTTCCTACACGTCTACCAGGCCCAGGCCGTCCCTACGCTCTGCCCCATCCCCTCTGTGCCGTGAGCTCTCTGGGGCAGGGATCGGGGCTGTCTCTGCAGTGGCCAGCGCTCAGATATGATGGTGATGGGCAGTCATTTCAAACCCTAGAATACCTTTCACTGTAAGACCATCAGCCTTCAGGCAGGCCCAGGAGCTCCTGTCCGCACAGGGAGACCCGCTTCCCTGTGAGCAAGTGTCCTGTCTGCCCTGGCTGGCCGCAGGCTGCCGTTCGTGGGCAGGGTACCATGTTTCACCCCCTCCCCACTGTCTCCCCCCCCAATAGTCCCCCAGGGTGGAGGTTTCAGCTGCAGCTCTCACCTGCTAATGCAGCCGGTTGCTTGCAGGGAGCGTGTGGCACTCAGAAGAGCTGGTACTTACCCAGAATTCAACATCTGCTTGTGGCAGGAAATCGGCAGCTGCCTGTCAGAGTGGAGGGGGGCAGGGTTTGTTTGCAGGCTGTTGACACTGCTCAGTGCCTGTGCACGCTGCTCGCAAACCACGGGGCCTGCAGCTTCCTTCCCAGAGAGCTCCTTGCAGCTAGGGCGGGCGAGCCTGACTGTGGCCAAGGAGAGGTGAGCAAGGCGGGACGCTGCGGGTTACTGAGGGCGGCAGTTACACAGGTGTGTCGCGGGAGTGGTGTTGGCATGTCTTACTGTCGCCAGCTGTTCGCGGTGAAAAGCCTCCCTGACACCCACTCTCCAGAGCCGAGGGGCACTGCTGAGGCCTGGGCGCTTGGCTCCCCCAGTTCCTGGCAGCAAGAGGGTGCTGGAGTCCAGCCAGCTGCAGCCCCGGGTGGCAGCTCTGTCTTCCCTACTGCTTCCTGGTGAGCTGGGAGAGGTCTCTGGGGTGAGCTCACAATGTGGGCTCAAGCCCCCCACTAGGAAGTGGGGGTGATGCAGCTCTGGTGGGATCAGGGCCAGGGTCTGGCTCGGTGGCGCTGGCTGACGCTTCCTTTCATGATGGATGGAGGCCTGGCACCCAGGGTTGCATCTCCCAGCAGCCTCTAACGCTGGTCACTCTGGTGGGGTCTCTGGCGGGAGAGGAGCGTTTACCCCCAGGGCTTGCACCACCCGCGGGGGAGGCTCTTGGGTGGGTTCCCTTTCTGTCCCCATGGCCCCTGCAGGTTGAGTGCCTCTGTATGGCCCCATAGCTTCTGGGACAGCCTATGGAGTCCCCAGCGTGCTTCGTTCCCATCTCGGGCTGGGCTGCCCTTCCTGCCCCATACCAGGCCCAGGCACCCTCCCCTCAGCCCCTCACCCACACTCTCATCTGCCTGCTCCTTACTGGCTCCTCCAGCTACCAGCAGCAGGTTCCAGCACTTAGCTCTTCCTGCTCTCTCTGCTCCCCTGTGAGTCCTCCCGCCACCGCCCACCATACCGCTGCCCCTTGCTGCCTGTCCCCCACCCCCACAGCGCCTGGGTCTGATTCCCCAGGCTGGCAGGGAGAAACACAGACCCTGCTAGTGGAGGAGCAGGAGGGAGTCTGGCTCCAGGCAGCTGCTGCCTCTGGGGAAGTGCCTGGCCTGGGGGAAGTTAACACGGTCAAGAAGGGCAGGGCAGGGAGGAGGCAGTGGCAATGTCGACACACAGAATATAGCTGAGCCCAGTGCGGTGTCCTGCGGCGGAGGCAGGAGCAATGGGTGTCTCCCTGTGATTTGGGGGTAGCTCCCAGATCTGGGTGTGTGTGTTGTTTCTCTGATGGAGGGGCCATGAGATCCGAGGTGTCTGCGCTTCCTTTTCACGCCCAAGATGTTTCCCCTTTTCTAACTCTCCATGTTGCCATCAGCAGCTCTCCTCTGGCGCTGAGACTTGGAACCGTGAATTGCTCAACTCCTTGGCTTTCCCCACTGTGGGGTGCTGCTCCTAGCCCCCATGCCAAGCTGCTGGCTCCCCTGAGAGGGGAAGGTCCCTGTATCCCATCCCATCCCCCCTAGGGTTGGATTGGAACAACCAGGGAATAACGCAGCCAGTGGGGAGGTGTCCCGCTAACCCGGCTGTTGGGGGTGCCTCATGCCCTGAGTCAGGAGGGGTTACAGCTCATTATTTTGATCCTATCGAATGTAACTGGCTGGTCTCGTTCTCTTGTCTCAATGAGCTCTTGTGGCTGAGAGTTCCACAGGTAAACTATACATTGTATAAAAATAACTTCGCTTGCTCAGTTTTAATTCACCTCCATTTAGTTTTGGTGCCTGACCCCTCGTTCCCATGTTAGCAGAGAGGGTAGATAGGGCTCCCTGTTCACCATCTCTCCCCTATCACTCCCTTCCGTCCCATGTCTGAGCAGACAGGCTTTTCTCTCTCTCCGCCCCCCCCGTTCTGGGAGAGGTGGCTGTGTGTTGCCACAAGCCTTAGCAAGGTGGATGTCATGGGGAGACCTTTGAGAAACCCGAAGAAGGAAGGCAGGGCCCTGCTGGCGCGTGGTTTGAGCTTGGTTTTCCTCTTGTGGTTTCTGTGTCATGGCAGCTTTTATTTATAATTTGTTCCCTCTCGCCCGCCCCATCTTATCAGCCTGTGCTCCCTGTGCAATCGCTTCCTCCGGGATGACAGCGTCACTGCCAAGTAACCGCTACAGTCATTCTCCTTCCCCATGGAGACGTGACAGTCACTGTCCATGGCTCACTTGGTGACCTTGGGGGCAAGGTCCTCCCCCTTCCTTGGCCTCTGCTTCCATCGGTGTGGATCCTGACCGGGGCACATGGCCCCCAAAGCTCTTCGGGAAAGCTGCCCTGTGGTACGGTTGCAGATTCGGGGCTTCTGCTGAAACCATGCAGCCCTTATGGTTGTGAAGGATCCTCTGAGCACGATGAGCCGCAGCCCTGCTGCCCCCACCCCACCAAGATGTACGGGGCAGGGCTCTCTGGGCCCTGGCAGGAATTGGAGAAGGGCTGAATCCCTTACCCAGGCTGCCAGCTGGGTCCTAGAGAGAGAGTCTTGGGGTGTGAGCAGCTCACGGGAGCCTCATGCCCCTGGAGGGAAAAACAACCCCTTTCCATTGCCTGTAGTTGGGGAGCCATCCCCCAGAGGGCAGGAAGCAAAGGGCTCCCCCAGGAGGGGGAAGGGAGGTGATCCTTTGTTTCCTGCACCCTGACACCGCAGGGGTCTGTGCAGTGAGACAGAGCCTCTGGGATTAGCGCCTCCTGTGACAGGCTTCCTAGGGGTGTGTGTGGGGCAGTGCTGGGAGGCAGGGGGCGGTTGTGAGGGTTTCATTGGCCTGGGGAGCAGTAATGGGAACTGATCAGACTGTGACTTTCCTTTGGCAGGTGATTCAGGAGCGGGGACCGTCCAGCCGCCACCATGGTTGCCCTGTCGCTGAAGATCAGCATTGGCAATGTGGTGAAGACTATGCAGTTTGAGCCCTCCACCATGGTGTACGACGCCTGTCGCATCATCCGGGAGCGCGTGCCTGAAGCGCAGATGGGGCAGCGTAAGTGACCGGACCCCAGGCGCAGGGGGTAGAGATGGAAAAGTCCCATCTGGTCCCTGTCCCCAGCCAGAGCCATCGCTTTGCCTGGGCTTCTTATCCCCAGCAGCAGGGCTCCCTGCCCAGCTGGCAGACCAGTCCACAGCCTGACACATCCAGCTGCTGCTGCTGCTCCAGCTGAATTTCCCCTTAACTCCACCCGATCCTGTTATGCTCCCAGATGCAATCCCAAATAATCCAAAGTCTTTCTGGGACGTGGCACCCTCCAGTTCCTGTCAGTGCTGTGTGTGGTAGCCTGAGTTCTAGTCCTGACTCTGCAGCTTTGGCAGGTTCAGTCCCCTTTCTTCGTGTATCCCACGTGGCATGAGTGAGGACATTCCTGGGTTTTATGGCCACAAACAATGGTGAAGCCAAGGGGCTTAGTCCAGCAAGAGAGTGGGACCCTTGTGGGTTCACACACTATCGGATCCTCTCTGGACCTTAGCACCGAACCTGCGAATCCATGACAGAGGGTATCCAGATAATTCCCACGGGGCTCAGGAAACCTCCCCCTACCCCCATGTTTTGTCCCTTAGCATTCTAGGGAGCCCCGTGGCAGAGAATGAATGGGCTGTGAAAGGAGGCGGTGAGGTAGGACATTTCCGTGGGGGTGGGAGTGTTAGTCAGTGGGGCGTATTCGGGCACTGCTGCAGGGGCCAACTCTGCATTTCCGGGTTTACAGTTCAGTATTCTGCTGGGGACAACACAGCACCAGACAACCGTTGTTCTGCGTGAAGAGAGTGTGTTGCTGTTGAATTTTTAACAGGAAGAGAGACGGTGGTGGTAGCAGTTAATAGTCCCGCTTAGACACTCGTACATACCCTGTCCTGCAATTACCATGCTGAGCCAGCTGCTGCTCCCCACACAAATACATACATCAGCCGGGCCCCACCAGCCTTGTTTCAGCCCCCTCCTCAGCCATTCCTCGGACCCATTCAGAGTGTCCCCCATCCCCTCTTCTATCCCCAGGCCTCCCAGCTGCAAGGAGGGAGCGCATCTCCCTCCTATACAGATGCTTCTATCACCGTTACTTCTCCCCGTCCTATAACCCAACTCACATCAGTGCCTAGGGCGAATGGCAACTGCGTAAAAGCAGAATTCTGTTGAAGTGCAGGAAGGGTGGGTTTGGGAGGACTAGGATCCACTGGCAGAGCTATTAAGCGCATGGGTGTTGGGGTGCACTGGGGCTAGGGTCGCCGGGGTTGGGGTGTGTCACAGATTGGTGCTAGAGCTCGTCAGTGGGCCAGACCCCCTCGAGGGTCTCACGATTCCTCCAGGGTAAACCACTCAGCTTCACCACCTCGTGCAGTCTCTGAAACGCTCCCAGCTCCATGCACAGGGCCAGTCAGACAACTGCAGGGTCTCAACGCGTGGAGTAGACAATGGTATAAGGAGGTGGGGTTTAGGGTTATTAGGAACTGGGGAACGTTTTGGGAAAGGAGGAGCATGCACAGGAAGCGTGGGCTCCACCTAAACCAAAATGGAGCCAGACTGCTGGCACTTCACATTAGAAAGGCTGTAGAGCAGTTTTTAAACTAAGGGCTGGAGGAAAGCCGACAGGTGCAGAGGAGCACGTGGTTTGGACAGAAACATCTCTTAGGGGAGGATCTATTAATGGAGATTCTCTATGTCCTGGTAAGAATGTGCACTAAGCAGCTGGCTGCTATAACGTCCTCTTTGGACATAACAACATTTATGTTCCCATAATTTACACTGGCAATATCCGCTGAAGCGTTCACTGCTTCTCCAGACCGTGAGGTCAAAGGCCTAGAGCTCTTCAGATGTTTCTGTGGCAATGTCTTGTGCAGTCTCCTGTCAGTGAGCAAGTACTGAGTCCCTCTTCAAAAGCGATAAAATACTTATGGAAGAAAATGTTGTCATTCCCTTAGCAGAAGCATCAGTGGCCAAAGACAGATCTTGATCATTAGTGTTAATATAGTCTAAATGCTTCTGAACTGGATCTGAGGTTAAAATGGTCCCACTCACTACGTTTGCCTTGGTTTTTCTGCAAGTCACATCTTTAGCCACAGACGAGTCATAGTAAATAGTTTCATCAACTTTTACGCTTCAGTCGGTGCTTCAGTAAGAACAGTGGTGCGAGACAGCCTGGAACGTTTGCAAAGTTCAGCAACAGACCCTTTGTTGTCCTGAGGAGGTGACACCTAGCTTTGAAGAGACTCTGTGTTACCTGAAGTAGCTGCACTACATGAGTTCTGTGTGTGCTTTTCAGAAGAAATGTGCTGATTCAGATCTCCTTGTCCATGATTGCTGACATCTACGTCACACCTACAGAGGCTGCAGCGTGCATGGTGCTCTGCTCTCCTCCTTTGAGCAAAGAGCTCCTGTCCTTTTGGCCAGTCAAGATTCAAACGGTCTTGGGTTTCGGCTTAGTGACTGGACATAGACTCTGAGACGGTCTTGGCCTTAGCCGCCACAGCAGAGAACTGAACGGGAATCAGTGTCTGAGGAACAGTCTATCTGTAGTGCAGTCAGGGCCGGCTCTTTTTCCCCGCCCTAAACGCAAAAAAAAAAAAAAAAGGGAGGGGATGGGGGGGTGGCCGGAATGTGCTGCCTCAGGATTGGCTGGAATGCGTCCCCTTTAAAATGTGCTGCCCCAACCACATGCTTCCTCGGCGGGTGCCTGGAGCAGGCCCTGAGAGCAGTGTAGTCACCCTGGTTGTGGAGATTAATTTTCCACCAGCTAGCACTCGGATTTCCCATGGTTCAGCTAGACTGAAGGAGCAATGTTCGCCAATCTAGAATCCCACAGTCCTTTGGTTGTGCCTTTTCGGCAACGAGGAACCGTCCTGTGGGGCTCAGGGAGGGGATCGTAACACCAAACAGTCCAGCTGCTCTCGAAAGGCCTCAGTAATATGCATTTAAGGTAAATGGGTTATTGTGGAACACAGCCGTGTTCCATAATGTGCTGCTTCCCCCAATCCCCTGCCTCGCTCCGGAGACAGCGGCGCCACACAAGTGCTGACTCCAGGTGCCGAGGTTCTGTAACGAAGGGTTTCTCCCACCGTTTTCAGGCTAGCCCCAGCACAGCGTTTGAGGGGACTGTTTGCTTCCTTGTTGGCTACATACCAAGACGACAAGTCAGCTGTGAAGTGACATATTTATACAGATGAACATTGCTGGTGTGTTTGATAGACACAGGGCAGCAATACGATGATGCTGGAGCCGCGTGTTCCGTCCGGGAGAGTCAGGTCTAGCAGGCTCTGGAGTATGGGGTGAAGAGTCTTTAAGCACCCCGCCTGTACTGTTCTCTTCATAGAGTTTATTGGTGCACACCAGGGATAGGCAGACGGTTTCCTGCTGAAATTTGACCTTATTTTTAATAGCAGGCCCTCAGTTAGGAGATCTTCAGTTCAAACAGCACGTCAGCCTCCCCATCAGCTGCCCAAACCCTGCCATTGACTTTGATCCACAGTTACCTTTTAGATTCTGATTTCTCTCCATCCATTCTGCTTTCATCCTGTGCTTCAGACTCACCCTTTCTGGCGCCCCCTCCTGGGTGTCTTCCCTTCATCTGAAATGTAACATGGTCCAAAGTAGAACTCCTTTCCTCTCCAGCCCTTCCTGCATTTTCCTTCACTGTTGAAATATCATCTTACCTGTAAGTCATTCGGACTATTAACTTGTGAGTCATAAGAATGGCCATATTGGGTCAGATCAAGGTCCATCTAGCCCAGTATCCTGTCTGCTGAGAGTAGTCAAAGCCAGGTGCCCCAGAGGGAATGAACAGAATGGGTAATTATCAAATGATCCATCCCCTGTTGCCCATTCCCAGCTTCTGGCAAACAGAGACTAGGGACACCCTCCCTGCCCATCCTGGCTAATAGGTCCATCAATGACTATCATCCATGAACTTATCTAGTTCTTTTTTGAACTTGTTAGTGTCTTGGCCTTTACAACATCCTCTAGCAAGGAGTTCCACAGGTCATCTTTGAATCTTCCCTTTCCCATGTCCCCACATCAGGCTGTGCTTTCCCTTCTGTGTCTAAAATAGGACCTTTTTCATTCTGTACTCCCTGCAAAAACTCTTGTCCCTCATCATCATCTCCGATTTTAATTACTGTAACCTCCTTTTCACTGGCTTTCCAGTCCCTGACAGGCTACTGCACAAGCCAGTGTAGACCCTGGGGCAGAGTCTAGCCTGTTGTTAGCCCTCCCAAAGTGTTGGCTGGCTGGCTGACTGCCTGGCTTGCAGCCTCCAGCAGCCAATGAGAGGGAAGGGCTACTGTTGTAGCTGGCGTTGCAAGATATTTATGTGCCAGATGCGCTAAAGATTCATATGTCCCTTCATGCTTCAACCACTATTCCAGAGGACATGCGTCAGTGCTTATGATGGGTTCTGCTTGATAACAATCCAAAGCAGTGTGAATTGACGCATGTTTCATTTTCATCATCTGAGTGTGATGCCATCAGCAGAAGGTTAAAACAATGAGGAGTCCTTGTGGCACCTTAGAGACTAACAAATTTCTTTGGGCCTAAGCTTTCATGGGCTAGAACCCACTTCATCAGATGCATGGAGTGGAAAATACAGGAGCAGGTACAAATACACAGTACGTGAAAAGATGAGAGTTGCCTTACCCAGTGGGAGGTCAGTCTAACGAGACAATTCAGTTAACAGTAGGATACCAAGGGAGGAAAAATCACTTTTGTAGTGGTAATGAGTGGCCCATTTCAAACTGTTCAGAAGAAGGTGTGAGTAACAGTTGGGGGAAATTAGGATTTGTAATGCCCCAACCACTCCCAGTCTTTATTCAGGCCTAATTTGATGGTGTCCAGTTAGCAATTAATTCCAGTTCTGCGGTTTCAGGTCGGAGTCTGTTTTTGAAGGATTTTTTTTTATTGAAGAATGGCCATCTTTAGGTCTATTATTGAATGACCAAGGAGATTGAGATGTTCTCATACTGGTTTTTGAATGTTACAATTCCTGATGTCAGATTTGTGTCCATTTATTCTTTTCATAGAATACCAGGGTTGGAAGGGACCTCAGGAGGTATCTAGTCCAACCCCCTGCTCAAAGCAGGACCATTCCCCAACTAAATCATCCCAGCCAGGGCTTTGTAAAGCCTGATCTTAAAAACCTCTAAGGAAGGAGATTCCACCCCCTCCCTAGGGAACCCATTCCAGTGCTTTTGCATAGACACTGTCTGGTTTGGCCAATGTATATGGCAGAGGGGCATTTCTGGCACATGATGGTATATATCACATTGGTAGATATGCAGGTGAACAAGCCCCTGATGGTGTGGCTGATGTGATTAGATCCTATGATGGTGTCTCTTGAATAGCTATGTGGACAGAGCTGGCACTGGGAATTGTTGCAGGGTTTGGTTCCTGGGGTGGTGTGTAGTTGCTGGTGAGTATTTACTTCAGGTTGTGGGGGCTGTCTGTAAGTGAGGACTGGCCTGTCTCCCAAGATCTGTGAGAGTGAGGGATCACCCTACAGGATAAGTTGTAGATCTTTGATGCTCTGGAGAGGTTTTAGTTACGGGCTGAAGGTGACGGTTAGTGGCATTCTGGTACTTTGTTGGGCCTGTCTTGTAGTAGGTAACTTCTGGGTACCCTTCTGGCCTTGTCAATCTGTTTCTTCACTTCCCAGGTGGGTATTGTAGTTTTAAGAATGCTTGATAGAGATCCTGTAGGTGTTTGCCTCTGTCTGAGGGATTGGAGCAAATGTGGTTATATCTTAGAGCTTGGCTGTAGACAATGGATCGTGTGATGTGTCCTCGATGGAAGCTGGAGGCATGTAGGTAAGTATAGCAGTCAGTAGATTTCCAGTATAGGGTGGTGTTTATGTGACCATCGCTTATTAGCACAGAAGTGTCCAGGAAGTGTACCTCTTGTGTGTATTGATCCAGGCTAAGGTTAATGGTGGAATGGGAATTGTTGAAATCCTGATGGAATTCCTCAAGGGCCTCCTTTCAGTTTGTCAATCTCTAAGGTGCCACAAGGACTCCTCACTGTGTTTGCTCATACAGACTAACACAGCTACTGCTGACAGGTTTCAGAGTAGAAGATTGATTTTCTTTTTTTGTGGTTTGGGTTCTGTAGTTTTCGTATCCACATGTTGCTCTTTTGAGACTTCTAAAAGCATGTTCCACACCCCATTCCTCTCAGATTTTGGAAGGCATTTCAGATTCTTAAACCTTGGGTCGAGGGCTGTAGCTATCTTTAGAAATCTCACGTTGATGCCTTCTTTGCTTTTTGTCAAACCTGCTGTGAAAGTCTTCATTTTAGGAACATTTGCTGGATCATCACCCGAGACTGCTATAAAATCATAGAATATTAGGATTGGAAGAGACCTCAGGAGGTCATCTAGTCCAACCCCCTGCTCAGAGCAGGACCAGTCCCCAACTAAATCATCCCAGCCAGGACTTTGTCAAGCCTGACCTTAAAAACCTCTTTGGAAGGAGATTCCGCCACCTCCCTAGTAACCCATTCCAGTGCTTCACCGCCCTCCTAGTGAAAAAGTTTTTCCTAATATCCAACCTAAACCTCCCCCACTGCAACTTGAGACCATTACTCCTTGTTCTGTCTGTGTCCCAGCCCTCTAATCATTTTCGTTGCCCTCCTCTGGACTCTCTCCAATTTGTCCACATCCCTTCTGTAGGGGGGTGGGGAGGGGACCAAAATTAGACTCAGTAGTCTAGGTGTGGCCTCACCTGTGCCAAATAGAGAGGCATGATCACTTCCCTCAATCTGCTGGCAGTGCTCCTACTAATACAGCCCAAAATGCCATTGGCCTTCTTGGCAACAAGGATACCTTGTTGACTCATATCCAACTTCTTGTCCATTGTAATCCCCGGCTCCTTTTCTGCAGAACTGCCAATTAGCCATTCGGTCCCTAGTCTGTAGCAGTTCATGGGATTCTTCCGTCCTAAGTGCAGGACTCTGCACTTGTCCTTGTTGAACATCATGTGACAAGATGGGCCGACGTTAGTATGGTGGGTCCTGCACTTTTCTTGGCAGGGAGCAAAGGTGCCACCCCTTGCCCTTGCTCTTGGGGTGCTGATGGTCACACTAGTGGCCCAGGAAGGAAGTAAAGAAGCGCAGGAGGGATCTGGATTTGTTCCTCACTCTGAGCCCCAGCCCCTCTCAACCCCAGCGGGTTTTTACCCTCTTCCCCCTTAGGTGAGGAACCTTCAGTCCTTCAGATGCAGGTGAAAGGAGTCTCCCTCTGCAGCTGGGGCAGGGTCCCCCCTTTCTTTGGTTCTCTGATTCTCCAAGTCTTACAGTACACCTCCAAACTCCAGTCCTCTCTCCTGTCTGCCTGAAGCAGGGGGTTTTATTGGGTTCCTAACAGGGCCTTAATTGACTGCACGTGCTCCAATTAACCTGCCGCCACCTTCCCTAGTCTACAGGGAGCCATGCCTTAATTAGCCTTGAGTTCACATATTTCCCCTCAAGCACTCTATCACAGTTCCCTGACCCTCCTCTAACACACTGATCAGATTTCTTTTGGCCCAATCCTCCAATTTGTCTAGGTCACTCTGGACCCTCTCTCTACCCTCCAGTGTATCTACCTTCCCCCCCAGTTTAGTGTCATCTGCGAACTTGCTGAGAGTGCAAAACATCCCATCATCCAGATCATTAATAAAGATGTTGAACAAAACTGGCCCCAGGTTTTGTTTCATATATAACATGAAATGTATGCAGAATGTGGGTAAAACAGAGCAGGAGACATACAGTTCTCCCCCAGAGAGTACAGCCACAAATTTAATTGACACTTTTTTTTAACAAGCATCATTGGTATGGAAGCATGTCTTCTGGAATGGTGAGTGAAGCATGAAGGGACATATGAATGCTTACCACATTTGACACCTTGCATTGCCGGCTACAACCGTGCCATGCAAATCCCTGTTCTCACGTTCAGGTGACATTGTAAATAAGGAGCAGGCAGCAATGTCTCCTGTCAATGTAACCAGACTTGTTTGTCTTAGCGATTGGCAGAATAAGAAATAGGACTGAGTGGACTTGTAGGCTCTAAAGTTTTACACTGTTTTGTTTTTGAGTGCAGTTATGTAACAAAAAAAATATCTGCGCTTGTAATTTATAAGTACTGTAGTGCAATCTCTATCGTGAACGTGTATGTGGAGAATTGAAAAATACTGTTTCTTGTTTCATTTTTACAGTGCATATATTTGTAATAAATATAAAGCGAGCGCTGTGAACTTTGTATTTTCTGTAATTGAAATCAGTACTGAAAATCTAGAAAGACATCCAAAACTATTGAATAAATTTCAGTTGGTAGTGTATTGTAGTGAGTGCGATTAATCGCAATTAATTTTTTTGAGTTAACTGTGATTGACAACCCTAGTAAAAATGTACATTTTCTTATATACTCTCCTCAGTTGGAGTCCCCCAAAGATCTGTGAACGCTCAGTATTACCTTGAGTAAGACTCAACAGAGTGAGACCATTTTGACTTACAGCTCATCAATAGTTTATTTCTAATGGGGGTTGGGGAAAGGAGCTTTTTAAAAATTGGCTTTTTGCAGGGGCTTATCCAGAACACCTGGTTCAAATGTCTCCAAATGTGGGTCACTAACCCTATCTTGTACCCTTGTGAGGCACACCAAATTTCAAAGAAATCTGACTAAGCATGTTGACTTTAGAGGATTTAGAACAGTTGACCTTTAAACAGGTGTCCTGATGCAACTACAACTCTAGTGGTGCTCTCGTGACCCTATAATACTGTGTCCAGTTCTCGTTTCCACACTTTGAAAAGGGTGTTGACAAATTGGAAATGGTTCAGAAAAGAGCTTCAAGCATGATTGGCGGTTTGGACAACCCTCCCCCCAGCGGGAGATTGAAGAAGCTCAAATATTTATTTGAACGAAGAGGAGGCTAGGAAGTGGTTTGATCAGTCTACAATGGGGTGGGCAAACTCTTTGGCCCGAGGGCCACACTGGGCTTCAAAATTGTGCAGAGGGCCGGGTGGGGAAGGCCCTGCCCCCTATCCAACCCCCACCCACTTCCCGCTCCCTGACTTCCGCCCTCAGAACCCTGACCCGTCCAATCTCCCCTTCCTTGTCCCCTGATTGCCCCCTCCAGAGTCCCCCCACACTCTAATTGCCCCCCGGACCCCACCCCCTATTTAACTCCCCTGCTATCTGTTCCCTGACGGCCCCCTCCCGAGACCCCCCACACCCACCCTAACACCCCCCCGCCTCCAACTGGCTTACCTGCTTCGTCGGGCGCAGGGCCCCGCGACTTTCAGCACTCCGCCCAGCTACGCGTCTTGCCGCACTGGGCCCAGCACCCACGCCGGGAGAGGCCCCGCAGCTTGCTGCGGTCATCCCAGCACCCCCAGCTGGGAGCGCGGGGGCCCATAGTTTACACTGGTCGGTCCGGCATCCCGAGAGCGCGGGCCTCCGCGGTTTCCCGCAGTCGGCCCAGCACCCCGGCCAGGAGTGCGGGGCCGCGGTGCTTGCCATGCTGGGCCCGGGGCCGGGAGCCCCAACCCCCAGCCCAAGCTCGTGGGCCAGATAAAAATGTCCGGCGGGCCACATGTGGCCCGCAGGCTGTAGTTTGCCCATGTCCGGTCTACAAGTATGGACAGAGGAGAAGATTTCTGACGGAGGGCTCTTTGATCTCCAGACAAAGGCCTGAGACCTAACAGCTGAATCTGAATCTGGATAAATTCAGACTAAAAAGAAGATACAAAATGTGAACAGTGAGGATAATTAACTATTAACATGACTTACCATGGACTGTGGTAGATTCTCTGTCACGTAGTCTTTAAATGAAGATTGGGCATCTCTTTCTTTAAGATCCGCCCTAGCTTGACTACAAGCTGATGGGCTGGATGCAAGAAGTCGGGATTTTTTGACCTGGATTCTGCAGGAACTCAGACGGGATGGCCATAATGGTCTCTTCGAGCTTTACAATCTACAAATCTGTGGAAATGCTTCAAAGACCAAATGTTCTCCGAGGCCAAAGATGTGACCCATGATGCCTGGGGCAGCCCTCGCAGAACATGTCAAGGTCAAGGCACGCTGCAGAAGGGAGAGCAGATTCTCCCACAGATTGGACTCACCAACCAGTCACAAACTCTGCTGCTGACACCCCAGCCCCAGCCCCCCTTATCAAAAAACCAAAAATCTCACAGCCACCTTTGTTGCATTCCAGTTCTCTGGCTCCCAGTCAGCACCTAGGTCCGGTACAGTGCAAAGTTATTTAAAATTCTTCGCACTGTACAAATTTTTCTTCTCATTCCCAAATATTATAAATAAATAATAGTCATATTACCAGGCCAGTATTAGACTCACAGACTTTAAGGTCATAAGGGGCCATTATGATCATCTAGTCTGATCTCCTGCACAACGCAGGTCACCAAATCTCACTCACCCACTCCTGTAATAAACCCCCAACCTATGACTGGGCTACTGAAGTTCTCAAATCATGGTTTAAAGACTTCGAGGTGCAGAGAATCCTCCAGCAAGTGACCCGTGCCCCACGCTGCAGAGGAAGGCGAAAACCCCCCAGGGCCTCTGCCCATTTGCCCTGGAGGAAAATTCCTTCCCGACCCCAAATATGGTGATCAGCTGAACCCTGAGCATGTGGGCAAGACTCACCAGCCAGACACCCAGGAAAGAATTCTCTGTAGTGACTCAGATCCCATCTCATCTAACATCCCATCACAGGCCACTGGGCATATTTACCATGAATAGTCAAAGATAATTAATTGCCGAGATTAGGCTATCCCATCATACCATCTCCTCCATAAACTTATCAAGCTTAGTCTTGAAGCGAAATAGGTCTTTTGCCCCCACTGCTCCACTTGGAAGACTGTTCCAGAACTTCTCTCCTCTGATGGTTAGAAACCTTCATCCAGTTTCAAGTCTAAACTTCCTTATGGCCAGTTTATATTCATTTGTTCTTGTGTCCGCATTGGTACTGAGCTTAAATGATTCCTCTCCCTTCCTGGTATTTACCCCTCTGATATATTTATGGAGAGCAGTCATATCTCCCCATAGCCTTCTTTTGGTTAGGCTAAACAAACCACGCTCTTTGAGTCTCCTTTCATAAGACAGGTTTTCCATTCCTCGGATCATCCTAATAGCCCTTCTCTGTACCTGTTCCAATTTGAATTCATCCTTCTTAAATATGGGAGACCAGAACTGCACACAGTATTCTAGATGAGGGCTCACCAGTGCCTTGTATAACGGTACTAACGCCTTCTTATCTCTATTGGAAATATCTTGCCTGATGTAGCCCAAGACCGCATTTGCTTTTTTCATGGCCATATCACATTGGCGTCTCAGTCTTCCTTTGGTCAACCAATACTCCGAGGTCCTTCTCCTCTGTTACTTCCAATTGATGCATCCCCAGCTTATAACTAATTTTTTTGTTATTAATCCCTAAATGCATGACCTTGCACTTTTCACTATTCAATTTTATCCTATTACTATTACTCCAGTTTACAAGGTCATCCAGATCTTCTTGTATGATATCGTGGTCCTTCTCGGTCTTGGCAGTACCTCTCAGTTTTGTGTCATCTGCAAACTTTGTTAGTACACTCCCACTTTTTCTGCCAAGATCAGTAATAAAACAATTAAATAAGATTGGTCCCAAAACTGATCCCTGAGGAACTCCACTGGTAACCTCCCTCCAGCCTGACAGTTCACCTTTCAGTATGACCTGCTGTGGTCTCCCCTTTAACCAGTTCCTTATCCACCTTTCAGTTTTCATATTGATCCCCATCTTTTCCAATTTAACTAATAAGTCCCTATGTGGAACCGTATCAAATGCCTTACTGAAATCAAGGTTAATTAGATCCACTGCATTTCCTTTGTCTAAAAAAATCTGTTACTTTCTCAAAGAGGATGATCAAGTTGTTTTGGCACGATCTACCTTTCGTAAAACCATGTATTTTGTCCCAATTACCATTGACTTCAATGTCCGTAACTACTTGCTCCTTCAAAAATTTTTCCAAGACCTTGCATACTACAGATGTCAAACTAACAGGCCTGTAGTTACCCGGATCCCTTTTTTTTTCTGTTCTTAAAAACAGGAGCTATGTTAGCAGTTCCCCAGTCATACGGTACAACTCCTGAGTTTACAGATTCATTAAAAATTCTTGCTAATGGGCTTGCAATTTCATGAGCCAGTTCCTTTAATATTCTTGGATAAAGATTATCTGGGTCCCCCAGTTTAGTCCCATTAAGCTGTTTGAGTTTGGCTTCTACCTCAGATATGGTAATATCTACCTCCATATCCTCATTCCCATTTGTCATGCTACCATTATCCTTAAGATCCTCCTTAGCCTCATTAACAACTGAGGCAAAGTATTTGTTTAGATATTGGGCCATGTCTAGATTATCCTTAACCTCCACTCCATCCTCAATGTTTAGCTGTTCCACTTCATCGTTCCTTGTTTTCTTCTTATTGATATGGCTATAGAGCCTTTTACTATTGGTTTTAATTCCCTTTGCAAGGTCCAGCTCTACATGACTTTTAGCCTGTCTCACTTTGTCCCACATGTTCTGACCTCAATAAGGTAGCTTTCCTTGCTGATCCCTCCCATCTTCCACTCTTTGTATGCTTTTTGCTTTTTCTTAATCACCTCTCTGAGACGCTCATCCAGCTTGGTCTACAGCTCCTGACTATGATTTCTTTTCCCCTTTCTTGGGATTCAGGCTTCTGACAGTTTCTGCAATTTTCATTTGAAGTAATTCCAGGCCTCCTCCGCATTTAAATCCACAAGTTCTTCAGTCCAATCCACTTCCCTAACTAATGTCCTTAATTTTTTAAAGTTAACCCTTTTGAAATGAAAAACCCTAGTTGCAGATCTATCTTTTTTTTATCCTTCTATTCATTTTGAACTGAATGAGCTCATGATCGCTGGAATCAAGGTTGTTCCCTACAGCCATTTATTATTTGAGGTCCTCACTACTCACTGTGACGGAGTGGGAATGGTCTTAATGGTTCCTCTGAACATTGTGTGGGGATGGGAGACTCCCCTTTCTGGACGATACCTGAGGCTGTGACCTGAGCCCAGGAGGGGGATGGAGGAGGTGATGCCTTCTGCCCAAGAGACAAAGAAAGAGGAAGGATTGAAGAGTGAGTTTCAGTCTGAAGCTGACTGGGGACATGCAGTGAAGTGCAGATAAGCTGTCTGGTTCTCTGCCCCCCAAAATGGACCCAGCAAAGGGGTCGCATTGGCTGTATCCACAAGCTCTGTTTTAGATCATGTTCGTGTCATCTAATAAACCTCTGTTTTACTGGCTGGCTGAGAGTCACGTCTGACTGTGGAGTTGGGCTGCAGGACCCACGGGCTTCCCCAGGACCGCGCCTGATCGGGCTCGTGGGGGAAGCGCACAGAGAGGCAGAAGGTGCCGAATGCTCCCAGGTCAGACCCAGGAAGGTGGAAGCAGTAACCTGTGAAGCTCCTAGCCCTGGAAACAGGCTGTTCACAGAGACGAAGCTTCCCCACAAAGTCCTGACTGGCTTCATAGGGAGCAGTTCCAGAGCATCGCCCTGGGGACTCCGTGACACTCACCAAAAGCAAATCTAAAATGGAATCCCATCTTGTTGGTTCAGCAACTACTTGATGAAGCACATTACCCCTGGAACTTCACGCTTCTCGGCCCTGAATTGTTTTCCCTCAATCCATGGTTTGGTTTTATCAGCTATTGTGGTCTCTGTTATCTGAGATCCAGTGTCCTTCGTAACCCAGACCTCCCAGGTGTCTGAGTGCTCTGTGCCATCTAGTAATCCCCATTGTCTAACACCCATGGACAGACCACTCCTGCCCATGGTACCCGCCCCCAGTTGGCGGGATCATCTGACTCCTTTTCCTTTCCTGTGTGCAATGGCTGAGCCAGTCTGGTTGCTGTCATAGTGGCCTGGCTTTCTGCCCAATCAGGGGCGGGTTCTCTTGGGGTTATTATTGCTCCATATGGTGATCTGGGATATTGGTCATCTCACGCTTGAGACAGTTGTTAGTATCGTTCTGTGTTGCCATCGGCCTTGATGGCAGAGGGTCTCGGGTCCTACTCCTAGAACCATGTTGTAACGGTGGGCACTCCCTGCTGGAGGGCTCTCTGGCATCCAGTGGGGAACCAGAGTTACATCCCTGCCTCAGTTTCCCATAGTGGACTTTTAGGAAGTTCAGTGAGGCTTGTACACAGTGAATGATATATTCAGGGGCCCTAGTTTATTAAATCAACTGCCAGATGTGGTAGGGAAACACGCCTTCTGTTTCTGCTGTCAGTCCCAGGCTTCTCCGCTCCCTGGGCTTCAGGAGAGTCTGGAGAGCTCTGCACTGCTGTCCTCTGGAGCGTCCCATCTGTGTCCTGGGCCTGTCCCTGTCCTGGGAGCCCCTGGGAGTAGCTGCCTACCTAGCTCCTAATGGCCTCCTTTCTCTGTTCTAGGCTCTGACCTGAACCATCCGAACTCTGTGTTCCTGAGCTAGCTGCCAGCTCCTTATCCAATGAGCCATCCCCAGGTGGTTTGTTCTTCTTGGCAGAGCCCGACACAGGAGGCTGGGTGCCTGCCTCTTCAGAGGTCCACTGCAGAACAGGGCTTCACTCCCGCTGCCGGTGATATGTTGACCAGGCCGTAACCCTGCACAGCCTCTGCACTGTGGGGCTAGGAGGGGCCGCCAGGTCGTCTCATCCAACCTCTGTGTAAGGTGCAGGATTTGTTGGGTCTAAACTATCCCAGAGAAATGGCTCCAGGCTCCTTTTGAAAACCTCCAGCAAAGGAGCTTCCCCAGCCTTCCTAAGAGTTTGGTCCATTGGCCTCCTGTTCTTACTATATCCCAAGATTTAATCAACATCTGCTTTGCGGTAGTTTGAGCCCATGGCCTCTTGTCCGGCCCCCTTGTCTATTAACTATCTGAGGACCGCTGTCCTGTCCCCCTCAGTCTCCTCTTTTCCAGATGAAACATGCCCAGTTCCTTCAGTCTTTGCTCCGGTGGCTGCATCCAGCCCTTTGGTCCTCGGTCGCTCGCTCTGGATCCTCTCCAGTTTCTCTACAGCCTTTCCGTACAGTGATGGCCAAAACTGGACGCAGTCACTCCAGCCCAACAACCGCCCAGTAGTGATCCTATCACTTCCTGTGATCTGCATACTGCCTCTGTCCATGCAACCTACCAGTGCACTGGCTTTTCTTGAAATGGCATCGCCTTGCTGACTCATGTGGAGGTTGTGATCCACCACAACGCCCAGATCCTTCCTAGCAGGGCTGCTAGCAAGTCAGGTTTACCTCAGTCTGTATTTGTGCACTCGGTTTTTCTTCGCTGTGTGGAGCACCTTAATTTGTCTTTGCTGAATTTCATTGTGATTTATGTCAAGAATCAGAGGGGTAGCCGTGTTAGTCTGGAATTGCAGAAGTAACAGAGAGTCCTGTGGCACCTTAAAGACTAACTAAAGTATTAGAGCATAAGCTTTTGTGGGCTAATACCCACTTCGTC
>ML677519.1:168987-213171 GCA_007922305.1 Dermatemys mawii
GGCTGTGATGGATATAGGACAGAGGAGAGCTGGGGGCAGAGCAGAGGAATATGGGTATGGGCAGTGGTGGGTAGAGGAATATGGGATATGGGCAGAGGAGCGCTGGGAGCAGAGTGGAGGGATATAGGGCCTGGGCTGTGGTGAGTGGCTTCGGGGCAGGGCCTGGGGCTGTCAGCTCCCAGCGCTCCCCAGGCCGGGTGACCATCTCCCTCTGTCTGCCAGGTGATGGTCACCAACGTCACCTCCCTGCTGAAGACGGTGAAGGCCGTGGAGGACGAGGCCACAAAGGGGACCCGGGCTCTGGAGGCCACGATAGAGCACATCCGTCAGGAGCTGGCGGTGAGCCCAGCTGGGCCAGCACCCCTCTGCGAGGAGCTGCCCCTTCCTCGCCAGCTACCTTTGCACCCCACACCCAGCCCAGGGGGGAAGTGAAATGGCCTGTGGCCTCACTGCGCGCCGGCAGCGCCCGTCCCCCATGCGCGCCGGCAGCGCCCATGCCCCCGGGGCACGCGGCCGCCTCCCAGGACCAAGAAGTGGCGTGTCCGTCCTGATCGAGCTGAGGTGCCGGCGCTGCCCTCAGAAGTCAGGCAGTGACCAGGCTGCGGTACCTGCCCAGCCTTAACTCTGCCCCCTGCCCCAGCCTCCTCCCGCCCCCCTGCTGCCACCCATCCTGGTCTCATACCTCCCCGCCCCCCCCCCCCTCGTGTCTCAGGTTTTCTGCGCCCAGGTGCCTCCAGCCCAGACCTCCACGCCAGAGGATTTTATCCGCACGACCAAAGGCATCACCATGGCGACAGCCAAGGCTGTGGCCGCTGGCAACTCGTGTCGGCAGGAGGACGTAATCGCCACGGCCAACCTGAGCCGCCGCGCCATCGCGGACATGCTGCGCTCCTGCAAGGTACAGCGGGGCCACGGGCACTGGGCTGCCTGGGGCGGGGCAGGAGGGCGACAGGCTGCAGGGGGCGGTAGGCTGCAGGGGGGGCGGGGCGGGGGGGTGGTAGGCTGCGGGGGGGGCGGGGCTGGGGGGCGACAGGCTGCGGGGGGTGCCCTAGGTGGCAGTGGGTCCTTCAGGCACTGGAGGGTGTGGGCGCCATGGCACTTCCCTGGGTGATGGGCAAGGTTGTGTGGCTGGCGCTGTGCGTGGAGCCGTGCTCGGCGCTGCTCACTCTGTCTGGCTTTCAGGAAGCCGCCTACCACCCTGAGGTGAGCGCGGACGTGCGGTTGCGGGCGCTGCGCTATGGCAAGGAGTGCGCCAACGGCTACCTGGAGCTGCTAGAGCACGTGCTGGTGGTGAGTGACCCCAGCCCCTCCCAGCTTCCCTCTCCTGGTGGCATCCCGGGGGAGCCCAGGCACACGATGGTCAGTCACCCTTGGATGCAGGGGTTACTCCGTAGCACCTTCTGGGATCCGTCCCCCCAACCTCTCTAGACTCTCCCCCCACCCACCTCCTGCGGAGCTCTCCCTGGTACACCCAGAACTCTGACCTCGCCCCTGCAGGGGATGCTTTAGTCAAACACGAGTCACTGGGTGAAAGTCTCTGGTCTGTGATACACAGTAGGCCAGGCTAGATGATGTAATGGGCCCTGAAACTCCGAATCTATGAACCATCCCCGAGGAGAGCTCTTAGCAGCAGTTAGGTAAGGCAGACAATTGATAAAGGAAGCTAATGGTCAGTAGAAATAAAATAATAATAATAAAAAAAAAATGAAATATCAGGAACAAACAAAATCCCAGCAGTGGTCTAGGTCAGTTTTACCATCCTGGTCTCGTGACAATCTGTCATGATGCAGAAAAGGCAGAAGTATTCAATGGCTGTTCCTGTTCTGTATTTGGAAAGAAGCAGAATGCTCTATTCGTATCTGAGAGTGACAATGAAATAGTTTGTGTTCCATCAGCAGTTAAAGAGGATGTTAAGCAGCAGCTACTATAGTTAAACATTTCTAAATCGTCAGAGACAGATAACTTGTATCCAAGAGTATTAAAGAATTGGCTGAGGCGTTTTCTGTTTATCAAATCTCGGACGCACCAAAGGACTGGAAAGCAGGCAGTGTTGTGCTAGGATTTGAAAAGAGTAAATCGGATGACTCAGGTAACCACAGGCTGATGTAGGTTACAGTCAGTAAAGAACTAAGGACGAGAGCATGATTAACACCAATGACATGGTTTTATGGCAGATAGGTCGGGTCAGTCAAAGGTGTGTTCTTTCAGGTCACAAGTTTGGATGCCAAAGGTAACTGAAGTTAACGTCCTGAGACTTCTCCCAGACACTGGACTTGGGCCCACACAATGTGTGGATTAAAAACCAGCACTGTGCACAGTCAGTGAAACCCACGTGTAACCTCACACGAGCACAGAAGAAGCAGGAGAGCCCATGGGCCCAGCTGGGCCTGCCCTGCTGTAGCGGCAGCCAAGGCCGGGCCCAGAGGGGAGGAAAAGAGCGAACCTGGCTCAGCTCAGGGTGGACGAGCGAAGAGGCAGGAGCCAGCTGCCTCCTCACCTGAGGACAGCGTCCCCAGCAGCCTGGCAGCTGGGCCAGCAGCACTGTTCCTGACCAAGGAGCACCCAGCATCTGAGGAAACGGGGTGATTGGAGCATTTTGGGGCTCAGCCCTGGCAGACTTACAGCCCTCTGCCAGGTGAAACCTGAGGCCATGGGAGGACGCCCAAGCTCCAAGGGGGAGTTAAGCCTCTAAAACGGTTTGAACTAGAGAGGCCACAGCGGTAAGGAGTAGCCCAAGGCAGTAGACTGAGACTCTCTGCTGGGAGCTCCCTGTTCAGGGGCTGCTTACACACGGCCCTGGACTGGCACCCAGTGGAGAGGGAGCGCCCGGGTCCCTTAAGGAGTGAGACACCTTGGCTAGGGAAGTAAGGGACTGGAAGGCAGGCACGCTAACCACTAAGCCACCCAGCCCCCCAAGCACCCTGTTACACCATCTGAAATTGCTTTAAGAACTGGTC
The DNA here is from genome assembly GCA_007922305.1 of Dermatemys mawii. Lineage (NCBI taxonomy): Eukaryota > Metazoa > Chordata > Testudines > Dermatemydidae > Dermatemys > Dermatemys mawii. The sequence continues at coordinate 171,945 of ML677519.1, forward strand.
ACCTGACCCATCAGTTCAGGAAACGTGATCCACTGCGGGAGTTTCTAGTGGGTCCTGCAGGGATCTGTTCTTGCCTCAGTGCCTGTATCGGTGATCTGGATGGAAATATAAAATCAGTACTGGTAAAACTATAGGGGCTTGGCAAATTATGCTGAGGCGTGGTCATTTATCCAGAGCAGTCGGGACCAGTTGGTAAGTTGCACTCATTGGAGGCCCTGAGGATGTTACATGGGCCACAGCTCTGTGCTGATTGGGCTGCAGGCAGGTCCTTCGCTTCAAATCCATCAGTGGGGAGTCAGGGTGTGAAGATCCCCTAAGGGGCCTGAACGGGGAACCGGGTCTTCAGGATGCTCTGCTGCTGCCTTTGTCACTCTCAAACCCTCTTGGAACCCTGCGTGGGTCTGGAAGCTGCTTCTTGGACTGATCATCCTTCTCTAGCCATGCAATCTGCTGTGCCTTGTTGAGCTTCCCAATGCTTAGCCCTCTCTCCCTGCACTGGTTTGCAGTGCCCTTAGACACCATGTTCTTGCTGCTTCCTCTAACTAGCCTGGTTTTACTGCTGCAAGTCACTTATTGCAAAGTGCTGCTGGAGCATTCAGCATCCCACCACAGACACCACCTGTCACTGATCCACAGGCTTGGTGTTATGGCCCCAGCTTTTGAACAGTCCCTGGAGGAACCCTTCAGTGTGCTAGACCCCGCCAAGGGATCACTCTTCCTCTTGCGTAAGCCACACGGCTTCACCACCTCCTTAGATCAGACCTCTGGGACTACAACACTCCTGCTTCACCCCACGAGCTCCATTCAGCAAGTTCAGCTGAGACCGACCCCAGTGGAGACTTGCCCACTCTGCAGGGATTAATGCACCTTGCCAGCATTTGCAGCAACATTCTCACAGCGCTGCCAGACAGTTGGATTTATTAGTCAATGGCAATGCAGTATAGGAAGTCCTTAGGCTAGCAGAGAGAACTGAAGGTTACAGCCCAGCCAAGTTCTACTGAACCCCATTGTTCAAGCTCTGTCTGTCTCTCCAGCTGACCTCGTTAGACTCCAGGTGAGAGCCCCAACTCTTATCCCCCACCTCACACCTGTGCCATACCTGAGCTGGGGAAATGCCCCTCTGCCTCCCTGCAGAGAAGTGGGGAAGTCCCTGTCCCTCTGTCAGTGTCGGAACGACTGGATCTACCCTTGTATCTTCAGAGAGAGGCTCTGTTGAGGTGAGGACAAGACCCAGACAGCCAGGCGATGACCAGATGTGTCTCTTTGGCCTGCCCTGCCCTGAGGACAAAGAGCCTGTTCCCACACCCTGGGTAACAATGCAGCAGACAGGGTGCAAATAGGGCTCATAAAAATATGAAAACAGAGCCATTGAAATAAGAAATCAGACACAGTTGTTATCAGAGTGGGGGATTAGCCCTCGGAACAATTCCCAGGGGAAGCGGTGGACTTGCCATCTCTCGATGGCTTCAAATCCAGACTGGTGCCTTTCTGACAAGTGCTTTAGTCAAACCCAAGTTACTGGGCGAGGTTCCCTGACTTGTGCTATCCAGGAGGTTAGAGGAGAGAAACTAATGGTCCTGTGTGACCTTAAATCTGAGTCTAGGAACCAGGAGCACAGGTCACCTTTAGCAGATGAGGGACTGGGTCCTGGAAAGGACTTGGGGATCATGCTAGATACCCCACTGAGCACGAACTCCCAGCGTGCTGCTGGTGCTGAGTGGCTGTGATCTTTGGATGGATGCACAGGACAGTATCAAGGAGGAGTGGAGAGGTGGTGTCACCACGCTCCGTCATTAACGGGGCCGGTACTGTATGTTGTTTCCAGTTCCAGCAGGATATTGATAAATTGTCCAGAAACGAGCTAGACGAGTGATCTGAGGTCTGGAAAACCAGCCTGACCCTGAGAGGCTGAAGAAGTCTGATCTGTTTAGTGTACATGAGAGAGCTGACTGGGGAGGAGATTGTTGTTAGCCAGGAGTTCTTCAGCCTAACAAAGGCGAACCACCATCCCGTGACTGGATCTGAGTTTAGACTCCTTCAGACGTGAACAAGGACCAGTGAGCATAAGGAGCCACGGGGACAACTGCCCTAGGGCCATGGTGTATTCTCCATCCCTTAGCTCCTCAGGCTGCACACAAAGCCACTCCCCACCCCGCCACTGGCCACATGCCACTCAAGCAGGAGGTGATGTGCTTGATGCAGGAATCCCAGGGCGGGGTCCCCTGGTGCTCAGGGTGCAGAAGGTCAGACTAGAGGGACCGAATGGCTCATCCATGACACAGCTCTCCCTTACTTCCGCTGCACACACACCTTCCTCCCTTGGCAGTCCCAGCCCTTCCTGGGCAGACCCTGCCCCTCAGGCTCCCTACTCCCCACAGGAGGAATCCCTGTCTCCACATGCCTGTTCAGAGCCCCCCAGGGCCTTTGGCTGGCACTGCCCTGCAGGCTTGTCACTGCTTTACTCTTCTTTTCTATGTTCTGTTCTTTCCACCCTGTCAGCCGGTGAGTACAGTGGTGCTTGGAGTGACCCCGTGTGGCTGCCCCAGCATGAGCCATGGTCACAGACCATGTGTGTGTGGCCTGAATGGCACTAGGGTTCCACTTGGTGTGAGCGCCAAGTGACACAGCTGGGCTGGATGGGAGTGGGGCAGGGTGTGGGGGACAGCACATGCTTTAGGTGACAGGCACTAGGGTTGTGTTGCTGGTGCATGTGAGAGCACGTGCCGGGAGTGTGCTCTCTGTGCACATGCATACGAATGTGCACACATTCTGCATGACACGGGTAGGGTGTGCTCAATGTGTGCGCACTGTGTGTCCACATGTGTTCCCAGTGACATAGGCCTGGGTGTGTGCTGTGTGCGCACACACTCCTGATGACGTGGGTCTGGGAAGTTGCTCTGTTCATGCATGTACACTGGGTCACCCAGAGGCAGGGACATGCTCTGTGTGTGTGTCGTGTGCATACTTTGTGTGCAGGTACTCCTGGTGACATAGGCCTAGGTGTGTGCTGTGTGTGCACGCACTCCTGATGACGTGGGTCTGGGAAGTTGCTGTGTGTGCATGGGTGTGCGCTGGGTCACCCAGAGGCAGGGACATGCTCTGTGTGTGTGTGCCATGGGTGCATGTACCCGTGGTGACATAGGCTTAGGTGTGTGCTGTGTGTGCACGCACTCCCGGTGACGTGGGTCTGGGAGAGTGCTGTGTGCACATGGGTGTGCGCTGGGTCACCCAGAGGCAGGGACATGCTCTGTGTGTGTGTGTCCACTCCCTCTGGGTGGTGTGGGGGTCCCTGCAATGCTCTTTGAGCCCGATTCTCCAGGACATCGGCCTTCAGAGATCCCTCCCTCCCTCCCTCCCTCGGTGACCGCACTTCCTGAGACACGTGGCCATGTGCGTTACCCATGGGCTTGTGGCTGGCGAGTGCCCAGCCTTTCTCAGTGCAGTGCGTGCCCACGATCTGGCCCAGCAGCTGGAGAGCCAGACTGGGCATGTGAAGAGACGGGCTCCGAGCATCTCCTGCAGTGGGTCGTTTGCACTCATGGCGACTCGGTACCTGCGTGGCCAGACCTCAGTACCTCCAGGTGTGAACAAGCAGCTTCCCTGGCACGCAGACAGATCAGGGGGAGGCGGCAGGAAGGGAACAGGGTCTCAGCTCCAGGAACCCAGGGCAGGGAGGTCAAATGACTCTGGGGGAAGGGATTCTGGATTGAATCATTCCACTGTGGAGGAAAGGGGCATCCCCTTAACCTGTGGAACTCATCACCACAAGATGTCACTGAGCCCACCAACTCAGCAGAGTTCCGAAATGATCAGCCATTTCTGTGGAGAATGAGACCAGCTAAATTCACCATAGAAAGGGTTCAAACAATGGACACGATACCTCTGTGTACAACCCAGACCACCTGCCAGGAGTAGGGCAGCTCCTCTACAGACCTCTCATTCCAGAATGGCCACGGAGAGGGTCTTGTGGTAGCTGGTCCTGGCACTGTTAGAGACCAGAGACAGGGATAAATGGCCCCTGGCTCCCAGTTCCTGTTCCAAATGGTGGTATTCTGGATAGCCCCGGCGAGTAGGGAGGGTGAGAGTTGGCACAATCCTAGGTTTGTGAACAGTTCTGGATGGAGTAACCCCAGATATTGCCAGCCATGTCCCCTGGGGAGCTGTCTCTCTCTGGGGACACAGCCTTCCTCTGCTCACAGTCCTCTCCCTCCCCAGATCCTGCAGAAGCCAAGTCACGAGCTGAAGCAGCAGCTGGCTGGATATTCCAAGCGGGTGGCTGGCTCGGTCACCGAGCTCATCCAGGCTGCAGAAGCCATGAAAGGTAAAGTCCAGTTCCCGAGCTGGGTCACTGGCTCTGTCTCAGTGGCTAGGATCTCAGCGGGGACTATGACCCAGTGCTTGGGAGGGAGCTGGGCGTCAGTAAGAGGACCCGGAAAAGGCCACCATGGCTAAAGGACAGAGTAAAAGAGGTGATTAGAGGCAAATAGATGCCCTTTAAAAACTGAGAGTCCAGTCTTAGCGAGGACAATAGAAAGGAGCATCACTCGGGCAAGTCAAGTGTAGAAGTACAATGGGGCAGGCCAAGAAGGAGTTTGAAGAAAAGCTAACTAAGAGCACAGAGACTATGGGGAGGAAAAAAAATCAATCTATAGGAAGCAGGAAGCTGCCAAACCATCAGCAAGGCCACTGGCGGAGCGAGGTGCTAAAGGAGCACACAGAAGAAAAAGCTGACTGAATTCTCTGTGTTGGTCTTCACTGCAGAGGATGGGAGGGAGATTCCCACACCTGAGACATTCTTTTTAGGTGACAGACCTGAGGAAATATCCCAGACTGTGAGGAGTCAGTGACATTCCCCAGGGTACAATCTGGACTTTTGAATAGCTGTGTCCCCTCAGTTCTCCAGCCTGGAATGTCTTTAACGTTGCTTTGCTGTGAGGGCAGCCACTGCTGGTCTGTTCACGTACCCTGCTCCCAGCTCTGCTGTGTGAGTGCTAGAGCCAGCCAGCCATGAATTACTCTGCAGGGCAGCGCTAGCAAACTCCCAGTCCCAGACTTGCCCTCAGAAATGTGCGGCTTGTACTGCCCAGCTCTCTGCTTCTGGACAACACAAGCTCCTAGAAAGTCTGTCATTTCCTGAATGTGCACAGATCCTGTTATCACAAATGGTGTTTCCCAAACACGCTGGTTTAGATACAACAATAAAACAAGTCTATTAACAACAGAACGGTCAATTTTTAGTGATGACAAGGGATGAGGCGTAAGAGTCAGATTGGTTACAAAGAAATAAAAGGTAAAATGCGATTAATACCTAATTTAACAAGCTACATGAATTCAAAGCAAAACGTCTTTCTCGCCATGTTTCAGCAGTCCTAGTGCAGAATCGTTCAGTCAGGATCCCTCCCCCAGCCCAGTGGTGCTTTCTTTGTCCTTCAAGTGTTGTCGATACCATAAATAAAGGTATCAGGAGAGATGATTGGGACATCTGTTCCTCATTTTTATCTTTTCCTCCTCTTTGAGAATCGTCTCCAAGTGGGGTTCAGAGGACAGAGTCTGGGGAGATGGCAGCTTATCTGCCAACCTATTTATTTGCCAGGATGTAAATTTCTCGCTCACCCTCTTTTTCCTCAAAAGAATGACCACTCAACCAGGTGCTAGTCCGTTTGATTTTGTTGGCACCTGGCTGAAACGTCAGTTGGCCTTTTGTTTTGTGCCTGCTTTTCTGAACTCAGAATATGTCTCAGTAATGTTGAACACTAGAATCTTAAAACTTTACATCCAATGTTTCCGGGCATATTTGACCAGGACAATAATGATCAGCAAATTATGAGTTTTCAAATGATACTTTATAAGGCATACTTTGTACAAAATCCATTATAGCTTTGTAAAAAGTCTATATCCCCATGTTCACCCTGTCAGTTAATACAGGAGTTTTTGGAACAAATTGATAAATTAAACACTAAAGGTCCCCATGACAGATAATATCACCCAAGAGTACTGAAGGAATTCAAATATGAAATTGCAGAATTAACAACTGTGGTATGTAACCTATTACTTCAGTCAGCCTCTGTACCAGATGATTGGGAGATGGCTAATGTGATGTCAATGTTTTTAAAAGGCTCCAGAGGTGATCCCGGCAATTACAGGATGGTAAACTTGACTTCAGTACCAGGCAAATTGGCTGAAACAACAGTAAAGAACAGAATTGTCAGGCACATAAATGAACATGACATGCTGGGGAAGAGTCAGTTCGGCTTTTGAAAAGGGAAATCAGGCCTCACCAATCTATCAGAATTCTTTGAGGGGGGCAAACAAACGTGGACAAAGGTGATCCAGTTGAGACAGCGTCACTTGGACTTTCAGAAAGCCTATGACAAAAGCTCTTAAGCAGAGTGAGCTGTCATGGAATAAGAGGGAAGGTTTTCTCATGGAGCAGTAACTGATTAACAGACGGGAAACAAAGGGTAGGAATAAATGGTCAGTTTTCCCAATGGCAGAAGGTTAATTGTGGGTTCTCTCAGGTATCTGTATTTGGACTGAGCTGTTCAGTGTATTCATAAATGAGGTGGAAAAATTAGGTGGAAAAATTTGCAGATGATACGAAATTACTCAAGATAGTTAAATCTTTAAAGTTGACTTCAGAGAATCCGAAGGGATCTCACAAAACTGGATGACTGAGCAACAAAATGGCAGATAAATTCAATGTTGATAAATGCAAAGTAATGTACACTGGAAGACACAATCTCAACTCTCCACAGAAAGTGATGGAGTCTAAATTAGCTGTTAGCACCCAAGAAAGATCTTGGAGTCCTTGTGAATAGTTCTCTGTAAACATCCACTCAATGTTCAGTGGCAGTCGAGAAAGCTACCAGAATATTAGGACCCATTAGGGAAGGGAGCGATAATAAAGAGAGAAAATATCCTATTGCCTCTGTATAAATCATGGTAAGTCATCACCTTGAATGTTGTGTGCAGGTCTGGTCACCCCATTTCAAAAAAGAGACATTAGAAATGGAAAAGGTACAGTGAAGGGCAATGAAAAATAATTAGAGTATGGAGCAGCTTCCCTTTGAGGAGCGATATGACTGTTCAGCTTGGAAAAAACACAGCTAAGGGAGGATATAATAGAGCTCTATAAAATCATGAATGATGTGGAGAAAGTGAATAAAGAAGTGTTGTAACACAAGAATTATGGGTCACCAAATGAAATTAGTAGGCAACAGGTTTCAAACAAACCTAAGAAAGTATTTCTTCACACAACACACAGTCAACCTGTGGAACTCTTTGCTAGAGGATGTTGTGAAGGCCAAAAGTATAAGTAAGTTCAATAAAGAACTGGATAAGTTCATGGAGGATCAGTCCATCAATGGCTATTAGCCAGGATGAGCAGGGATGGGGTCCCTAGCCTCTGTTTGTCAGAGGTGGGTGATGGATGGCAGGAGAGAGATCACTTGATCGTTACCTGTTAGGTTCACTCACTCTGGGGCACATGGCATTGGCCACTGCCGGATGGACCTTTGGTCTGACCCAGTGTGGCCATTGTTATGTTCCTATGATTCTCTCCCCGGCTTCGGGAAGGCAGTGGGACCTAGTGGGTTAGAGCAGGGGCCAGGGATCTGGGGTCCTATCTCCAACTCTTGGTCTGACTTGTGTTCCCGGGGATGGTTTCTCAGTCCCACGTCTCGGTTCTCCCCACCACAGGAACCGAGTGGGTCGACCCAGAGGATCCCACAGTCATTGCTGAGAACGAGCTGCTGGGAGCAGCAGCTGCCATTGAGGCTGCAGCCAAAAAATTGGAGCAGCTGAAGCCGAGGGCCAAACCCAAGGTACAGCTGCCCTGCCCCTGCCTGCGCCTGGCTTGGCAGACCAGGATCCGGTCCCGGGGCCTCGACATCCCTGCCAGGCCCCCTGGAGGCTGCTGTGCCCTGACCGGGCTGAGGGCTCCACCGTCAGCGTCTGTGGCTCCAAGGCCTTCACTGCAGGAGAGCTGGGCCTTCCCCCTCCCCAGGGAGAACTCTCGCTCCTGCTGCCCCCTCCCCCAGCACCATGGGGCTCTCTCCCTGGGTCACAGGGCTGCCTGTTCCTTCTTCCAGGTTCCCCTCTATCCCTGTGTGTTGCACACATGCCTGCTCTCTGCCCTGCGTGCTGCTTGTCCCCTACCACTGCTCAGCTCCTCTCCCCTCCTCCCGCCAGGGCTCACACCCTCTTTTTCCACCTGCAGCAGGCGGACGAGTCTCTCAACTTTGAGGAGCAGATCTTGGAGGCTGCGAAATCCATCGCTGCTGCAACCAGTGCCCTGGTGAAGGCAGCCTCCGCGGCCCAGAGGGAGCTGGTGGCTCAAGGAAAGGTAACGCTGCCAGGTGCAGGAGAGGCCACGAGAGCTGTGGCACTTGCTACTGGAGGAGCCGGGCCAGGCTCTGAGCCCCACTCTGGGTGTTGCACAATCACCACACGATGCTGGGGCGCGAAGGGTTAGTGCGATCCTTGGGTAGAAGGGAACTGTACCTCTGCACACAGCACTGGTGAGACCACGACTGATCCCGTTCCAGCTCTGGGGCCACAGTTCAAGGAGGTTGAAAAATTTCAGAGAGCTCAGAGAAGAGTCACGCGAGTGATCAGAGGAGTAGAAAACTGGTTCAAAGAGCTCAGTCTCTTTAGCCTCTCAACAAGGTTGGGGGTGATGCACCCACAGTGTGTCAGTACCTCCAGGAAGAACAAATGTTTGATAATAGAGGGAGTGACAGGTCCCCCCGGGGTGCCCCCTGGAACTGGGGTACAGCTGAGCCCTTTTGTCTTGCTACTCTGGGTCCCCTCTTGCGCTGGGACATTGTGACAAACTGCAAAGCCCTCCAGGCTTGGACTCTCACCATCACCCAGCAGTGTTCATGAATGCTTTGGCCAGCTCCTCATGAATCCACAATGGGGAGGCTACAGCCAAAATACCCCCCAGCTCTTCAGCCTAGGACCCCAGAGCTGTCAGAACCCAGCCAGTATGAATTTATTACCCAGTCCACCACTTCTACAAAGGACAGTGAATGTGTGCTAGCTCTTGTTCCTGAGCAGAGATGTGTCCCTTTTGCACTTCAAACACCACACAGTGTTTTAGGTAAAATATAAAAGAGATTTGTTAACTACGCAGAGAGAGCTTTTAAGTGATCAAGAAGATCAAAGTAGATTACCATAAGAAAACAAAACCACAGTCTAAGTCTAATATACTAGATAGGATCTGAATTAAGCAGTGTCTCACCCTGTTAGATAGTGTAAACAATCCACCAATGTTTTCTACACAGATAGGTTTCCTCCTTTCCTGACTGGGACTGGTACTTCCCCCAGTTCGGTCTTTGTTCCTCGGCTGTTTCCAAGTGTTCTCTTCTGTGGCGAGGTGAGGCCCTATCATGATGTCCCTCCCTCCTTTTTCCAACTTGCTGTGGCCTGGGTCAACAGTTCCCATTGTGTAGTGCTATGTCTGAGAGGTTTCTGTTGTATGCAGTTCCTGGGGTAATCCTTTTGTGTGTGTGTGTTTTAATTTCTCAATAAAAACGTATGAATGGCTCTGCTTTGGGAATGTCCCTCTCATCCTCAGCCCTAAAGACCGATGCAAAGAATTCATTTAGTTTCTCTGCAGTGGCCTTATCATCCTTCAGTGCTCCGTTAGCACCTCGATCATCCGGTGGCCCCAGTGGTTGTTTAGCGGGCTTCGTGCTTCTGATGTACTTACCATTTTTTTACTATTATTTTTTGAGTCTTTGGCTAGCTGTTCTTCACATTCTTTTATGGCCTTCCTGATTATATTTTTACACCATTAACCTTTAAGCCGTTAACATTGTTTGGCCTTTTTACTGTTGTACCTGAAAGGCTGCTTGTGGGTGTTTTTAACCTCACAACATGTTTCAGTAACACATACACAGCCCAACGTCTTACCTCCACATACGACGATAGCACATACAGTCCGACGAGATGTTACTGTCTAGCCAATCAAGACTTTTAGAATAATACCTCTCAAGGCAAAGTTTGTGCAATGCATATCCTATTGGTCTGACAGTGGTGAATAAGGAAGTGCCAGGGTATGTCAGAGGCTCTTCAGCCTAGCAGACAAAAGGTTTAGTGGATGGAAGTGGAAACCAGCGATACGGTGCCGGTGTGGGTGGTTTCCACTGGAACAACTTACCCCAGGCTGTGGTGGATTCTCCATCACTGGACACTTCAGAAAAACAGCCAACCTTGATTTCTAAAGAATCTGCTCTCGTTCAAGTTCTGCCTTGGCCTTGAGGCAGGAATTAATCCAAGGAAGCCCTGTAAGGGGCCTTGCTAGGCAGGGAGTCAGACTAGTCCTATGGCCTGTGATATCCAGATCAGACAAGATGCTCACAATGGTCCCCTCTGGCTGAGTCGCTGTCCAGGCCCAGTGCCTTGGTGCGGGGGCAGGCAGCCCTGGAGTGCCCTGCCGCAGAGGTGCCTCTCCCTGGGTGCTGGCTGCTCTGGAGAGCAGGACAAGGCCCAGGGCTCCGTGTGCCCCTGGGGCCAGAGACAGAGAAGGGCTGCATGCTCCCTGCAGCCACTCGCTGGGCCCTGCGCCATTACCATGTGGGCGGGGGCGGCACAGCAGGGCTCACTCAGCCTGTCCTCGCTCCCACAGGTGGGTGCCATCCCCGCCAATGCCGTGGACGACGGCCAGTGGTCCCAGGGGCTCATTTCAGCCGTGAGTATCAAAGGCCCTTTAGTATCGGGGTCACTGTCCCCGGGCCCTGCGCCAGGGTGGGGGGAAGGTTCCTCCCTCCCTGGGACTGTGCGGGGAGGGAATTTCCCTCTCTGTAGGGAGCCTCTTGCCCTGAAATCCTGCCCCTCACTCCCCTTCCTTCCTCCCACCAGCTGAAGCAGAGCACAGAGGTCTACCCCCACCCTGGGCATCGCTTTCCCTCCTGGGCCCCCTTCACATTCCCTGCCCTCCGCAGGACCCCGCCCTTCCATGTGCCCCGTCCCCTCCCTGGCAGGACCCCCCTGGACTTCGCCCTTCAATGCGCCCTATCCCCATCCCCTCCCCAGGCCTCACCCCTCCATGTACCCCATCCCCTCCCCCCCGCAGGACCTCACCCTTCCACATGCCCTGCCCCTTCCTTGATCGCCCCCGCCCCCCCAGGAACCGTGCCCCTCCCCACTCACCCCATCTCTTTCTGCCAGGCCCGCATGGTGGCTGCTGCCACCAACAACCTGTGTGAGGCTGCGAACGCAGCGGTGCAGGGCCACGCCAGCGAGGAGAAACTCATCTCCTCCGCCAAGCAGGTGGCTGCCTCCACCGCACAGCTCCTGGTGGCCTGTAAGGTGAAGGCTGACCAGGACTCGGAGGCCATGAAGCGGCTGCAGGTGAGTCCCGAGCCCACTTGGCCCCCGGGTTGTGGAGGGACGGGTGCTGGCTACCCTGGGACCAGCAGGGGACGCTCTCCGCAGCTGGGATGCATGCACAGGATGGGGCATCGTGAGCAGGCCTGGGGTCCCAGTGCTGGCAGGGCCCTTCTCACCGCAGGGCGTGGGGTGATTGGAGCCCCCCTCCCTGTCATGGTCTGTGCACTGAGGACGGCTGGGCAGGAGCGGGGTGTGAAATATCAGCCCTGCCGCACTGTAACCCAGCCTGCCTGTGTATTTATAAGGCATGATTCATCCTGGGGGAATTAACACCCCAGGGCACCGAACGGAGAATGGTTCCCGTCCCAGCTGTGCCAGTCACCTGCTCCATGGCACGGACTCCAGGGTTACGCCCACTTTCCCCCAAGCTGTCTAGGACCTGAAGGGTTAATGACAACTGGGCGAACTGGGAGCACTTCTGCTCCAGCAAGCCTGGGGCGCGAGGTTAACTCGGGATCGGGGAGTGGGGGACCCTCAGGTTGTGGCACTGGAAGGTTTGGCTGTGAGGGGAGAACACAGGCTCTGGCAGGGGAGGGGTTTCCTGGGGAGGGTGAGACCGACCCCTGGCACTTGCATGGCTAACGGGGGGCTTGCTCACAGGCAGCTCCTGGCTCTGGTGCTTGAGGGGTTAAGTGCGGGGGCTGGCGCAGGGGTACGAGGTACCTGTCATCTGGCTCAGAGGCCTTCCTGGCAGCCCTGTCACCCCAGCCCCCTCCCAGGGTACAAAAGCCTTTGTCTTGCCCTGCACCCGCGGGGGGCCCTGGCTTTGCCTGGCTTGGGCCCTAGGTCCGTCCCTCCCTGGGCCTTGGAGCAAGTCCCTGAAATGGCCACGAGCAGATTTTCCCCATCTCTGCGCTGCTGACCACGTACAGGAATCGCCGGCAGCTCACAGCGCCTGCACGACCCACAGCTCGGGGGCACGAGAGCAGAGCCCCCTGTGCCCAGGTGACCGCCTTGTGCCCTGACCCGGCACTTCCAGGGAGTCCCCAGCCTGGCCTGCGTCCGCCCACGTCACTAGATCCTACCGGCTGCCCCATCCTCTCAGCCATGAGCATGCTCCTATTGCCCTGCATTGATATCTGGAGCCCCCATCAGCCTGCCCCCGTCATGTCCTCTTTTCAGGCTACCCCACCGTTCCCCCAGGAGCCCAGTAAGCCCTGCTATTGCCATCCTGGGTGGGGGCTGCCCGCTCGCAGGACACAGACCTGTGCCCCTTGTTGAGTCTGCGCCACGTTCCCTTTCTCTCTGCCCAGGCCGCTGGCAACGCCGTGAAGAGGGCATCGGACCATCTGGTGAAGGCAGCTCAGAAAGCAGCCGCCTTCCAGGACCAGGAGAACGAGACTGTGGTGGTGAAGGAGAAAATGGTTGGGGGAATTGCGCAGGTGAGGAGCAGTGGGTCACGCCCGCAGTCTGCAACAGCCCCGAGCAGGGGAAATGCCCTTTCCTTCCAGGGAGTGTTGCCTCTGAAACCTACTGACAACTCTACCTTATCCCTTAACTATGTCACTGCTGCTTATTTAAGTGGATAGAGCCAGAGAATATGCTTCCCTCACAGCCTCGGGGCCAAGAGTGGCCCAAACCTCTGCCTTCCCCTTGGAAACTTCCCAGCTGCAGTGAGTCCCCCGGGAAGGGGGGCTGGGGTGAGACATGGCATTGGATGTCAGGACAGGGATTGCCAGACAGGGTGAGACCCAGGGTCCTGTCGTACCTGGAGCAGCAGCTCCAGACACTTCAGAGGCAGGTGCAGGAAGCCTGCAGTAGGATAATCTGCCCCCTCTCAGGCCTCCTCCTGGGCTCTGACTGTTCGAGTTTGGCTCCAGACCTGAGCCTGAGGTTTAATATCCCTTCCACAATGTTAACAGGAACTGGTCGCTGGATCTTCATGGTAGCTACATAACAAGGCCCAGCTCTGCAGGGCCTGTGGCGGGGAGACTCCGGCCGATGAGGCGGCTCTGCGGGGAGAGACCCTGCCCTGGGTAGCAGTTCTGTAGGGCCAACAGGGAGAGACCCACTTCTCAGCTCTTCTCGGGTGCCCAGAAGACAGAGTGTGTGTTTGTCCCCAGGGGGGCTCCCGCCCTGGGGCACTGGACGGGTAGGGAGTTGGAGGTTCATTGTAAATCTGGGACACCACATAGCCCTGGATCTGGCACTAGGGTCAGGAAGAGGGAGGAAGAGCCCCACCCCCACCCCCGGCAAGCCCCCACTCGCACTCCCTCGCGTGGCCCAGGCCAGCCGGCCGTACCCTGGGGCTGACAACCCAGCCAGGGCTGGCAGGGCCCCAGCCGCCGTGGGCAGGGCCGGGCGGGGCGGGGCGGCTCTCACCCGTGGCTCTCCCCGCAGATCATTGCAGCGCAGGAGGAGATGCTGCGGAAGGAGCGGGAGCTGGAGGAGGCCCGGAAGAAGCTGGCCATGATCCGGCAGCAGCAGTACAAGTTCCTGCCCTCCGAGCTGCGGGACGAGGGGCAGAACTGAGGGGAGCTGCCCACCCCTCACCACAGAGACTGCTGCCGCCGCCCCCCACAGCCTGCCCTGCCGGGGTCCTGGGATCACCGAACGCCTGCTCCCAGCGCACTGGGGACTGATCTGACACTGCACCAGCTCCTCCGCTTCACCGCGCAGCCAGAGCGCCACGGGCACATGCTTCTACACTCGCCTGGGGCACGAGGAGGCTGGAGCTCTGCAGGCCTGGGCTGGGGCTCACCCATGCAGCTGTGGGGCTGGGGCCGCCCCCCCCACCCCTCTCCCCCCCCACCCCACACACCTTTGTGCCTTTGTGGGTTCTGCCTCTCTGGGCGTCAGGCTTGGGGACGGTTCTCACCCGGCTCTGCCCGGGAGCCAGCCGTGCAATGTGGGGACAGAACGTGCCCCCTCGTGACTCTTGACCAACCCACCCCTCACCTTTGATGCCTTATTGCTGGTGCGCCTTCCCTGCCTCCCAGTGCCTCTGCTCCAGGGAGCGAGGGGTTAATTCGAGGTTTGCCCCCCCGCCCCATTGTGCCTCCTACTTTCAGGGACCTGCCTGCCCCGGTGTCCCCTGCTGCTCCTCGTTCCCAAGTGCCTGCGTCGTGCGGCGAGAGCTCCAGTATTTTTATAGTGTTGAATTTCTGAAGTATTGAGTCTAGGTCTCAGCGCTCATTTACTCACCAGCTCCCCCAGCCACTAACCCCTCCCCCAGCATCTCCTGCCCTGGGCCCCAGTGCCCTGCGTCCCCCACCCCTCCTCCGCTCGGGGACCCTGAAACACCCCCTCCCCCTTCACTGGCTGAGGCTTCTCTCACCTCTCTCCTTTTGATACTCTGAGCTTCCACTGCGAAACAGGAAGGGAAAGCGGCTGCCCTGCCTCTCCCGGGGTGGGGAACCCGACGGCTCCTTGCAAAGGATTCTTCAATAAAACCGGCTTTCCTGCTTCCTTGGTCTGCATCAGTGGCCACGACTGAGCCGAGTCTGCTCTCCCCGGGGGCCTCTCCTGGATGCTCCTCCCTGCTGGGGGCAGCTGCTCCCTCCCTGTGTGTGAGAGCCTGGGGGCCTCTCCTGGAGGCCCCCTTGTTCTCCCTGCTTTTAAAACGGATGCATGGAGGTGGCAGACTTCTGTCCCTTGCATGCTCAACCTGCCCCCTTATAAACCTCCCCCTGAAGAGCTGGGTGGCCCAGGACTAGGGTGAGCTCTGGCAGCGGTTTGGTTTTAGAGACCGGGGGCTGATTTCACTCCCTCTCAGGCACTGCCCCTGAAGCCCCCAAGCGGCTGCTCTCAGCCAAGGAAGCCGGGGCAGGGGCAGCAGATGCTGCTCCCAGCCCAGATCTCAGCACCAGCCCCTAGGAGCAGCCGCCTGCTTTTTGGGCGATGGCCCAGCACTGCTATGGGGGCTCTGCTGCTTGGGAGGTTCCCCTGCCACCAACCCAATGTTCCTCCTCCTTCCCATTGCTGGGCCCAGCTGGGGTCTTTCCCATTTCCCCACAGACACAGCGGTAAGGCCAAAGTGCCCAGGGCAGGGCTGCCACCAAAACCTCCCTCTTCCCCCTCAGCTCGTGGGCAGTGCCCCACTTGAAGGAATAGCAGCAAGGAGCAGACCCTGGGCTCCCCCATCCCTGCCTCCTCAGGGGGTCCAGTCCCACTTCCCCAGCCTGCTCTGGGCAGGGACCCAGCCCTTAGTCCAAGGCCAGGCCTGACCCAAGTCACGTGAGAAGATGTGGGTCCTTCTCCAGCATCACCCCAAGCCCCTCCCACTACCTCTCACAGACACTCCCTGAATCCTGGCCCTGAACTCCCCTCTCCTCCGGCACCTGTCCCAGCAGCTTCTCTGCTGGTTACTCGCCAGACCCCAAACCCCACTCCCCTAGGAGCTGCTCCCTGGACCTGCCTCTCCCCAGGGCTCCCGGGTGCTCACCCCAATACAGTGCCTCCCCCATCTGCAGAGCTGAACCGGAGCCCCTGGCTGCTCCCCCAAAGAGCTGCTCTGTGCAGACTCCTGCCCCCTGACCTCCTTCAGGCTGGCCAGGGAGGTGGCTGCAGCCTCGTGGCTAGCACTGGGCAGGAGCAGTGCTGGAGGGCACAGGTGACCCTGCAGTGAGGGGTCTAGGCCCTGAATGGGCGTCCTGCTCAGCCTAGTGCCACCAGGGTGGCCACCAGGTGGTGCCGCTGAGCTGTGGAGGCCCCTCTGAGCTGGCCATGGGCCCAGTGCCTAGGACAAGAGCATCCCACTGCACAGCTAGAGAGGGGGGACATGGGCTGCTGTATGGGGGAGGGGGTGACGGGGGATCTGCCCTGCTGCTGGGAACCAGCCTCCCAGCTCGCACTAGCACATGGGTGGCCAGCCTGGGGTGCAACGCCCACGCAGCTATTTGTGTGCGCTGGCTTGAGCCCAGCTAGTTTGTCTGCCCAGGCTGGAGGCTCCCACATGGGCTGCCGTGGGTCGTGGCCTCATGGGCCCTTGTTTAGCGCTGCCCAGTTTCCTAGCATCTAAATCGGGGGTGGGGGGGGCAACTTGAGCCTGAGAAGGAGCCAGAATTTAACAATGTACCTTGCCAAAGATCCACAGTAATATGCCAGCAGCCCCCCGCCATCGGCTCCCACCCCCTGCTCCCGGCACCTCCCACCCAGCGGCAGCCCCACTGATCAGCACCTCTCCCTCCCCATGCCTCTGGATCAGCTGTTTTTGGTGTGCAGGAGGTTGGGGAGGGGAGGAGGCAGGGGCAGGGCCTGGGGCAGAGCCGGGGGTAAGCAGTGAGCCCCCCCGGCACATTGGAAAGTTAGCGCCTGTAGCTCCTGCCCCAGCATCGGTGCCTGTCCAAGGAGCCGCATGTTAACTGCTGAAGAGCCGTACGTGGCTCCGGAGCCCCAGGCTGGCCACCCTGGACTGAGTCCAGAACAGATCCCTGCTCATCTGGTCTCACCCCTTACAAACACAGGCTGTGTAACCACCCTGAATTAATTTGTTTGAACTAAAGCAGATACGGTCAGTTGTTCCAATGGTTAGCGACCGTGACTGTGAGCAACCTGCGCCTTAGTTCTAGTCTGAATCTGCCTAGTTTCCACTTCCAGCCTTTGGGTCGGGCGAGACCTTTGTCTCCTAGAGCCGGACGAGCCCAGTATCAGAGACTCGTTACACGCTGGGATCAGGTCACCCATCACCTTCTCTTTAAGCTACGCCAATCGAGCGCCTGGAGTCTCATGGTCAGGCAGGTTTTCCAGCCCTTTAATGCTGCACAGCCTGGCTCCAGCTGCCCAAAGCCCAGGGGAACCTCTGCCAAGGGCCACCAAGGTGAACGCCTGGCTCTGGAAATCAATGGTAAAACTCCCATGGACTTCACTGGGCAGGATCTCCCCCCCGGGACCTCCCAGACAGCTGCTGCAGGGGCAAGGGAGGCAGAGGCTAAGGGACTTCTCCGCGTCTCAAGTGCCTGGCTGCAGATTTCGCCCCCCATTACGCTGGGCTCTGAGTCAGGGTTTGGCTCACGCTCCAAATGGCGCAGAGGCTAGGCCTGGAGAGCAGAGCGTCCCAGAGCCAGAGCAGCCAGGGGACAGGGAGGAGGTAACAGCCTCCTCCACGCTGCCCTTACACCTGGAGCGCTCGCTGGGAACGGGGCCTCTAGGCCACCACCCTGCAGCCCTCCCAGAACGCACCAGTGCCTTGCCTTCATTTTTGAGTAGGTTCAGCTCTTTGAGGGCTTGCTCATGTCCATTCCACCCTGGTGTGTGTACGGGTGCACCCTCTCCAGTGGTATCCGGTGAGTTGGCTCTGGTGTCCCCTGGATTGGTGCCTTCGTGGCATGGTATATAGGGACCTGCCAACCCACCGCCACCTCAGTTCCCTACTGCCCGACGGTCGCTGGAACGTTGCTGGTCTCTTGCGCTTGCAAGCCTTGTTCTCAGTGGACTTTCTGTGAATACATTGTATAGCGTTATTATCCTACAGTTAAGTTGGACCGTAGTTAAGTAATTAGTGAGTTGTTAGGTTCCCTGCTCCGTGGGGGCTAGTCCCCCCGGGCTCCAGGGCAGGTCTTGCTCCAAACTGTGTGTAGCAGGTCAAACCCATCCCAGTGAGTGACCTGCCTGATAGCTGCCTAAAGGCCCGGGAGTGGGAGGTGAAGACGTCCAAGAACAGTGTCGCATTCACGAGAACTTCAGGCCCAAGACCAGAAAGGGGATGGACAACATTAAAATTCCTCCTGATGGAGGCGGCACTTTGTCCCCGCTCGGAGCCGCAGTGGGAAGCGGCACGAGCACTTTGCTCTCAGTCAGGAGCGCCCTGTCGTCCCTGAGAGATGACCCGCGCCTCCCCCGCACCACGGAAAGACGACTCCAGCAACAACTCCTTAGCACTGTTCACTGTCACCAGTGCCAAAGAAGGAACAACGGCAGATGGGCCGGGAACGCTCACAGACCCCAAGATCAGTGAGTCATAGGATCACAGAGAGAACATGGCCCCTGCCAGACCCCTTGGAAACACCTTTGGCACACACGGCACCATTGAGTCCAGTGCCGGTGGACTCTCCCCCGCCTCAGAGAGTCATCGGGCTGGTGTCACTCTGGCCACACCGTGGATGTGTTCGGTGGTGACGGACCCTCCTTTTCCTCCCAGTGCCACCATCTCCAGCTGTCCGTGAGCTGCCAGCAGCAGTTCCCGCACCGCAGGAACCTCGGCACAAAAGCAAGCACCTGTCAGGGACAAGCTGGCGATGCTGGCGTGGCACAGCTCCAATCCGGCACGGCTCTGACCGGCCCAGCACCCCTGTGCTCATCCAGAAGGGGTTCTTCTGAGATGGGCTCTGAGAGAGGATCCTATGCCTCGTGTGGGAATGGACATTGATCCGATCACAGATACCAGGCACCGGATTTAGTACAAAGTCTGGTGCCACCAGAACAATGGCAGATGCCAAGGCACTCACTGGTTAGTGTGTAACCCTTGGGGGCTTCTGCAGTGGCCATCGTGGCATCAGAGAGCCGAGCTCCCCGCCGTCCCCCTCAGACCAGGGATCGGTCCCCACTGCCCGAGTGGGTACTGAGGGACAGGGCAGAGCACCAACGGACCTGCCTGCAGCAGCCGGTGCCAGGACAAGCCTTGTCCTCTTCCTCCCTGGACAAGGCGATGGCAGGGACACTACAGCACTCACACAGGACGAATGGGGCACACAGGTGCCGACTCTGTGGGTGCTCTGGGGCTGGAGCACCCATGGGGAAAAAATGGTGGATGCTCTGCACCCACCAGCAGCCCCCCATCAGCTGCTCCCCGACACCCCTGGCACCTTCTGCCCACTGGCAGGCCCCACGGATCAGCACCTGCCCGTGTCTCCCTCCCACCGCGCAGCGTGCAGGAGGTTGGGAGGGGCAGGGGAGGGGGGAGGATGCGGCGCACTCAGGGGAGGAGGTGGGGTAGGGACAGGAAGGGGCGGAGCCGGGGCAAGCACCCCCGGCACTTTGCCAGGTCAGCGCCTGTGATGGGGCACATCAAGAACTTCTACGCAGGATGGCCCAGAATCCGGGAACACAAGTGGAGGAGGCAGCTCAGTCCTCCCATTCCCTAGTGAGCATATGGGGACCTCAGGGCCGTCGTGGGCGGCCTTGCCCTTAAATGACACAGTGCTTTAGCAGACCCCTGCCTATCTGCAGCCTGTGGCTAAGTGAATGGAGAGAAAATACATTGTCCCTAGCAAGAGCTATGAGTTTCTATAGAGCCGCCTCACCACCACCACCACCACTAGGCTCACGGGTTGTTTCTCCAGCCAACAAAAGGGAGAGACGGGGAAACAATTTCCATCCCCAAAAGCCCAGGATGCCAAAAAACTTGATTTATTTGGCAGACAGGTGTACTCCACTGGGGGCCTGCAGTGGAGAATAGCTATCCATCAGCCCTTCTAGGCGGCTATGGCTTTGACGCTTTGTCAGCTTGGAAAAGCTTTGGTGGACACACTGCTCAGCCTACCGAGGTTCCCAGACTTGATCTCTTGGGACCATGGCCACCTCCTCTACCCGACCCTCAAGTCTCTCCACCTGATGGCATGGGAACTCTATGGCTAAACCAGGCAGAACAGTCTTGTTCAACTCTGATTTGGAAGATGCTCTTGGGCAGCAGAAAGCCATCAACTAGAACCACCTAGTCCTAGCTGGCTAAACGGAAGAGGTTCTCAGTCTGGTCGATGCAGAAAGACGTTTTGCCTACAAAGTCCTCATGGCCTTTATTTTGAACTACTTGCTTTACTTAAAGCAGGAAGAACTGATGGTGCTTTTAGCTGCAATCTCTGCATTTCACCCTGGGGTGCACGGCCGGTCAGTATTTTCGAACCCAATCTGCGGCCATTTCTGGAAGGGTTTGGAATGTCTGTACTCACAGGTACGCCAGCCTCTGCCCCCTTCGGACCTGAATGTGGTATTGACAAGGCTGACAAGACCTCCATTTGAGGCACTGGCAACGTGCTCCTTGCTCTACCTGTCCTGGAAGAAAAACTACATTCCAGACCCTTCCAGAAATGGCCGCAGATTGGGTTTAAAAATATCCCAGAACCTGCCCTCCTGCCCCTCTCGGAATAGCCAGCAAGAAGGAACTGAGAGGGTGGCGGGCAGCACCTATATACCACCCCATGGGGGCACTGCCCCATGCGGGCACCACAGCCGACCCAACCGACACCACTGAGCAAAAACCGTTCCCGCGATGGTACATGTGACGTGCTTACATTGGGATGCACCTGAGCAACATCTCAAAGAACGACCGTTACGGAAGGGTTAAGAACAGGTTTTTTCCAGCCACTGGATCTTGTTCTAGCGCTATGTGCTGGACTGATGAGCCCTCTTAGCTAATATTTGTTCACCATCAAGTCCTTCTAGACTGTGATGAAGTCACCCCTTAATCTTCTCTCTGTTCAGGTAAATAGCTGGAGAGCTCCTGGCGCCTCTCGCTACAAGGCAGGTTTTCTCGTCCTTTAATCATTCTTGTGATTCTTTGCTGAATCTCTCCCATTTATCAACATCCATCGTAAAGCCTGGGCACAATAACCCATTCTTGGTCTCACCAGTGCCAGACACAGAGGTGGCTGGCGCGCACTCTCTCTCTCCAGCTCTGTGTACCGACTCCCTGTTATACTCTGTATCTAAAAGGTGTCATGTCATTGGAAAACTCATAATTCACTGCTCATTAACATTCTTGCTGGCTGTACGTACAGAGCAGTATGCAGCCGGACTGAAATGACGTGACTAAATGATGCTTACATCAGGCATGTCGGGAGTCCATAAATAGGTTTTCTCCAGACAAAGGAAAGAGGCCAATACCTCAACCACAGGGTGACCAGATTCCATGGGTTATTGTCGAAACAGCTCGGGTCCATTGTAAAAATCACACGTGGGGAGAAGGCAGCCTGCAGTTTCCACTAGACACCCCGGCAGCCACAGCGGGCAGGGACAAGGAAAGTGTCAGGGCTACGTTTCAAAGGATGCATTGCAAAGGTTCGCTGGAGCAACCCCCTAACTGATCCTTCACCTGAGGAGACGAAGAAAACCAGCTCCTTGGACTCTGGGAGGACCTCACCGAAAAGCTAGTCAGTCATTGTTGGCAAAGGAAACTTGCTCAAGGGAGTTTCCTCACCAGACACTAGCTTGTCTTCGGTCTCCCAGCATATTTTTGCTTTTGTTTGTAACCCATTCTACCTTTAGCCTTTCTACCTCAACTCCCATAGAATCTGGCTGCTTAATTGAATGAACCTGTTTGACTTTGGATCTGATCCACACCACTGCTTTGATGGGATTGGATAACTCCAGGCAAGAGAACAACCTGCTGTTTCTGCCTCTTCGAAGCAGCAGCAAACTTACTAAATGCTGTGTGTTCCTGGAGGCGGCTGGGAGACAGTTCAAGGCAGGATTGGGCAAACTCTGGCCCGTGGGCCACATCCAGCCCTCCAGCCTGTTTAATCCAGTCCTCAAGCACCAGCCAGGGAGTGGGGTTTGGGGCTTGCTGTGCTTCAGCTGGAGAGTGGGGTCAGAGGCCACTCCATGTGCGCATGCTGAAGCTCCCAAAACAGCACCGTGGCCCACTCCGGCTCCTACATTTGGGGGCAGCCAAGGGGCTCAGTGCACAGCCCCTGCCTCAAATGCCACCCCCACAGCTCCCTCTCCCCGGGAATTGCGGCGAATGGGAGCTGCAGGGGCGGCGCCTGCGGACGGGACAGCTCACAGAGCTGCCTGGCCACACCTCTGAATAGGAGCCAGAGGGGGGACGTGCCGCTGCCTCCAGGAGCTGCTTGATGTAAGTGCCACCCGGAGCCTGCACCCCTGACCCCTTCCTGTGCCCCAGCCCTGATCCCTCTTCTGCATCTCGACCCCCTGCCCCAGCCCAGAGCCCCCTCCTGTACCTGAACTCATTTCTGGCCCCACCCCAGAGCCTGCACCCCCAGCCAGAGCCCTCGCCTCCTTCTGCACCCCAACCCCAATTTCATGAGCATTCATGGCCCACCATACAACTTCCATATCCAGATGTGGCCCTCGGGCCAAAAAATTTGCCCACCCCTGGTTTAGGGGACTCCTGGGACTGGGAGCGTCTCCGTGTCACTCTGCAAACGGGAACTGGGCAGTGGGAGCCAGGGTGTGACCAGGCAGGGACATCGGCTGGCTGCTGGTGAGCCATGGCAGCACAGCACTGAAGGCACCCAGAGGTGCGGGGCAGGTGGTGACTCAACTTCCCACTGGTGTGGGTTCAACCCCAGAATACCCACCGCCAAGGATTGCACCAGCCTTCTGGACAGGGTCTCACACAGGGAGCTCACATCCAGCTATTATCCATCCCCAAATTCTTTTCAGAGTCGCCATTCCTAGGACGGAGTCCCCCAGCCCGTAAGAGTGGCCTGTGTTCTTTGATCCTAGATCTGTGCCATTAGCAGCAGCAAAACACACTTGCTTGTTCCCAGCTTACCAAGCAACCCCAATCGCTTTTGTCAGTGACCTGTCTTCCTTATTTACCGGCCCCGAGTTTTGGGCCATCTGTAAACGGTCTCAGTGATGATGTTATGTTTTGTAGCAGGAACAAATATTAAATAATATACGGCCAAGAACCAATCCCTGTGGGACCCCACTAGCAACGCTCTGATTCCCTGGTTACAGTTTGAGACCTACCTCCTTTATCAACCAAACATGTTATCACATCAAAAAAGATCTCATGTTTGACAGGAGCAATTTTCCATAATCCTCTCTTGATTGGCACTATGTTACCTTCCTTTAATTATCAAACCCTGTATCAGTCATTCTATTATTTTGCCCAGGATCAATATCAGGTTGACAGGCCTGTAATTACCTGGGTCATCCCATTTACCCTTTTGACATATTTCACAGTATTAGCTTTCTGCCAGTCTTTTGGAACTTTCGCAGTGTTCTAAGAGTTATTAAAAATCAACATTCAGTCCAGTGAGCTTCTTGGCCAGCTCTTTTACAACTCTTGGAGGCAAGTTATCCAGACCTGCTGGTTTTAAAATGTCTGATTTTAGTAGCTGTTGTTTAACAGCCTCCTAAATTACTGTTGGAATAGAAAGTGTTTCATAACCATCATGTGATACATCATCCATTTTACTGAATGCTTCTGCAATTTCTATATGAGTGACAATTCTACCATTTCCATGTAATAATGAACCACTATCATTATCAGCATTCTTTTTGTCTTGAATACACTTAACCTATCCTTATTGTCCTTAACGCTGGACACAATTTCACCTTGTGTCTTTTTGCTCCCTTATCAAGTTTTTACAATTACTAACGTCTGCTTTATATTCATGACTGTCATTTCCCTTTCTTCCATTTGTTATATATGTTTTTTTTTTTAGAGCTTCCCCTCTAACCCATGCCTTCACTTCCCCTCTAAGCCATGCTGAGTTTTGTTTTGTTTTTTAAACAGTGCAGCCTTCTTTCTTGATTGTGGCTTTCAGGGCACATAGTAAAATGTTCTTAAACAATTCCCAAGTATCATTTGCATTTTTCTGTCTAAAGACCCAGTCTTTTTTCTCTCTCCTCAGATGGAAGCTGTTCCACACCCCCCTTATTTTTGTTGCCCTTTTTATGTACCATTTCCAATTCTGATTTGTCTTTTCAGTGACGGGATGACTAGAACTGCACATATGATTCAAGATATGGGCTTATCATGGATTTATCTAGTGGCATTATAACATTTTCTGTCTTTTTGTCCATTCCTTTTCTAATTACTTTGCTCACTTTTTTTAACTGCCACTGCACATCCAGTGGATATTTTCAGAGAACTATCCATGATAACTGCAAGGTCTCTACCTTGAATGGTAACACCTACTTTAGACTCCATCAGAGTGTGTGTGGAGAGAGAGAGAGAGAGAGAGAGTTGGGATTATGTTTTCCCATGTGCATTACTTTGCATTTATCAACAATGAATTTCATCTGCCATTTTCTTGCCCAGTCACTCATTTTTGTGAGAGCCCTTTGTAGCTCTTCACAGTCTGCTTTAGACTTACATATCCTGTGTAATTTTTGTATCATCTGTAAGTGTTGCCAAACAAACTGATTTTAGACCAATTCTCTAATTTGTCAAGGTGGTTTTGAATTCCAATTCTGTCTCCAAAAGGCTTGCAACCCCTTGCAGCCTGGTGTCAGCTACATGTTTTCTGAGCAGACCCTTCATGGCATTACCCAAGTCAGTCACGAAAATACTGACTAGTACCGAGCCCAGGGGCTCCAACCAGTTTGGCAACACACACTTGCAAACAGCTTCAGTTGGGCGCCCACCTTAGAGGCGTGTGCTCTAGATCACATTTCCCTACTTCACTTATGAGAATGTCACGTGGGACTGCGTCAAAAGCCTTATTACAGTCAAGATCCCTCCCATCTCCTGCTCCTCAGGTAAAGCGCTGTCACTCACTGCGCGTGCGCCGCCTTTCAGCTAGGTTGGGGAATGGAACAAGCGCTGCCCCTTTGCTCGCTCTGCAGTAGCCTGGGTTCTGGTAATGTGGACCCTGTCCATGTGCTGTCTCCAGATGGCGTTTGGCCCCAGCTCGGGTTCTGACCCATTAGATCAATTTCTGCCAGGAACCCCAGGCCTACTCATGACACCAGGTTCCAGCCCAGGGACTCCGTCACCCACAGTCCAGTTCCTCTGTCCCCATTTCCCTGGTTCCCTGGGCTCTTTCTTACCAAGCCTCCCTCTATGCTCGTTCCTGCGTCTGGATTTACCCTGGAGCTTACTCCACCCCCCACGGCTACTGCACCCCTCCTACCCTCGGCTCAGGGGCCCTACCCCAGGGCAGGCACCCCAAAGCTTACTCTTCCCCTGGGCTCGCCCCTGACAGCCAGCCGACCTCCTCCCAGGGAATGACAGACCACAGCCCTCAGCTTCCTGCTTTTAGCGCTTCATTCTCAGTTAACCCTGTGCCCAGGTGATGCCTGGTCACCTCACTGGTGTCTCGGGCTGTCGTTAACCCCAGCCACAGGGCTGGCCTCTCCTCCAAGAAGGAAACAAGGTGGGTTTGTTCTTGACTAGGCCAGGCTGGCTGTTCCCTACAGCCCTGGTTTCCTAGATCAGTCGTCTTCAAACTGGGGTGTGCGAGACCCCAGTGCTGCCACCAAGCCCACCTGGGAGACCGCCGAACTCCCACGTGGGCTACTTTTGGACTGCCGAAATGCCGCTGTGGAAAGCAGAAGCTTCCGCTTCCTGCGGCGGCATTTTGGCGGACATACCCTGGAGGGCCTCCAGACTCTTACCTCCGTGGCAAAGAGCCGCGGAGGAAAAAGTTTGAAGACCCCCTGTCCTAGACCCTGGGGGCAGGTGAGCTGAGCCCAGCAGCTGGGGACAGAGGCAGACCAGGGCAGCCTTTGCATGGCCCGCGCCCTGCCCGTGCTGGGGGTGTAGAGCTGCACCCTGATGCTGGACACTCGATCTATCCCTGCTGGATCCCCACCTTCCTCCTCCCACGCCCCAGCTGACTGTGACCACCTGCTCCCCCGCAGTGAGCGGGGCCTGTCTTCTCCCCTCCCCCTGCAGAGAGAGAGGGGCCTGAGTGGGGCCTGCCTGCTCTCCCTCCACCCCGAGAGAAGGTCCTGACAGGGGCCCACATGCTCCCCCAAACACCTGCCAGTGCTGGCTGTAGCTCTACCAGGAGTGGGTGTGGGGGGGGTCCCGACAGCCCTAGCTGAGGCTGTGCACAGCAGCCGCTGTCCAGTGCCCCCCACTTTACCCAGCCTGGCCTGCGTGCGAGGCCCTAGACCTCGCTGTTGGGCAGCGGCTGCCTTTGTGACAGAGACCCGGGCGTGTGCACCGGGCAGCCTGGACCCTAGCGCGGTGTCGGCCTTGCCTGGTGCCGGCAGAGCTGGGAAGCCCCCTGAGCGGGCGCCCCAGCTCGCGGAAAGGCCGTGACTAAAAGTGAGAGATGTGCGAGGAGGAAGGAACCGCTTCCTGCCCGGCAGCCGCCCACCCCCAAACTGCGGAGCTGGGAGGGGCCGTCCCCACCCTGCCCCCCTCCCCAGCGATGGGAATCTGGGGGCTACAGGCACCTCAGGACCCCTCTCCCCAGCTTCATCCCTGCAGTGCTGCGGCCAGTCTCCCTTGTCCCTGTGAGCCCATCACCCCAGTCTCCAGCCTGCGGGAGAGCGGCTGCCAGGATCCCTAGCTGGGCTCCGGCTCTGCATTCCTGCAGCCCCGGCCCCGCCCAGGCAGCAGTACCATGTTTGGACGCGGCACAGCCCAGATCATCCATCTCCCGTGTGTGTCAGTCCAAAGGCTCTGGGCCCTGGTTTCCCAGCTCCTCCCCACAAGGGGGGGTGGGGAGCAGGCAGGCCCCACTCGGGCTCCTCTCTCTGTGTGGGGGGAGGGGAGCAGGCAGGCCCCACTCGGGCTCCTCTCTCTGTGTGGGGGGAGGGGAGCAGGCAGGCCCCACTCGGGCCCCCTCTCTCTGCAAGGGGGTGGGGAGCAGACCCCCCCCGACTGTGGCCTGCTGTGCAGCTCAGCCTGTCTAAATAAAGTGCAGGTCGGAGCCAGCCGGGGCCAGGCTGCATGAGCCCCACGTGGGCGGCGAGGGGCGTGGAATGTGGGGGGCAGCGCTGCCCTGGCTGCCTGCACTGATCTCACGCCTAGAAATAGCGCCCAGGGGCCAACCGGAGCGCCGGGAGGCAGCTGCGGAGAAAGGGCAGCGCTGCCCAGCACCTGTTCCTACCCTGTCACTGGGGAATGCGAGGAACAGGAGGCAGGAAGCGCCCAGCCAGGCCACTTCCCCAAATGGCTCAGGCCTGGCTGCGTCTGCTGGACAGCGGGGCGAGGAGATGAGGGAGTGGTTCGTGAGGGGGTGAGGGAGTGGTTCGCGGGGGGGGGGGGGGGGGGGGTCGGGGGAGGGGGGGGCACAGGTAGCCGCTGGATGGGAAATGTCAGGAGACGAGGCAGCTCCGGCCCTGGGAAGGGGCGAGCGATGGAGAGGGAGACAACCCTCCCCCATCCCGGGGGTCCGGAGAGGATGACAGCAGCAAGGGTGGGCCGGGCACACCCCAGAGGGGAAGAGCGTCCCCAGGGCTGTCCCCTTCCCCGGGAGACATAAGAAAGGCCGTACTGGGTCAGACCAAAGGTCCATCCAGCCCAGTCTCACGTCTACCGACGGTGGCCAATGCCAGGTGCTCCGGAGTGAGTGAACCTAACAGGTAACGATCAAGTGATCTCTCTCCTGCCATCCATCACCCCCCCACCCCCCGCTAACAAACAGAGGCTAGGGACACCATTCCTTACCCAGCCTGGCTAACAGCCATTAATGGACTTAACCTCCATGAATTTATCCAGTTCTCTTTTAAACGCTGTTCTAGTCCTAGCCTTCACAGCCTCCTCGGGCAAGGAGTTCCACAGATTAACTGTGCGCTGTGTGAAGAAGAACTTCCTTTTATTTCTTTTAAACCTGCTGCCCACTAATTTCATTGGGTGCCCCTAGTTCTGCTATTATGGGAACAGGTAAATAACTTTTCCTTAGTCACTTTCTCCACACCACTCATGATTTTATAGACCTCTATCATCTCCCCCCTTAGTCTCCTCTTTTCCAAGCTAAAATGTCCTAGCCTCTTTAATCTCTCCTCATATGGGACCCGTTCCAATCCCCATATCATTGTAGTTGCCCTTCTCTGAACCTTTTCTAATGCCAGTAGATCCTTTCTGAGATGAGGAGACCAGGTGTGTACACAGTGTTCGAGATGTGGACGCTTCATGGATTCCTATAAGGGCAATAAGATATTCTCCATCTTATTCTCTATCCTTTTTTTAATGACCCCTAACATCGTTTTCTTTTTTAACTGCCGCTGCACACTGCATGGACATCTTCAGAGGACTATCCACGATGACTCCAAGATCTGTTTCCTGATTAGTTGTAGCTAAATTAGCCCCCATCATATTGTATGTAGAGTTGGGGTTATTTTTTCCAATGTGCATTACTTTACATTTATCCCCATTGAATTTCATTTGCCCAATCACTTAGTTTTGTGAGATCTTTGTGAAGTTCTTCACAGTCTGCTTGGGTCTTAACTATTTCGAGCAGTTTAGTATCATCTCCAAACGTTGCCACCTCACTGTTTACCCCTTCCTCCAAATCCTTTATGAATAAGTTGAACAGGACTGCTCCTAGGACTGACCCTTGGAGAACACCACTAGTTATCCCACTGCCCCGAGCTGGCACCCCCACTTCTTCCCCGCCCCCCCCGGAGGCTGCTCCCCAGTCCGGTACACGGCACAGCTGGGGAGCAATCTGTGCCAGCTGCCCAGCATCTCCTGCTGACTCGAGCCCAGCCCAGGCCCAAGTTCCCCCCTCATCTGCTCTGCCCTCCTCAGGGCTCACCCCTGTCCCATGTTTGCAGACTGGTCTCGCTCCCCTTGGCTATGGCTTAGCCAAGCTGGACAGATTTAGCTCTTTTCATCATGCCTCGGCCCGCGGGTCCTGGCCCCCGGAATATTGCTGACCCTCGTCTCTGGACATTGTCACTCTGCCACCCGCCCCGTGTCCTTCACACCGACCCCCATCTCCTCCCTGCAGCCCCCTTCCACTCTGAACCCCTGGATCTCCCCACCAACCTCCCTTCTCCCCCTGCATTCCCCCCTCTGCTCTGACTCTGCCCCCCGCAACTTCCTAGCTGCCAACTCACCTCTGCTCTGACCCTGTGGCCTCCCCTCAATGCCCCCTCGCTGTGCCCATCAGACACAGATTACCTCCCATCCACCTGCCGTAATGGGCCGCACACCACGACCCAGCCACCACATAGTCCAGGGTGTCTGGAGGGCAGCTTTCAGCCAGCAGACCTGGCTCCTGTTCGCCCTGGCAGGTGTGAGCTCCTGGGTGCAGTGTTAGTGTTCGCCCTGCTCTGGGCCCTTTCCCAGGCAGGAGTGAGGGAGTGGGGAGGCTGTGTCCAGCCAGAGAGCTGGGGCGGAGCACTGCCCCGGAACAAGCTGTATCAATTCATGATCATTGCCAGTGTAACAAAGACCGTGCTAGACACTTTCCTAGCCCCAAAGGAGCCAGGTCTCTGCTCTGTGGAGTGTATGATTTAGGGGAGGGCTGACTGCTGATGGGTTTTAGTATCGTCCCCCCGCCAGGCCAGGTCCTCGAGTCCCACACGGTTGGTTCCCAAAGCCCATGATTCTGCAGAAGCGAGTGGCTGTGGGTGAGGGTGGAGGCTGGTGTCCCAGGTATACAGGGTAGAGCCGAAGGAAGCCGGAGAAGAAGCAGCGGGTGGAGGGACGGCAAGGTGTGAAAAGCCCAGCTGAATGGAAGCTGCTGCTGCAGATGGCTCCCGGACTTGCCCAGAGACATAAGCGAGGGTGAAAAGAGCCCCCATGGGCGTTCAGGTAACCTGCAGTGAAAGATCTGCCATTCAGCTATCCGCAGTCAGCTGACGTGCAGCCAGGGCTGCGGGGCGGGGGAGCCAAGGCAGCTAAATCTGGGCCTGGAGAAACAACTTGGTCAACAAAGCCTGAGCGGGGCCAGAGGTCTGTGGGTAGAAGCCAGCGGCAGGGCTCAAGGAGCTCCCACCCACCTGCAGCTCAGCACCAGGGCTAGGTGCCGTGGGAAGGAGACACTCTGCACCCCCCAGCACAGGGAGGCAGGGCGTGGGGTCCAGCGGTGGCTGGGGGGGGGCAAGCACTGAGGGGGTCTAACACCCTCCGGGGGGTTGTTGGGGGACTGGAAACGAGGGGACGGTAACTCTGCCGTGCAGCTGTTGCTCAGGCAGCAGAAGCTGAGGCTGGCCAGAGCCGGCCTAGTCGCTTAATCAATGGTCTGCATGGCAGGGGGAGGGGGGCCAGCGAACGATCGCATCTAAACCAGGCAAGCGGGCGAGGGAGCCTCTGACCGGCTGCCACCACGTGCCGCTGCTCTGAGCCCTGCAGGCAGGGGCCGGTCCCCACCGGTGGGTGGGGCGCAGGCGGGAGCCAAGGCTCCTCTCCACCCCCGACCTGCCCCTGTTTGGTCCCTGGAGGCAGGGCAGGGCTGACGTGGGCTCCTGCCTCTCAGAGCTGAGGAACGTCTCCAGGGCCTGGCTGCAGGAGGGATTCTTTCCCTCTTGGTCAGGAATGCCGAGCGCTCCCCAGCTGTCCCCAGCAATCTGCTCTGCCCTGACGCCGCGTCAGGGTGTCCGCCAGGTAACAGACACGGGCCTCGGCAGTGAGCCGGGCTGCCGCTGGCCTCGAGATCTTTGTGCGTCCCACAGCACCAAGGGCAAAGTGTATGGAGGAAGAGCCAGCACTGGGGACCCAGGCCAATGGGCAGCTGGGACCGTCAAGGGAAGCAGGGCCAGGGCACTGTCCCCGCTGGAGCTCAGCGCCCCCAGAAATCCACCTGCACCCCAATTTGGCCACGTGCAGTAAGTGTGGCTGCTCTGTCCGGGCTTTCCACGGCCTGCTCTCCGCGAAGCCTGGGTCTGTCCTTTACAGCCCCCTGGGGACTAGCTCTCTACCCACCAGCATTGGATGCTCGGCTCTGTCCTGTGACCCCAGAGATTATGGGGTTGGGCACCACAAGGAAACAGGGATCAATACATTACAGTAAAGAAGAGAAGGCGGGTGTGAGGTCAGTTGGTCCAGGAAAAGCGATGACTTCTCTCCCCTTGTCTCTCTGATGTCTCTAGTATCCTGGGGCCCACGTGGCTAGGAGAACTGCAGCCGGGAAACAAGACAAGACTTTGCTACAACCTGCCCTTCCATCCACTGCAAATGCCACATTCTGCTTAGCGCTGACTCCCCGTAAGTCTTCCGCACGTGAGCGAACATGGATGATGGTGAGGCTGACTAGCTGCAGTGGCCAAGATGTTCCCATCCAGGTGCCTCAGCTTAGGCTCCTGAGTCTCGATTGATTGCCAGTTGTGAGGCACCTAAATATGGGCCACGCAGCCTGATGCTAGGCCCCACTGCTGGAAGCCTTGGGCCTGGTTCTCGTTGAGAGTGAAGCTGAAGCGTGCTGCACTGTTCGGAGCACAATGGGGAGGGAGGCTGTGCACGCACGTGTTTGCACCACACGGAGCCCCCGTCAGTCTCTTTCAACTTCCGTGTACTGAGTATTTTGAAGACCAGTAGTGTGCAAGTCCCTGTCTCTGGTGGGCCTGTGGCGGAAGGGGACAGATCCCAGCCTGGCTTCTGACTTCTCCTTGGGCTGGCAGATGCCGTCTGGAGGGGGAAGGACTCCCCAGGTCATTCTCAAATATCCCCTTTGCCTGGCCTTCAAAGCAGCTTTTACTCCAGCCTGTGAATGGCTGCTGCAGCAAGAGCAGGAATGTATCAGGATCAGAAATCCCAGCTGCCCTTGCAACCCCATGATCGCCACGGCCAGCTGGAGCTTCCAGACAAATGTGGTGCTGTTTAAAGCTTGGTTTCTGGGGCTCCTGTGCTGAGAATAACCCTGCACTTCCATCCCTGCAGCAGCCGGAGTCGTGGGGGCTCTGCTCAGCAAGACGCCAGTGGCGGCAATATCTCAACGGTACCAGCCCTCCGGTGCACCTGCTCTGGGCACGCCGGTGGTGTGGGTGTTAATGAGAGAGAGAGAGTGCATTATTTCAGTGTGATCCTCAGGGCTCCTGCTGCGTGACAAGTTCCAGCCTGAGCCCCTGGTCTTTGTAACTCACTGGGATCAGAAGGGAGCTGCCAGGCCTGGCAGCAATGCAGGTACCTGGCAAAGCTGAGACAGGCTAATACATCTGTCCACCCCCACGCTTCCGCTTTCGGTGGCATTTGGGCAAACATGCTGTGCGCTTCAAAGCCGAAAAGCCTCCAAAACCAGAAACACCCACTTTGGCACTGAGATTCAGGGATTCAGAAGAGAGCTAGTGAAGGGTGTGAGAAGTGGGCAGCCAGGCTGAAGAGCTGGAGGGGGGATGTCCAAGGGGCATGGTCAGGTTCTGCTGGTGGGTTAGACAAGAGCATCACTATGGCAACAGGCCTCATCCAAATTAAAATAAAATAAGAACGGCCAGTCTGGCTCAGACCAAAGGTCCATCCAGCCCAGTCTCCTGTCTGTCACCAGTGCCAGGTGCCCCGAGGGAACAAACAGACCAGGTGATCACCAAGTGATCCAGATAGAGAATAAAACAGAGAACATCTTATTGCCCTTATACAAATCCATGGTGCACCCACATCTCGAACACTGCGTACAAATGTGGTCTCCTGATCTCAAAAAGGATCTACTGGCATTAGAAAAGGTTCAGAGAAGGGCAACTACAATGATATGGGGATTGGAACGGGTCCCATATGAGGAGAGATTAAAGAGGCTAGGACTTTTTAGCTGGGAAAAGAGGAGACTAAGAGGGGATATGATAGAGGTATGTAAAATCATGAGTGGTGTGGAGAAAGTGACTAAGGAAAAGTTATTTACTTGTTCCCATAATAGCAGAACTAGGGGCCACCAAATGAAATTAGTGGGCAGCAGGTTTAAAAGAAATAAAAGGAAGTTCTTCTTCACACAGCACACAGTCAACCTGTGGAACTCCTTGCCTGAGGAGGCTGTGAAGGCTAGGACTAGAACAGGGTTTAAAAGAGAACTGGATAAATTCCTGGAGGTTAAGTCCATTCATGGCAGTTAGCCAGGCTGGGTAAGGAATGGGGTCCCTAGCCTCTGTTTGTCAGAGGGGGGTGATGGATGGCAGGAGAGAGATCACTTGATCATTACCTGTTAGGTTCACTCACTCCAGGGCACCTGGCATTGGCCACTGTCAGTGGACAGGATACTGGGCTGGATGGACCTTTGGTCTGATCCAGCCCAGCCTTTCTTATGTTCTTATCCCCTCTTGCCCATTCCCAGGATCTGGCCATCAGAGCTTTAGGGATGCCCAAAGCATGGAATTACAACCCGAGCATCTTGGCTAATAGTCATTGATGGACCTCCAGGAGCTGATCTAGTTCTTTTTTTTAAAACCCAGTATATGTTTGGCCTTCACAACATCCCCTGGCAGTGAGTTCCACAGGTTGACTGTGTGGTGTGTGAAAAAGTACTTCCTTTTGTTTGTTTTAGATCTGCTGCCTATTAATTTCACTAGGTGACCCCCTAGTTCTTGTGTTATGTAAAGGAGTAAATGATACTTCCTTATTTACTTTCTCCTCATCAGTCATTATTTTATAGACCTCTCTCATATACCCCATAATTCATCTCTTTTCCTAGCTGAAACATCCCAGTCTTTTTAATCTCTCCTCATATGGAAAATGTTCCATACTTTCCTTTCTCTGTACTTTTCAATTTCTAATCTATATTTTTTGAGATGGGGCAACCAGAACTGTGCACAGTGTTCAAGGGGTGGATAGAACATAGATTTAGCTAGTGGCATGATATCTTCTGTCTTATTATCTATCCCTTTCCTAATAGTTCCTAACATTCTGTTAGATTTTTTGTCCGCTACTGCACATCGAGTGGATGTTTTCAGAGACCTGTCCATGATGATTCCAAAATCTCTTTCTTGGCTCATTTAAAGGCTCATTTAGCTCCCATCATTGTGTAGGTGTGCCTGGGATGATGTTTTCTAATGTGCTTTACTTTCCATTTATCAACATTGAATTTCATCTGCCATTTTCTTGCCCAGTCACCCAGTTTTGGGATGTCGCTGTGTAACTCTTTGCAGTCAGGGTATAGCTGTTCAGGAAGGAAAGGCACAGGAGGAAGGGTGGAGGAGTTGCACTGTATGTAAGGGAGCGGTACGATTGTTCAGAGCTCCAGTCTGAACCTGGAGAAAAGCCTATTGAGAGTCTTCAGGTTAAGTTTAGAGGCGAGAGCAACAAGGGTGATGTCGTGGTTGGCGTGTGCTGCAGCCCACCGGATCAGAAGGATGAGGTAGACGAGGCTTTCATCGGACAAATAAGAGAAGTTACTCGATCACAGGCCCTGGTTCTAATGGGGGACTTCAATCCCCCCGATATCTGCTGGGAGAGCAATAACAGAGGGAGTTTACCTGGAGAGAGCCCTCTGAGGCATTCCTCTTGCAGTCTTCTGCGTAGTTACTGCAACAGCTGAGGAAGCTCTCAGAAGGAATATACTGTGGACCAGGGAGAGCAAACCTTTTGGCCCAAGGGCCACATCGGGGTTGAAAACTTGTACGGAGGGCCAGGTCAGGGAAGGCTGTGCCTCCCCAAACAGCCTGGCCCTGCCCACCTATCCAATCCTCTCCCATTTCCCACCTCCCCGACTGCCCTTCTCAGAATCCCAGACCCATCCAATACCCCCAACTCCTTGTCCTCTGACTACCCTCTCCAGAGACCCCCGCCACTAACCACCCCCCCAGGGCCCCACCCCTATCTAAGCCCCTCTGTTCCCTGCCTCTGACTGCCCCAACCTCTATCCACACCCCTGACCCCTGTCAAACCCCCGTGACTCCCATGCCTATCCAACCTCCCGCGCATTCCCTGTCCCCTGACTCCCTCCTGGGAGTCCCTGCCCCTTATCCAACCCCCTGGCCCTGGCCCCCTTACCACACTCCTGGTGGCCCAGCTGGAGATAGACACGCTGCACCACTCTCCTGGAGGTGCACACAGCCACGCCCCCCCAGAGTGCTGCCCGCACAGCGCGCTGAGGCTTCAGGAGAGTGGGGAAGGTGGGAGAGAGGCCAGGAGCATCCTCCCACGCCAGGAGCTCAGGTGGACCGGTCAGGACAGTCCCGTGGGCCATACTTAGCCCACCCCTGCTATGGATGGTGAGCTATCAGCTGTTGTGACCTGCACAGGATGTGAAGCGACTTTGTCTGCACAACGTGCAAGCTGGTCTCCATATTGGAAGAGAAGGTTCGCGGTCTGGAGGAACAAGTATCGCCCCTGCGTTGCATAAGAGAACATGAAGATTTCCTGGACAGATGTCAGGAGATGCTTTTATGGGCACAACACTGAAGAATCAGAGCAGGTTGAGCAGTGGGGACAGAAGGACGGTGAAGAAAATTGGCAGCGTGTGGCCTGCAGAAGAAAGAGGAGCGTCCTTGTACCAGAAATATAGATACAGGTGAGCAACCGTTTTCATGTTCTCTCTGCAGGCACTAATGCGGAGAGTGGACTAGATGATACATTTTTGTAGGGACAGTCCCGATTTTTGGGGGCTTTTTCTTGTATAGGCTCCTATTAGCCCACCACCACCCCCGTCCTGATTTTTTACACTTGCTTTCTGGTCACCCTAGATACATCTGAGGGCAGGGAGCAGAGGGAGACTCCACCGATTGGAAGGCAGGAGATCCAGTGTCCTATGGATGGGGGCTCCATGACCACCACTCTCAAGAGAAGGAGGCAGGTGGTGGTGGTGGTCGGAGACTCCCTCCTCAGGGGGACTGTCATCTATCTGCTCTCCCGGCTGGGAAAACCGAGAGGTCTGCTGCTTGCCAGGAGCTAGGACTCACGATGTGACGGAGAGACTGCCGAGACTCATCAAGCCCTCGGATCGCTACCCCTTCCTGCTTCTCCATGTGGGCACCAATGACACTGCCAAGAATGACCTTGAGCGGATCACTGCAGACTACGTGGCTCTAGGAAGAAGGCTAAAGGAGCTCGAGGTGCAAGTGGTGTCTCATCCATCCTCCCTGTGGAAGGCAAAGGCCCAGCTTGGGACCGTCGAATCATAGAAGTCAACGCATGGCTACGCAGGTGGTGTCGGAGAGAAGGCTTTGGATTCTTTAACAATGGGATGGTGTTCTGAGAAGGAGGAGTACTAGGAGGAGACGGGCTCCACCTAACGAAGAGAGGGAAGAGCATCTTTGCAAGCAGGCTGGCTAACCTAGTGAGGAAGTGTGACAGAATGGAAATGTTCTTAATGTTCTCTCTGGATACTGTGTGAGTGCCTCAGTTTCCCCTCTGCATTTCTTAAGTCTCTAGGTGGTGGGATAAGGGCTGAGATTGTTGCAGAGCAAATGACCAGTGGAAAGGAGTGGCCAACGCCCTGCCTCTGGGCAACAGATGGCCTGGGCCCTTCCCCCCTGTAAGGTGTTAGCTGGAAGTGTAGGAAGACAAAGGGATCAAGTAATGTAGTGCCCATCTTTGAAAAAGGGAAGAAGGAGGATCCAGGGAACTACAGGCTAGTCACCCTCACCTCAGTTCCTGGAAAAATCATGGAGCAGGTCCTCACGGAATCAGTTCTGAAGCACTAAGAGGAGTGATCAGGAACAGTCAGCATGGATTCACCAAGGGCAAATCATGGCTGACTAACCTCATTGCCTTCTCTGATGAGATAACTGACTCCGTGGATATGGGGAAAGCAGTGGATGTGCTATTCCTTGACTTTAGCAAAGTTTTTGATCCGGTCTCCCACAGTATTCTTGCCAGCAAGTTAAAGAAGTATGGGCTGGATGGATGGACTATAAGGTGAATAAAGCTGGCTGGATCGTCGGGCTCAACGGGTCGTGATCAACGGCTCCATGTCTAGTTGGCAGCCGGTATCAAGCGGAGTGCCTCAAGGGTCGGTCCTGAGGCCGGTTTTGTTCAACATCTTTATCAATGATCTGGAGCAGGGGTCTCCAAACTACGGCCCAGGGGCTGGATGCGGCCCACGGCTTTGATTTGTCCGGCCCTCAAGCTGAGCAGGCACATGGAGAAACTGCTGCTGTACCCCCCCGCCCCCGCGAGCGGCTGCCAGCGGCCCCATGTGCAGAGGGGTGAGTGTCCCTGTGGCAGCGGTTGGAGGAGTAAAGGAGGGGGGAACGGCAGCTGCGGGAGGAGCAAAGGGGGGGGCGCAGCAGCGGCCAGAGGAGCAAGGAGGGGGAGTTGCATGTATTTGCATATATTGAATTTTTTCTCAGTCGCTTCGGCCCACAAAGCCCCTTCAAAAATCTAATATGGTCTCATAAAGTTTGGAGACCCTTGCTCTAATACATCTGTTAGACTCTAAGACTGTTGTAGAGACGCTAAATGAATTCTTTGCATTAGTCTTCATTACAAAGGATGTGAGCGATACTTTTAGGTGATAAATCTGAGGAACTATCCCACATTGAGATGTCAGTAAAGGGAACAAATTGGTTTTGGAACAAATTGATAAATCTAACAGTAATACATCACCAGGACCAGATGGGATTCACCAAAGAGTTCTGAAGGAACCCAAATATGAAATTGCAGAACCAAGAACTGTGATATGTAACCAGATCATTGAAGAATAGCTAATCTGATGCCAATTTTTAAAAAAGGTTCCAGAGAGGATCCTGGCAATTACAGGCCAGTAACCCTAATCTCAGTACTGGGCAAATCAGTTGAAATTATAGTAAAGAACAGAATTCTCAGACACAGAGGTTAACATGATTTGTTGGGGAAGCGTCAACACAGCTTTTGAAAAGGAAAATCATGCCTCACCAAGCTATTAGAATTTTTTGAAGGGGTCAACAAACATGGGGACAAGAGGGATCCAGTGGATATAGAGCTGGTCTTCATTGGGGGCAGGGATCGACTGCAGATACGCAACTTTAGCGACATGAATCACGTCACTGAAGGCTGCGTATCTGCAGCCGATTTACCTGCCGTCCTCACAGCGGCAGCAGTCGGCGGCGTGCTCCCCCGTCGACTCCAGCTTATGCCGCGGGTCAAGCTGGAGTTACGGAGTCGACGGGGGCAGTGCTGGCGATCGATTTCTCGCGTCTTCACAAGACATGAGAAATCGATCGCTAAAAGATCAATGGCTACCCGTGGTAGTGAAGAGGTACCCATAGTGTACTTAGATTTTCAGAAAGCTTTTCACACGGTCCCTCATCAAAGACTCTTAAGGAAAGTAAGCTGTCATGGGATGATTATATGATTCCATGATAAAATGGAAGGGTCTCTCATGAATCAGTAGCTGGTTAAAAGACAGGAAACAAAGAGTAAGTGGTCAGTTTTCAGACTGGAGAGAGGTAAATAGTGGTGTTCCCCAGGGGTCTGTACTAGGCCCAGTCCTAGTCAACATATTCATAAATGGTGGAAAAAAGGGTAAACAGTAAGTTGGCAAAGTTTGCAGATGATACAAAAACTACTCAATATAGTTACGGTCAAGGCTGAATCATAGAATCTTAGGGATCTCAGGAGGTATCTAGTCCAACCCCTTGCTCAAAGCAGGACCAACCCCAGTTAAATCATCCCAGCCAGGTCAAGCCAGCCTTAAAAACCTCTAAGGAAGGAGATTCCACTCCCTCCCTAGGGAACCCATTCCAGTGCTTCACCATCCTCCTAGTGAAAAAGTTTTTCCTCATATCCAACCTAGATCTCCCCCACTGCAACTTCAGACCACTGCTCCTTGTTCTGTCATCTGCCACCACTGAGAACATCTGAGCTCCATCCCCTATGAAACCCCCCTTAAGGTAGTTGAAGGCTGTTATCAAATCCCCCCTCACTTTTCTTGTTTGCAGACTAAATAACCCCAGTTCCCTCAGCTTCTCTTCGTAAGTCATGTGCCCCAGCCTCCTAATCATTTCTGTTGCCCTCCACTGGACTCTCTCCAATTTGTCCACACCCCTTCAGTAATGGGAGGACCAAAACTGGACTCACTACTCCAGATGTGGCCTCACCAATGTTGAATAGAGGGGAATGATCACTTCCCTCGATCTGCTGGCAATGCTCCTACTAATGCAGCCCAATATACCATTAGCCTTCTTGGCAACAAGGGCACACTGCTGACTCATATCCAGCTTCTCATCCACTGTAACCCCTAGGTCCTTTTCTGCAGAACTGCTGCCAGCCATTCGGTCCCTAGTCTGTAGCAGTGTATGGGATTCTTCCGTCCTAAGTGCAGGACTCTGCATGTGTCCTTGTTGAACCTCATCACATTTCTTTTGGTCCAATCCTCCAATTTGTCTAAGTCACTCTGGACCCTCTCTCTACCCTCCAGCGTATCTACCTTATAGACACCGACTTTCAGATTTCCCTGGGGGTGCTCAACCCCCTGCTCTGTCCTAGGCCCCACCCCCCACTCCACCTCTTCCCCCAAAGCCCCACTCCCCACCCCATATTCAGCTGGTGCCTTCCCGTATTGGGGGTGGCATGAGCAAAAAGGCAGGTCGCCCACCCCACGCCCAGCCCCAGGGCCACTGCACTCTCCCCGCCCCATGTTACCTGCGGAGCGGGGCGGCGCTTTGTCTTCCCACTCCACCTGCCCTCCTGGCATTTCCCAAGCAGGGAGCAGGAGGGAGCTGATTTTAATGCCGGTTCTTCCTGTTGCTGCTCTGCAGCGTTGTCTGGCAGTTGCCTGAGAGATCCTGGCTGGGGAGACGATGGCTTCCACTCCCCAGCTGGCTCGGCTGCCAGGGACCCCAGCATCCGAACCCAGGCAGGCAGTGGGAGTCACCTCCCCAGCCAGGCTCTCTTAGGCAACCTCCACACAGGGCTGCAGAGCAGCGTCTCAGTGGCTGGAAGGGGCTGGTTCCGCCCCTTCCACTCCCCGCATCCAGGCCCTGCGTCACCCAGGCCCCCCCTGTTCCTTCCCCAGCACGCCGCCAAACAGCTGATGGCGGCTGGTGGGAGGCACTGCAGA
The DNA here is from genome assembly GCA_007922305.1 of Dermatemys mawii. Lineage (NCBI taxonomy): Eukaryota > Metazoa > Chordata > Testudines > Dermatemydidae > Dermatemys > Dermatemys mawii. Next base: position 211,718 of record ML677519.1, read on the forward strand.
GCATGGGGACGAGCTGATCGGTGGGGTGTGGCACTGGGGGCGGAGGAGGAGGGTCCTGCCGGTGGGTGCTCAACACCATTTTTTTTCCATGGGTGCTCCAGCCCCAGAGCACCCACAGAGTCGGCACCTACGATCTACCTCCCCACAGCTTAGTGTCATCTGTGAACTTGCTGAGAGTGCAATCCATGCCAACTCCAGATCAGGGGTGGGCAAACTTTTTGGCCTGAGGGCCACATCCGGTTTGCAAAATTATATGGAGAGCCGGGTAGGGAAGGCCCCGCCCCTACTCTGGCCCCCGCGCACTTCCTGCCCCCTCAGAATCTCCAAACCATCCAACCCCACCGACCTTGTCTCCTGACTGCCCCTTCTAGAGACCCCTAACCACCCCACAGGACCCCACCCCTACCCATTTCCCCTGCTCCCTGTGCCCTGACCCCTATCCACCCTCCTGACCCCTAACTACCACCCCAGAACCCCACCCCCTATCCAACCCACCCTGCTCCCTGACTGCCCCCTCCAGAGTCACCCCAACAACCACCCTTGAACCACTCCCCTTACCATAGGTGCTCGGCACAGTTCCAGGGAAAGGGGGAGCGTGCAGCCCCAGCCCCCAGAGCTCTGTCCCCGTGGCGTGGCTCCGGGGAAGGGGAAGAGCGCGCAGCCCCGGCCCCCAGAGTGCTGCCCATGCACGCAGCTCCGGAGGAGGGGCAGGGGCAGCCTCCCCTACCAGGGGCCAGATAGGATGGGCTCACAGGCCCACGGGCCGTATTTTGCCCACCCCTGGTCTATAACATGCCACAAGACTCTGCTTTGCTTTTGCAGATCCAGACTAACATGGCTACCCCTCTGATACTGTACAACAGCCTTGTCTTCTGCGAGTGCTCCTTTAGCATCTCCATTGTCCAGTGGCCCCATGGGTTGTTTGGCAGGTTTCCTGCCTCTGATGTAATTTAAAAATCTTGCTGATTGTTTTTGTGTCTTTTGCTAATTGCTCTTCACAGTCTTTACTGCCTGCCTAATTCCACTTTTACAATTCACCTGCTAGAGTTTATGCTCCTTTCTATTTTCCTCAGTAGGATTTGGCTTCCAATTTTTAAAATATCCCTATTTGCCTTTAACTGCCTCTTTTACTCTGTTGTTTAGCCGCGGTGGCACTTTTTGACGTGGGGTGTACATTTAATTTGAGCCTCTAGTACCGTGTTTTTTAAGAGTTTCCATGCAGCTTCCAGGCATTTCACTCTTATGACTTAGTGTTTAACTAGTTTCCCCTGTATTTGGGAAACGGAAATCTCTGGGGGTAGCAGTGAGAGTCTCTGGTGTTTGGGGGTCCCTCTGGAGAGTGCAGAACATTTCAGTGGGCTTGGGGAGCCTCTGGGGGTGCAGTGGGGTGAGGTCCATGGGGGTGCAGTGTGGTTCAGTGGGGTTGGGGATCTCTGTGGAGTTTGGGGTCTCTC
>ML677519.1:213181-230727 GCA_007922305.1 Dermatemys mawii
GTGTGGTTCAGTGGGGTTGGGGATCTCTGTGGAGTTTGGGGTCTCTCGTGGGGTGGGAGTCTTGGGAGAGTGCAGTGTGATTCAGTGGGGTTGGGTCTCTGCTGTTTGAGGTCTCTCTGGGGGTACAATGGGGTGGGGGTCTCTCTGGAGGTGCAGTGGGGTGAGGTCCATGGGAGTGCAGTGTGGTTCAATGGGGCTGAGGATCTCTGTGGAGTTTGGGGTCTCTCCTGGGATGGGGTCCCTGGGGTGCCGGCGCAGCGAGGTGTCTCGGGTCCCTGGGGGCGCAGCCGGGCCGGACCGTCCCGGGGTGCTGCCGCTGCTCGCCGATCCCGCCCCTCCCCGCGGCTCGGCTCGCGAGCCTGTCCCTAAAAGGTGCTCGGCGGCCGGCGTGGGAGGGTCCGGGTCCCGCGGCTCCTCCCGTCCCCTCCCCGGCTTTTAGGCGCGGCGGCGGCGCCGGAGCCCCAGAGCCCGCCCGGCCTGCTCCAGCCCCGCTCCCGGCCCGTCCCAGCCCCGCTCCAGCCCGGTCCCAGCCCGGTCTCCGCCCCGCGCCGCAGCCATGGACGCCATCAAGAAGAAGATGCAGATGCTGAAGCTGGACAAGGAGAACGCGATCGACCGCGCCGAGCAGGCGGAGGCGGACAAGAAGCAGGCGGAGGATCGCTGCAAGCAGGTGGGTGGGGTGTCCGGGGGGCCCCTGCCAGCGCCCCCCCCCCGGGGCCGGGGAAGCGCCCCCCTAATTCCCGACAGACCCGGGACCTCCCCCCAAACCTCCTAAATTCCTGGGCAGCAACCCCTAGCGGGGCCCCTCCCAGCACCCTGTCAGTACCCCCTCCCCAGTCCCCGGGCTCCTCAGCCCACCCTACACCTGGGTAGCAGCCCCTCTGAATCCTTGGCCAGCCACCCCCAGCTCCTTCCCCCACCACCCCAGTCCCTGGGAAGCCCCCCGCACACACCCAGGCAGCCCCCAGTGACCAATTACACAGGGTGAGGACTGATACCCCCATCCCCCAGGACACCTGCCCTTACACCCCCACTGATAGGGTGAGGACCAAGTGGGGGATCATGGCACACTGTTGGGGACCACTCCAGGGACCCCCAGTTCCATCCCCTGACCAGGTACCACGTTGGATCCTCCTGGAGTTTGACTTGTGGGGGGCCCATTGCAAACTGGCATCCGCCCCTCCCCCCGCCCCCGCACATCCAGGCATGGGGCTAGGGACCAGAGACGCCCCACCTCCTTCGGACACTGTCTGCCTCAGCAGCTCAGGCCCTTGGGATGGAGCTAGAATCTCGGGCTGAGTCGGGGGTTCTCCCTTCCCCATGTCTGTGCCCAGGACCAGGGAGAGGTTGCTCTGGGCTCCCTGGTCCTTGGAAGCCCCAGGAGCCATTCCCGGGAGCCATTGTCTCTGGAGACTCTGCCCAGCATTGTCCTGCTGGGCTGGGGTTCCAGGAACGGAGCTCTGTGTCTGGCCAGCCGCTCTGGGACGCCCCTGAGCCCGCCTTGCCCCGTCCCTGTTCTCTAGCCTGCTGCCTGGCTCCTGCTGAACCTCTGCCTGGGTCCCTAACCTCCCCGCTCTGATCCCCCTTCCCAGCTGGAGGAGGAGCAGCAGGCCCTGCAGAAGAAGCTGAAGGGGACGGAGGATGAGGTGGATAAGTACTCCGAGTCTGTCAAAGAGGCCCAAGAGAAGCTGGAGCAGGCGGAGAAGAAGGCAGCTGACGTAGGTACCCCCTGCCAGCCCCGCTCCCCGTGAGGCGGGGGAAGCATCTCATGTGGGGAGGTGGGGGCCCTGTCCCTGGAGGATTAGGGGGTGGGAGCCCCATTGGGAAACCTCTCCTGGTAGAAGCAGTCTAAGTCCCATCACGTGAGACACTTACACGAAGCTGGACTAAGCACTCGAAAATGGACAATAGGGGCCTGACCCTTGGAGTGGGGCAAAGGGGAGAGTTTGGGGTGCAGTCTGGCAGACGATGGAGGACTGGGGAGAGTTTGGGGTGCAGTCTGGCAGGTGATGGAGGACTGGGGAGAGTTTGGGGTGCAGTCGGGCGGGCGATGGAGGACTGGGGAGAGTTTGGGGTGCTGTCTGGTGGGGGGCGGAGGACAGGGGAGAGTTTGGGGTGCAGTCTGGCAGGCGATGGAGGACTGGGGAGAGTTTGGGATGCAGTCCGGCGGGCGATGGAGGACTGGGGAGAGTTTGGGGTGCTGTCTGGCAGGCGAAGGAGGACTGGGGAGAGTTTGGGGTGCAGTCTGGTGGGCGATGGAGGACAGGGGAGAGTTTGGGGTGCAGTCTGGCGGGCGATGGAGGACTGGGGAGAGTTTGGGGTGCAGTCTGGTGGCCGATGGAGGACTGGGGAGAGTTTGGGGTGCAATCTGGTGAGCGATGGAGGACTGGGGAGAGTTTGGTGTGCAGTCTGGTGGGTGACTGGGAGGTAAGGGCACAGTCAGGAGGGGAAAGGGCGGAGGGGTGCAGTCTGATGGGGGCAGTGAGCTCTGAGCTGCGGGAGGCGAGGAGCAGTTGGTGTTTGCTCTTGGATGAAGTGCATTGCTGACAACTCAAGACACCCTTGAAGCTTGGCAGGCCCAGAGCCGCTCCACTCGTGCAGTGGATGGGGCCCTCCTGTCTAGCAGTGAGACGGCCCTGCCAGGACCGGTGCTGTCACTGCACCAGCCAATACTGAGTATCTTCAAATGGGCCCTTGGTTTCTGCTGGGTACAGATCAGCTCATCGGCTCCCATAAAGTTCAGACACCAAGAGAAATTCCAGGGCGCTTGTCCGAGGAGAGCAGGGAGCCGAGGGGAGGGAGCAGGCCCGGCCTGTGTCTGTGCGTCTGAAAGAAACCCTGGGCCAGGGAGGCTGGGAGGGAGGAGGGTGGCTGGCTGGAAGGAAGGAAGGAGGTTGCAGCTGTGCTTGGGGAAATCCTCATCCTCCATGAGCACCAGGGCTCCATCCCAGGCACCTGGGAAGGACAGGCCCGGAGCGGTTTCCTCTCTTCTGCCTGGGGGAGGCACCATGAGGAACAGCTGTGTGCAGCGCCCGGCTGCTCCAGGGCGTGGAATGGGGTGTAGTGACCCGCTGTGCCACCCAGAGTATGTGACACCCTATAAATAAATCCTCCATTTCATAGCCAGCCCTTCTTTGATGAAAACCACCCCTGACAAGTGGAGACGAAGCTGAAGGGAGCCATCTGGAGCCCGGCCAGCGGGGGAAGGGCCAAGCTTTTTAGGATCAAGAGCAAAAATTCAATCCCAGCTGGTCTGTGGAGCTAAATGGGGGAGATGCGTCAAGTCTCCGAGGCAGGCACCAAGGACAGGGGAGTCCGGACAAGGACAAGGCGGTGGGAGTGCGATAGGGCCCCTCCTCCACTCCCAGGGGCAGCAAAAAACCCTGCTTGAGTTCAGGCGGAAGGACCCTCCCATTCCGCAAACGTATTGATAGTCCAGACGAGCCGCTCGCCAGGATCAGGGCCCCACTGTGTGGGGCTCTGCGTAAACCTACAGGGAGCTGGACCTAGCCTCAGGGAGCGTTCAATCCCAGGGCCAAACCCCCTGCGCCTTCTCCTGTTGCTCGAACCGGTCCTACAGGCAAGGCACTGGAGGGCTGCAGGGTGGTGGCCTAGAGGCCCCATTCCCAGCGAGTGCTCCAGGTGTAAGGGCAGCGTGGAGGAGGCTGTTACCTCCTCCCTGTCCCCTGGCTGCTCTGGCTCTGGGACGCTCTGCTCTCCAGGCCTAGCCTCTGCGCCATTTGGAGCGTGAGCCAAACCCTGACTCAGAGCCCAGCGTAATGGGGGGCGAAATCTGCAGCCAGGCACTTGAGACACGGAGAAGCCCCTTAGCCTCTGCCTCCCTTGCCCCTGCGGCAGCTGTCTGGGAGGTCCCGGGGGGGAGATCCTGCCCAGTGAAGTCCATGGGAGTTTTACCATTGATCTCCAGAGCCAGGCGTTCACCTTGGTGGCCCTTGGCAGAGGTTCCCCTGGGCTTTGGGCAGCTGGAGCCAGGCTGTGCAGCATTAAAGGGCTGGAAAACCTGCCTGACCATGAGACTCCAGGCGCTCGATTGGCGTAGCTTAAAGAGAAGGTGATGGGTGACCTGATCCCAGCGTGTAACGAGTCTCTGATACTGGGCTCGTCCGGCTCTAGGAGACAAAGGTCTCGCCCGACCCAAAGGCTGGAAGCGGAAACTAGGCAGATTCAGACTAGAACTAAGGTGCAGGTTGCTCACAGTCACGGTCGCTAACCACTGGAACAACTGACCGAGGATCGGGGTGGCTTCTCCACTCCTGGCAGTATTGAAATCAAGAGAGGATGTCGACCTGCTGAGTTCAAATGTGACAATTCTAGACTAACATGGCTACCCCTCTGATTCTTGAGTTCAAATGGGAATTCATGCAGGGCAGTGCTCCGGCCTGGCTTCCACAGGGGGGCAGATGGGGTGATCACAGGGAACCCTTCTGGCCTGAAACTCTAGAAATCTATCAATCGGGTGTTCTGGCGGAGAAGCGGGAAGGGGCCTCCAGAACATGGGTCTGCCTGTGGCCTGGGGCTTGTCTGCAGGCTGATTTAGTGAAGCCAGTGAAGAAACCTGGGCACCGACACTCTGGCCCGAAACAGGCTTGTTTCAGTTTGCCTGGCGTAGATTAAGAGCAGATTTTAAAGTAAGTCTCCATAAAGCCCTACGACTGCGCGTCTCAAACCCAGATCTACAGACTCAGCCCCCCTCCGCCCCCGCATGGCTTACCGCAGGGTTTTGTTTTTTTCTGTAGATACATCCTAAGTGTCCACCCAGGGGCTAGCACTGCTTTAACGGAAGTGGTGCAAATTTGCATGTAGATTACCTGGGGATGTGCAAATGGCTGGTGGCAGGGATCCAGCAGAGGTGCAGATGGGTGGCGGTGGGAAGGGGATGGCCCTGGGAGATGTCAGGCCTGGGCCAATGCAGAGTTCGCAGTGTAGTTCACAGTGTGATTGTGCAGTGTCACAGAGTCTCTGGGGCGATGCTCTGGAACTGCTCCCTACAAAGCCAGTCAGGACTTTGGGGGCGGTGGGGAAGCTTCTTCTCTGTGAACAGCCTGTTTCCAGGGCTAGGAGCTTCACAGCTTCCAGCTTCCACCTTCCTCTGACCTCAGAGCATTCAGTACCTTCTGCCCCTCCGTGCGCTTCCCCCATGCGAGCCCGACCAGGCGGGGTCCTGGGGAAGCGCGTGGGTCTGCACCCCAACTCCACAGTCAGACGTGACTCTCAGCCAGCCAGTAAAACAGAGGTTTATTAGATGACAGGTGATCTAAGACAGAGCTTGTTGGTAGAGTGAACGTGACCCCTCCGCTGGGTTCACTTTGGGGGCCAGAGAGCCAAGCCAGCCTGCCTGTAGCTCTCTGCCTCTTCCCAGCCAGACCCAGACTGAAACTCACCCCCCACCCCCAGCCCCTTCTCTTTCTTTCCTTTGTCTCTTGGGCAGAAGGTGTCACCTGACCTCTTTGTTCTCAGGTTCCAGCTAACACCTTACAAGGGGGAAGGGCCCGGGCCAACATTTGCCCGGAGACAGGGCTTGGCCGCTCCTTTCCTTTGGTTTCTGCAACACTATCAGCCCTTATCCCACCACCTAGAGACTTAAGAAATGCATAGGGGAAACTGAGGCACACACACAGTATTCCCACTCCGTCACATGCAGTGCAGGCTCCGGGGGCGGGGAAGGGGGAGATGAAGGAGTCCCTCGTTATGTGGCTCTGATTTGGGACCATCCCTGGAATATTGTGCTCCGTGCTGGCAAACTGGAGGGAGCTCAGAGAAGAATAAGAGGAAGGCTCGAGGGGGGCTGGACAAACGGAGCGACGGGGAGTCCTGTGACCTCGGTCCACATATCTGAGAGACATGACCCCCCCAGAAGTGAGAGGGATTGCTCAGGGACCGGGGGAGAGACCAGGAGGAATGGGGTCCAATTCAGGAAAGGACAAACAGAAATAAATGTTGGAAAAAACTTCCTGGGAGTGAGCTAAAGAGGGAGGCCCTGCGGTGATGGACCAACCTGGCTAGAGACCTGTCCCCCAGTGAGGGGCTGGGAGCCCCACTGCTCAGAACTGGCCAGACCCTGTACAATGAAGTGCACTGACCAGGAGCTCGCATGAGCATTGTTCTGGGGAGCCCCATTCCAGGGGAGGACCCTGTTCTGTGACTGCTGGATCTCTCGTTGCCTAGTCGCCAGGGAGTGAATCCCAGGGCAGGACGGTGCAAGGCACTGGTGGAGCCGATGCTGGAGGGCACCTGGGAAAGGAGGAGAATAAACCTCCAGGCTGAGAATCTAGACCAGCTCCTCCCTGCGGAGATGGGGAGATGCCCCGTTCCCGGGAGTCTAGCGGGGCAAGACCTGAGCACCTGCCCCAGGCAGGGCTGCTCCCTGGGCCCTGACAGAAATATTGACAAATACATTAAAATACCTCCCCCTCTCCAGTGCTCATCTGGGGACCACGGGAATGCGCCCCTGGCCCACAGCCTGAGCTGACGCGCCTGTCTGCAGACGGGAGTGCGGCTTGCTTGCAGATGGAGCTGCGACATGCTAATGTAACATGGGTCCGTGCTAATGGGTGTTAATGTGAGCCCCGTCCCGCACACCACGCCAAGGGGTGTCAATTTCCAGCCTAAAGCCAAGTATGGCAGGCTCAGGGATCCACAGGTCCTTGTGATCCCAAGAGCGGGGTGCATGAGAGCTCGGTGTAGGGGTGCTGGCTGGGGGTGGGTGGGGCTCACTTCTCCAGTCCTAAGAGCGGGGCACCTCAGAGCTCGGTGTAGGGGTGCTGGCCGGGGGGTGTGTGTGTTGGACTTCCTCAGTTACAGGAGTGGGGTGCGTCGGGGCTCGGTTTAGGGGTGCTGGCCAGGGGTGGGGGGTGCCTGGCTTCTCCAGTGCCAGCCTCTCCCAGCAGGAGGCGCTGTGGGTGCAGGGTGGGAGCACTGATTCATAGTTTTGTAGGCTGACTTCCTGCATCCTCTGGGCCAGGGGAGCTCACGCAGCATCTCTGGCAGTGGAGGGAATTAGTCCAGACTGCTCTGTAATTAACCCTGCGAGCTCAATGAGCTGCAGTGGGACTGTCTGTGTGGGAGACACTGGCTGCCGCTCCAGTCTCCTCCACTGCCAGTCCCTGGGGCAGGAGCTGGTCTGAGTGCCCCTAAGTGGGCTGTGTCAGAAGCTGCAGTAGCAGGGCTGGCGTGTGTCTCTGGGGCATGCAGGGAGACTGGGATCCTGAAAGCTCCCTGTGAGGCTGTGACAGGACCCGCCCCGGCCCACTCCTAGCCCAGACTTTGCTCTTATTTGGTGATTCCCTGAGCCAGGGGGAGGGAGCTGGCTGGCATCCCAGGGTGTGGCTAGAGCAGAGGCCACTCAGCAGAGCAGCTGTTCAAAGAACTGCCTCTCTGGCCCCTGAACCTGCCCCACTCCTGACAGCCAGGCCTGACTCTCTGCCCTGTCCCGTGGTGGGGTGAAAGCTCTGTCCCTGCACCTGGGCTCTGCACAGGCCTTGCCGTCCCTGCTGGGGACCGGGGGTGAGTCCTGCATGAGCTGAGCTGGTCTGTTGTAAAACCAGCAAGGGGCCATGGCTCTGTGGCAGGTTGTACCTGAGGGAAATGAGCGGAGCTCAGCCCCGGGGCAGGGACAGGGCAGCCGGGACAGCTCCCTTGCCTCAGACACTCTGCAAGGAAAACAGAATCTTCTTCTCAGCGCGAAGACACGGGCCCCGCTGGGGGTCCCTCAAGCGCTGCTGGGGGTCAGCGGCTGCACTCAGCTGTTGCACATGCTCTGTAATCCCTGTGCTCTTTAAATGCAGGCGTGAAGTGCGGCTGGAGCTGCCTGCTCTGTCGCTGCTCAGTAAGGAGGGATTGCGTGTAATTCCAGGAGGGCTCCCCTTGTAACGGATCCGACCATGTCCTAGAGTATGGGACACCAGGGCATATCCTCTGACACCAGATAGCATCAGTGCTGCACGCCAAGCGGGTCTGAGCACTGGGGATTTCTGATATCCTAGCAGAGACCGAGACTGCAGACCTGAAATCATCGGGTCTGTCCAGGTGGCTTGTAGCGCCCAGGCAATGGGACGGACGGTGTCAGGGCCCTGGGGCTTGGAGACCCTTTCTCGAGGAGCTGTGGTCCGAGCACAGACAGAGCTCAAGTCGTTCGTATTTGGCTGCTGACCCCAAAGGGGGATTCATGGCATGCAGCAGGCTGTAGGTGGTTCACACCTGCATGCCCTGTGGTTCCCGCCTGTCGCTGGATCCTACCACAGCAGAGATGCTGAACTAGTGCTGGAACCTGGGGAAAATGGGGCTTAAAACTCCCAGACCCTCTTCCCTTCCATTAGTGTTTGGAGCAGCCCTGCACTGGGCTCAGGCTCTTGGCCTTGACACGCTGCAGCCTGCCAGCTCCCCCAAAGGTGCACGGCTCCCAGAGAGAAATGAATGCGAGGTGTCTGAGACCCCCCTCTCATGGCTCAGGTCAGAGCCCCTGTCGGATGGGGCCCTGCTATGATTTCATAGGGCCCATGGGGACCTCCAGGCCAAACATCTGATCCGGTGACTCCTGCATTCAGCCACTCACTTGTGGGCGAGCTAGAGAGCTTCCAGAGAGACATGAGCGAGGTACCCCCCCCACAAGCCCGCCCTGCTCCTCTCTTACATGGCACAGACCCTGACTCATGAACACACATTGATGGGAAACTTTGGTCTCGCCACTTCCCGGCTCCCCTTCCTGCACCCCCCGGGGACTCTGTGCTGTGCGCAGGGCCCACCAGAGGGCAGGAAGGCGCCCTCCCAATTCCCCGGCTCCCTGGCTCCAGGGAGAGCAGAAGTAGGTTCAGAAGCCATGCCCGTGGCTACCACAGTGGCAAATGCAAAAAGGGGCCTCTCTGCTCAGCCCCCGCGAAAGAGGCAGAGTGAACCCCTGTTCGGGCACTGCTCCCTGGGACACAGAGCTTGTGGGCCCAGCCCGCTGCAGTGCTCCCTGGTCCTGGGGACGGGGAGGGAGGAAGCCCGTAGCGGCAGTGGGAAAGGCTGCGTGGCTGCCTTGTGCTGCCTCTTTAAGAGGAGGGAAATGTGCTGGCGTTTCCTGAGGAGGAGATGCAGGAGAGGGGGAGGAGGAGCAGGAAAGGGGATGAAGGCAGGGAGGGGAGAGCTGCATCCTGAGCTCTTCCTGCTGGAGCGGGAGCGAGAGTCCCACAAAGGGCTGGAGCCCAGGGCCTGGGGGAGGCTGCAGGGGAGCTGTCACTGGCCGAGTCAGTGACCCGGGAGCGCCCAGCTGGCTAGGAACAGCTGGCAGGACCCAGGGGCTTCGAGCCAGGCTGCCTTGGAGCTCGCACCACACCCCAGGCCCCAGCCCCTGCCCCAGGCCAGGCGGGGAGGCCTCTGTCCTGCTCAGGTCCCGCAGGCTCGTTGCTTGGGCGCGGCCCCGGGGGACGATGGCTGGCAGCACCTCCATCGACGCGGTGAAGAAGAAGATCCAGAGCCTGCAGCAGGTGGCGGACGAGGCCGAGGAGCGCGCGGAGCATCTGCAGAGGGAGGTGGATGCTGAGAGACAGGCCAGGGAGCGGGTAAGACGGTCCCCGCCGGCCCCTCCCAGCACCTTCCTGCTCCGCTCCCCCAGGGGCCTGGGGCCAGCCTGGCTCTGATGTCCCCTCCACTCCCTGGGGCTGGCAGCCCCGGCAGCCCCACCCAAAGCCCTGCTGGGGTCCCCTGGCACCCCCTTGCCTGACGCTAGACTCCCCTCCAGGAGTATCTCCTTGTACTCACACCCCTTGTCTCCCCCAAGAACCCCCCACTCCTCCCCGCCAGCTCTGGGTGGGGACCCCAGCCCTGGGCCCTGCGGCGCCTGCGGTGATCGGACCCAGGCTGCCATGGGTTCCCTGGGCTGGGCCCAGGCACCCCCAGCTGTGTGGATTCGGTTCTCTGGGTTCGGGCCCCCCAGCGGGATCACGCTGGGCTCAGTGCCGGAGGGTCACTCACTGCCTAAAGGGCAGAGCCAGCCAGAGTGTGGGGCAGCGCTGGCGGTTTCTCCATTCATCCCTCGCAGGAGGGTGGGGCAGAGCGAGAGGAAAAGAAAAGGGCGGCCAGGTGCTCAGATCCAGCCAGGGCTCCCCTCGCCTGGCAGCTGGCTGTGGGGCCCGGCCTGCAGCAGGGGAGCTGGGAGGGGGGTCTGGGGTCACCCAGTGAGGGGCCAGGCTTGCTGGGGAAGGCGGGGAGCCGGCGGGGTCAGGGCTGCAGCCAGGGAAAGGTTGGGATTGGGGGGAGGGGTCTGGGAAGTAGCTGGCGGACAGGGCCTGGTGCTGTGATTCAGGCCTGGGGTTACAGAGAGGTGGGGGAGGGGGTTTTCCCCAGGGTAAGAGGCTGGGGCAGGCTGGTCCCAGGTGTGTGGTCTAGTAGCCTAGAAAGCCAGAGCCAGCTGGGAAAGAGGCTTCATCCCTGCTGGGGGCCCTTCTTGCACCCTGGGTGCTTCTGGGGTCCCCATCACCGTGGCGTCAGTGTCAGGCCTCCCGCTGGCTGCCCCAGCTGACCATCTTGGGGACTGGGTGCCCATTCACTGCCTGAGCCTTGCAGCCCCGGGCTCCCCTCAGGCAGTTGCAGAGCCCCAAGCCCCGCACTGGCCATGCTCTGGGTCTGGCTGAAGTTGCAGTGCGTTCTCTGTCTCCAGCTCTCCTGGCCTCGCAGGGATGGTACACAGGATGCGCAGCTGCAGAGCTGTGGCCCCAGCTGCCCCTCCCTCCCTCTTGGTTCACTCCCACTGGCTTCCCCTTGCCCTGGCGCAGAGCAGGAGAGGGGAAGAGCCAGCAGCATTGCTGGCGGGGATGGGTGGGGGTGGATGGTTGGCAGTGACGTGGGGAGGGTGCCGCAGCGTAGCGCTGTGCAGCACTGATAACCCAACCAGGGCTCAGCGTCGACTGGCTCCCCCAGGAAGGGCTCCCAGGGTTCAGGACAGCCCAAGGGACAGGCCCCCTGTGCTCCCTGGCGGAGTCACAGCCAGTCACTCGAGCAGGGATTCGAGAGGCCCTGGGAGCTGGCTCATCTCCCCGTGGGGCTGGGTGCTGGCAGTGGGCAGGGCTGGGCCGCCGAAGGGGGCAAGGGGCAGGCAGCTCCGAAAGCCTGCAGGGCTGGATCCGGCCTGGGAAGCCATCCCAGGATGCTGGTGTAACTGCCTGACCCAGCCCTGAGTCGGGTGGGGGTGGACCAGCTCCAGCAGCCCATGATCCCCTGCAGGGCTCTAGGCTCGACCCAGCTCAGTTAGGCCTCGTCCCAGGGAACGGCGTTAGGCCTGGTGGCCAGCTCTGTCCCCTCATAGCAATGGACAGATCAGCCGCCCCTGCTGACCCTGCACTGATGCCAGGACAGGCCGATAGGGTCAGGGCTGCAGCTATGGAAAGATTGGGAATGGGGGGAGGGGTCTGGGAAGTAGCTGGGAGACGGGGCCTGGTGCTCCACCACCCTCTCGGGGCTGGAGACTCAGCTGTAGGGATGAGCCAGCTTGGGACTGGTTCTGCTCAGAAAGACCCCAAGGATCTAAAAGCACTAGCTGGCCTAGGCCCAGTGATCTCAGAGACCCCTTCTCCGCCATGGGCCACCTGTGTTCAGCAGGAAAACTCAGGCTGCCTGTCCCCGGGTGGGACTTGCAGGAGGGGGATCAGCCATTCTCGGGGTGGGGTCTTTGCCTCCGGGATTCTCCCCTCTGGAAATGTGTGTGGCCAAGCCTGGCCTCTTCCAGAGCAGGCTGTGAGACCCGGGTGTCCAGGCCTCTGCCGGCTGCAGGCCCAGGGAGCGCTCACCCTCGCCCTGCCTATACGGGGAGTAGCTGAGTGCTGCATGGGGGGGTAAGGAGAAGCGGCTCCATTTGTAATGTCCACCCGGATGCTAGAACGACGGGTGTCTCAGATACTTTCCATGGGATCCCCACTGCTGGGGGGCGGAGGGCTGCCTGCCCGGAGAGGGGTCAAACTCAGACAGTCAGAGATGTGGGGACTCCAGTGATTGCCACCTCCAGCCCGTCCCTTCCAGTGGGGCTGGTCTGGGAGGGAGAACCCACCCACCCTTACTGTTAAAACTACAGCTTCCAGTTTGAATGTGTCTCCTTTCAGCTTCCAGCTACTGGTCTCCCTCTGCCTTTGTCTGCCGGGGAAAGAGCCCTGTGCCACCACACAGCCCTTCCCCATGGGGGAAGCTGTAGACCATGATCCAGTCAGCTCTTGACTTTCTTTTAGATTGAGCTTCTTCAGTCTCTTGCTGTCGGGCTAGCTTCCCCAGCCCCACGTCATCCTTGGAGCTGTGTTCTGAACCCTTCCAGTTTGTCAGCAAAGTGGCCACGGGATCCAGGAGTGGTCTCGCTAGCACCTCCTTCCTTTGCTAGCCCTTGCTTATACATCCAGGGGTTGCCATAGCCTTTTTGGCCATGGCATCACATGGGGAGTTTGTGTTCCCAGGGGACGTCTGGCTAATCAGGAGTCTGGCCTGCTTCAGGCCGCACTGCAGAGGCCTTCCTGGGGAAAGCTGCTCCTGCCATAAGTAGCATGAGGCGGAGAGGAGAAAGCCCTATAGGCGGGTATCTCGGGCAGAGAGCCCTGTAGGTGGGTTCTGGGTCTCTCGGGCAAAGCCCCCCAGGAGGGGGTCCCAGCAGGGAACTTCCCATGCAGGACTGGGCCTTGCTGATCCAATCGGACTCTGGGTGGGGTTCAGCGGAGGGCATTCCCTGGCTGGGCGTGGCTAGGCTAGACGCCGTTTGCCTGGGGTGGCATTTGCAGGCCCAAGCGCTCCTGGTCCCGGCTGTGTTGGTTGGAGCGTGTGCCTGGGGCTGGGTGGAGGAGACTCTGCCAGGAGCTTCCTGGGCGGGGGGTGTGTGTGTGTGTGTGTGTGGTGTCCTCCCCCCCACACTCCAAGGAACTTTCCTATTGTTCCCGCAGCTCCAGTCCAGCTCTCTCCTTGGTGCTCATTGGTGGCTGGGGGCCGCCCTGCCCAGTAACCTGATCTCCATGAGAGAGCCTGGCAGGTCACTCCAGTGCTGGGCCTGGCTGAGGTCCAGGAGCCAGCGGAAACTCTCCACAGAGCAGTTGCACTGCATGGCTTCCTGCCCTACTCCAGGAGGGAAGGGACCTGGGGCCTGGGTGTAGAGGGGCCATGTCCTGGCTTGCGCATCCCAAGGGCTGAACCTGGTCAGGTGGCCGTGGTGGGCGTTGTCTCCTCTGATCTCCCACCTAGTGCGGGCTGAGCCCTGCCCCGTTCCCGGCTTCCTCTGCTGGAGTGACCATGCTGCAGGGAAACCGGGCCGGGGGGAGTGCGCATGGCAGGAGGGGAACCGGGCCCCAGCTCTGCCCACCCCACCCCCAAGTCCCTGGGACCAAGGACATTACTGCAGGCCCTGTGGGAGCAGGTAGCTGTCTGTGGCCTGGCTGATGCCTCCTGCTGGTGCTGGGGGTGCTGCTGGAGTCCCATCATTGCTGTGTCTTGTGCCAGACAGGGACTGTTCCTTGTGGCATGATGTGGAGCCAGTGAACCCAGCCCAGACCCTGGCCTGGCAGCACAGTGCTCCGGGGGGAGAGGGTTAGGGTAGGAGAGCAGCCCAAGTGGTGCTTCCTGGGGCCTCCTGCCCAAAGCCCCTTCTAAAGCCCAGCTCAGCCCCGTTCCCTGCTGCCTTATCTGGCCTGGGAGGAGGTGGTATTGCGAATTACAGCCAGCGAAGGGCAGGTCTGGGACTGGCTGGAACTGGGAAGGGGGCCAGGGCTCTGGGGGATTTGTCCATCCCTGGGTCAGGGCGCTGGAACACTTTGCATAGTGGGTGCTGAGAGCCAATGGACCAAACTAATCCTGTACGGATGGAACCCACTTCAAGCTGGGGTGTGGCCCCCTCGCATCCCTAGTTCCAGCCCCCTGCCAGGGGAGGGGGGCAGTGTTCCTGCGGACATGGGAAGGGGACGCAGGGTCATGATGGCACCAGGGGGTGTCCCTAACTTTGCAGGCTCCCCCCTGTTCTGTGTGCTCTGCTTTCTGGGGCCTGGGCAGGGCCCTCAGTGGCTGGGGGACGGTACCTGGTGGCCTGTGCCCTGCGGGTGCTGAGTAGGCTGGGCAGGGCCCTGGGCCCTCAGCCTGGCCTCAGCACTGAGCCGCTCCCCCCAGGCAGAGAGTTCAGCCCTTGGGGGCTGCTGCACCCGCTGGAGGCATTTCCGGGGCAGAGCTCAGGCCGAGAGTAGGAGCAGGGCGAGAATTACCAAATGGAAGGAAAAGCTGGTCAGATGCGGGGGGTGGGGGCGGGGGGGAGCTGACATATGCCATGGGAGGCTGGTGCAGGGCTAGGAGAGCTGACATGGGGCCAGCGGGGGTCTGTCTCCCAGGCCATGGCTCCAGCTCCTGTTGCATGCGTGTGTCTGCACTCCCCCCACTCCCTGCCCGGAGCCCCCTCTGACCTCTCCCCCTGCGCCGCTCTCATCTCTCTCCCTGTCTCCTCTGCCCGGCTCACCTACCCCCCCCCTTCCCTCTGCCCCAGGGAACCCGGCCCTGTGGGGAGGGGGTGGTGCTTGGAGCCTGGGAAAATGCTGGTTTCTGGCCCTTGGGGCTCCTTTCAGCCTGGCCTTGGCTGTGGGCCAGCCCCATGGAGGCGCTTTGCCGGACCCCTCCCCTGGGGACTGTAAATCAGGGAGGGCTCAGGCCCAGATCTGCCTCCCGGGCTGGAGAGGGCCCGGGAGAAGGTGCCAGTCAGCGCGTGCGCTCTCTCTCCTTATAATGGTGCCCAGCCAGTCTCCGGCCAGGGGTGGCAGAGAGTGACCAGGACCTAGAGGATACCCACAGGACCCCCAGCCTCACGGTCCCCCCACAGCCTGGCCAGTGCTGCCTCCGCCCCGCCTGGCTGCCGCAGGGAGCCGGGTGGGGGAGGGGACCCGCATGGACAGCCTCGCTGGCTTCAGTAAACAGGAAATCCACAAGTTCTTCCAATCTCCTTTTTGGGAGCGAATCTGTGCCGGGCATTCCTGCTCCTTTACTCACCGCTCCGCAAACCAAACGCTGCCCCCACCACCCCGCGTGCCATCTCCATGGCCGGGCACAGCAGGCTGGTGGGGGTCGGCCAGAACTGGCCAGGCTGGGCCCCGGCTGGGAGGGGAGCATGCGGGGCTCTGCAGCGGGGAGCCAGCCGCCGCGTGGGGATGGGACGCGAGGAAGTGCACGAAAACGAGCGGCTCTGGCTGGCCCCTGAGCTCAGAGCCAGCGTGGGCCGGGCATGGGGGCCCAAAGTGCAGCATGCCAGGCGGGCCCTGCTCGCACGAGTCTGTCTGCCCAGGCTGGCCTGCTCGCTCACCAGCATGACTGGGCTTTGCTTGGGTGGGCGTATGTGTCTGTCCATCCATCCATCTGTCTCGCCATCCTTAGGACTGGGCTGGACTCTGGGAGCACAGGCGCCGACTCCACGGATGCTCTGGGGCTGGAGCACCCATGGAAAAAAAAATAGCAGGTGCTCAGCACCCGCCAGCCACAGCTGTTCAGTGCTGCCAGCGCCAATCCGCAGTTTGACAGCGCCCCGATGAGCTCCTGAGGAGTGCCGCCAAACAGCTGTTTGATGGCTGGGGGAGGGCGGAGAGCAGTGGGAAGCAGGTGGGTGGGGGCCTTGGGGAGAAGAAGGGGCAGGAAGAGGCAGAGCGAGGGCGTGGCCTTGGGGGAGGGGGGCAGGAGTGGGGTGGAAGAGGCGGAGTGAGGGCGGGGCCTTGGGGAGGGGGGCAGGCAGGAAGAGGCGGGGTGAGGATGTGACCTTGGGGGATGGGGGGCAGGCAGGAAGAGGTGGGGTGAGGACAGGACCTTGGGGAAGCGAGGTGGAGCCAGATAGGAAGAGGCAGAGTGAGGGCATGGCCGTGGGGGAAGGGACAGAATGGGGACAGGGCCTTGGGGTGGAGCAGGGATGGGGAGCTCCCCCCACCCCGCCCCAGGGAACACTAGAAATCAGGGCCTATGTCTGGGAGGAGGGTGCACTGGGGGCGGTTCCTTGGGGCTGAACTGGACTGTGGGAAGAGGTGCAGGATTCACTGGCTAGATTGTGTGGTCCAACCCCAGATGAGAGGTTAGGATACAGAATAGGGTGGAGAGTAAAATGGAGAATTTTGAATGGTTTTCTATAAATCAGTGGCCCGGCCTCCCCTGGGCGCCCTGTCTCAGAAGGGATATTGCAGAATTAGAGGGGTCCAGAGAAGGGCGGTGAGAGTGATCAGGGGCCTGGAAATGCTCCTGTGGGGAGAGAGTGAACCGATCAAGATTGTTACCTTAGAGAGACAAATAAGAGGGGAACATGACAAAAGCATCTAAACCAATCAATGGTCTAGATCAGGGGTTCTCAAACTGGGGGGTGTAACCCCTCGGGGGCTCGTGAGGTTATTATGTGGGGGTCAGCGTCCACCCCCAAACCCTGCTTCGCCTCCAGCTTTAGAATAGTGTTTGTTTTTAATGTATAAGGGGGGGTTGCACTCAGAGGCTTGCTGTATTAAAGGGGTCACCAGGACAAACATTTGAGAACCACTGGTCTAGAGACTGTAGATTGGGAACTTCTCCTGTCCCAGAACCCAGGGACCGTGAAAGAAATTTAAAGGTGGCAAATTAAAAAGTAACAGCAGGAAATGGTTTGTCACACAATTCATAACTATCCTGTGGAACTCACTGCCACAAGACACTCAGGCCAAAATTAAGCTCAGTTCAAAGAAGGATTGGATCCTTATACAGATAAGAATTCCCAGGGCTATCCTCGTCACTGCTAGCACAGATTCTGGCAAGTGTATTCAACCATCCTTTCGGGGCTTGACTCAATCTCGAAGTATTCGTGACCAGGACGAGACTCGATGTGGGGGCAGGTTATTCCACCTCTCCCTCCGGTGGGCATCTTGCATGAACGTTTGAAGCATCTGATGCTGGCCACTGTCAGAGGCCGGCTGCTGTGCAGGACGGACCCCCGGCCGATCCAGGTGGCGATTCCTATGCGCAGGGTCCCAGTGCTGAGGGGCTCTCGGCCCTTTTCCAGCTCTGGGGTGGGACTGACTCCGCTGCTGCTTCTCCCTCAGGCGGAGTCTGATGTGGCCTCCCTGAATCGCCGTATCCAGCTGGTGGAAGAGGAGCTGGACCGAGCCCAGGAGCGCCTGGCCACTGCGCTGCAGAAGCTGGAGGAGGCTGAGAAGGCGGCTGATGAGAGCGAGAGGTGTGTGGTTGGTGGGAAGGGAGGAGTGTGGAGGGGGAAGTGGCTTGGCAGCTGGGGATGGGGAGGTGTGGCCTCTTGCCCCCATGGGGCTCCTGAGCTGCTCTTACAGGGCCCTGTGGGATTGCTCCAAGCCCCGTTCCATGGAACTGGGGTCTCACTGGTGTCACAGCCCCATGTCAGGGACAGATGGGGGCAGGAGTGGTAGAAATGCCCTAAAGGTGGAGGGCCCACAGCCACTCTTCCCCCCAAGAGGCCCTGCCCCTGCACTGCCCCTCCCACCGAGGCCCCGCCTTCGCACCCTCCCTTCCCCCCAAAACCCCGCTCCCATGCCTCCTCTTCCCCCCCGAAACCCTGCTCCCACGCCGCCCCTTCCCCC
>ML677519.1:235727-252529 GCA_007922305.1 Dermatemys mawii
TCCAAAGACCCTGCTCCCATGCCACCCCTTCCCCCCGAAGACCCCGCTGCCCTGTCTCTCCCACTTACGGGAAGTGCTTAGCTCTCCCACTTTTACAAGTGGAGGGGCCATGGCCTCCTTGCCACCCCATTGTGGCACCCCTGGATGGGGACAGTTTGGGGCATGAGATCAGGCTGCAGATCAGATTGCAGCACCCCAGTCTCCTGCCCGAGGCCAGCTGCGCTCCATGTAGCCGTGAGCAGTAGGGTGGACAGTTGAAGGTGCCAGTTACTGCTGTCAAACAGGGGCCCCTCAGGCCCCTTCTCTCCTGCTCGGGGGGTCATGTGGCCCCTGGAGTAGGTTCCCCTTGTGCCACCACTAAGATTTCATGAGGCTTTTCCAAAGCTAATGTCTAGGGGCTTGTCTTCACTAGCGCGGGGGGAGATGGATCTCCAGCAGCGCCCCTGTCGACTCCGTAACTCCCACTCGCCAAAAGGCACAAGCTGGAGTCGACAGGGGAGTGCGCCGCCGGCCGCCGCCGCCGTGAGGACGGCAGGTAAGTCAGCTGTAGATACGCCGATTTCAGCTACCTTATTAACGTAGCTGAAATTGCGTATCTACAGTCGATCCCCCGCCCTAGTGAGGACCAGCCCTAGCTCTCAAGACTTCTAGTGTCCCAGAGACTGCGACTGAGACAGGAGCTCTGGGAGGTGTGAACTGCCCCACACCTTGGGGAGCTGCAAGGTGTTGACTCTAAAGCCTAACGATAACAGTTTTGCAATGTCCTAATTAACTAGTCAGTTGGTGATCGTTTGGCCTTCAGGAGGGGGCAGAAGGGAGGTAATGCGGACACACACACAGAGGTAGTGAAGGGAAACAGGTGGCAAACGTGGCTGGGGAAGGGAGACGCAGAGGACAGAAATAGCTCCCAGAAATGAAGGGGAGCGCGTTCCTGCTGGGTGATGCTGGTTGTGGCTGTAGGGCGCTGAGCAGATAACAAATAGAGTTTCCCCCATGCTCTGTGCGAATTCTTAGTGTCCCCCGAGAGGGCTCCACTGTTCGCGGCAGAGTGTCTAGAGTTCAGGATATTTACCCAGCCTGTGAGCCATAGTTATAAGGGGACGTAGGCCTTCCCACTAGGGTAAGTGACAGTCCTGCTGTAGGGGATACCCGTTGTCTCAGGCACGGTTCATCAGTCCTGAAACTCTCTTTCTTTCCTTATGCTGATCGCTGGGGTCTCGGGCACCTTCCAGCTGTGTGTTAAGCCCTGTGGCTAACGTGTCATATGCTGGTGAGGGCCCAGCTGTGCAGTGGAGTGATTGATTTTGGTAGGGTTATTAGGGGTCAGCAGAGGAGAGCTGGAGAAGCGTGCTGGCCCTGGGACTGGAGGGTGGGGAGTTTGTGATGGTCCTAGGCCCTTGAGGGAGTACATTTCAGACTCAGCTGGCCCCAGAAAGCTCTGTCTGATGCCCAGGAGGCGCTGTACCTCCACGGGGAGAGTCCCATTGTGCTGAGGAGCGGAATTGGTGACCAGGGCTTTGGACCTTTAGGCTCTTTTTGATGTGCTGGGCCCAGGCCTTTGAGTATCTTGGAAATAAAGACAAAAGCCGTGACTCGCTATTCTAGGGGAAACCAGTGTGGAGAGCAGGGAACTGCTCAGATGAGTGAATACAGCACTAGGGTAGCACAGGGCAAGCTCCTGGAAAGCCCAGCTGTCTGCCCGTCCTCCAGAAGCCGTCAGTCAACCCCGAAGACCTCTCCAGCCTCCCGTTCCACTGTAAAATAGTCAAGGTTCCAACATGAGCTGTGATTGTGGATGCACGGGATTCTGGGTTCGCACTAGTGCACAACACAGAGACCACTCTAGTGGCACCCAGAGGTGGCCTTGGGCCATGGACGCAGGTAAGGTCGTCATGCTCATGCTGCCGCACCGCAGAGGACCATGGGTATTAACTCACCTATGTGACCGAGCATCCGACGGCCCAGCGCTCCAGCGGGCGATCGTTCCTCTCCAGCAGAGCTTGGGGAGTGGTGCTGGGGAGCTCCGAAGACTCTCATGTGGGGGTCCCGCAGGGATCCATGCGACACCCACTTCTCCACAATGTCCATGTGACTCCCCTGGGAGTCAGCGGGAGAAACCAGGGCTCAGTTACTAATGACGCTCAACTACCTAGTTCATCGCCAATGCACCACCACCACGACTAAGATGTCACTCCCAGTACGTCCCAGAGACCGGCTCTTGGATGAAAGGAAGTTGGTTTGCAGCTGGAAACCCCAGAGAAGACCAAAGGGATGCTGTTGGAAAGACTTTGTCCCCACCCTCCATTCGCCAGTCATGTACAGTCTTGGGGTCCTGTTTGACTCCTCATTAAGCTTGGGGGACCAGCGAGTCTCTGTCTAAAAATGCCTCATTGCACTTCCAGCTCTCTAGGAATCTCTGTCCCTTCCTCCTGACCGAGGGCCTGGGCCCCACGACCCCTGTGTTCGTCCCCGGAGGCTGGGTCGCTGTGACTCCCTTGGCTGCCTACCCTCTCCGTGATCCAGGCACCGTCTGCATTGCCCACAGTAGTGAGCAGCTGAACTGGGTCGACAGACCTGGGTTGGCAGGGCCCACGCTGCTGCTAACACTAGCTGGTCACTGTGGCTCAGGCTGGAGCTCAGCTCTGAAGCCTAGGGTGGGGCTGGGCTGCAGCGTCAGAGTGCAGCAGGGGCCCCATGAGCCGTGTCGACCCAGCTTGTAGCTGGGGGATACCGCTGGCCATGTGCACAGAGGGCCCCTGCTCCTGTCCCTCCATGGGCTCCCAGGTGATCCGATCCTTTGCTGTAGGCACGTGAGGCTATTTGGGCAGACAGGGCCGGGGCTGTGAGTATTACTGGTGCGGTGTGGGAGAGGAGGGTGTTAGGGTGACTGGGAGATGGTCAGACTGGATTTGCCTGATCTCCACTGTGGGGTTTTCTGTAGCTGGCTCCCCTTGATGGACAATGCTCTGTCCCTAGCTGTGACAGGGCTGTTCCTGGTGGGATGCCACTGAGAGTGCCAAGTCAGGACAAATTGCTCCAAACAGGACATTTACAGTCCAAAGCTGGGGTTTCTCAACCTAGAGGCAAACCAAACCAGCCAGATAGAAAAGACTTTGGTTTCGCCCCACTGGCTAGCCACAAGTCACACAAGCAATTCTCTTAGACACTCCAGCTTCCCAGTATCGCCACCAGCAGCCACCTGTCCTGGGGACAAATGATTATGAAAACCAATACCCTAAATAAAGAAAACAGTTCTTCCCAATTCCAAAGAATCAGGCCCCAGACCCAGGTCAATATACAAATCAGATCTCACCCACAAATCATGCTGTTGCCAATCCTTTAGAATCTAAAATCTAAAGGTCGATTATACAAGGAAAAATAGGTGAGGGTTGGAAATGATTAAAGGAAATCAAATACATGCAGTAAAGGCAAATCTTTTGGTTCAGGCTTGCATCAGTTGTAGAATAACTGCAGGTTCAAATCAAAGTCTCTGGAATACAGCCCCTCCAGGGATGGGTCATCAATCCTTTGGCCAGAATTCCTCCAGCGTAAGAATAACAAACTGAAGACAAAATGGAGGTCCCGCTCTCAGGTTTATATAGACTTCCTCTTGTGGGTGGAGACCGCCTCCTTCATGCCATGCAGGGTCTAGTTGTAAAATGAATTTTTAGAGCCATGTGGCCCAGTTACATGACTCTCCAGGATTCAGTTCCCGACCAGCTAGGCCACATTCCTGGGGAAGCTCAGGTGTGGACAGGCATCTACAAAGTTCATTGTTAGCTTGATTGGAACATGATGGGCCATCAGGAAGGCCATGCTGAGCTAACAGTAACTTTGTCTGGGATTTCACCCAAAAGCAAGCATAAGTTTGAAATACAGACACTATACAGCCAGTCTTCATAACTTTAGCTACAAACGACATACACACATACAGATAGCATAATCATAATCAGCAGACCAGAACCTGGTTGTAGACACCTTATATGACCCCCTTTACCTAAGATTTGGTGCCCCTACAGGACCTTGGTTGCACCAATGATCTGTATGATCCCAGATAATTTTAGTAACGTGACACCAGCTCTCCCAGGCTTTGGGCTGGGCTTCGTCATCTGCATTGTCCCAGAGGGGCTCATGCCAGCTAGCAGCTTTGCTCTTGCTCCTGACTCTGCAGGAGGCGCTGTGGGGATGCGCGGCTGGACAGATACCTAACCCAGCAGGTGCAGAGCTAGCACTGACTGCGAGCTAGGCTGGGGAGGGGAGCGGGGCTGCTAACTCAGTGCTAGGAACATCTGATCCGCGTGGCAGTGGTCTGAGGGATGGGGCAGGATGGGCGCTGGGATAACGCGTGAGGCTCATTCCTGAGAGCGGAAGATGATCTGGAAAATGGAGATGGTTTAGTTCACTGGGAGGGGAGGGGTGCGCAGGGCTGCAAAAGGAGAGGGAGCACGTGCCGGATTGCAGCAGGTATGGGGCGCTCTGGCATGGGGCAGAGCCGGAGCACTGACTTGCTGCGAGGCAGGCTGGGTGCTGTAACTCGTGGCTGCGTTTTGGGGCTGTCCAGATTGCTGCCGTAACACCCTGGTTTGGATTTTCTTCAGAGGCATGAAAGTCATCGAGAACCGGGCCATGAAGGACGAGGAGAAGATGGAGCTCCAGGAGATGCAGCTGAAAGAGGCCAAGCACATAGCTGAGGAGGCCGACCGCAAATACGAGGAGGTGAGAACCAGCCCTTCCCGCCAACCCTTGTCCTGGGCTCCCGCTGACACCGCCAGAGCACCCACGGGGAGATGCATCCCTCAGGGGGCTGGCAGCTCCTGGCAACACCCCCCTTCCTAGGGGAGGTCCCGGGAGCATGAAGCACGAGGTACTGGGTCCTGCTGCTGAGGCCCCTGCTCCCTGTGGGGCATCCCTCTGCCTGCTGGCACTGCCCCCTCCAGCTTTCTCCCTGCTGGCACTGCCCCCCCCAGCTCTCCGCCTCCTGCCACCGCCCCCGCTCCGGCTCTCCGCCTGCTGCCCCCCCCGGCTCTCCATCTGCTGCCACCGCCCACCCCCCGCCCCCGGCTCTCCGCCTGCTGCCATGTTGGGAAGCACTCCAAGTGCCATGTCCTCCGTCTCCCAGCACCACTACACACGGGGGCCACCATCACCTCACTCTGTGGCCACCGCCATGATGGGGGCTGGGCGGGGCTCCTGCAGCTGCCGCCCTGCAGGGCCTGCGCTGGGCTGATGGTCTCTCCTCTGCTGCGCCCGCCAGGTTGCCCGTAAGCTGGTGATCATTGAGGGGGAGCTGGAGCGCTCGGAGGAAAGGGCGGAGGTTGCAGAAAGGTGAGTACTGTCCCTGCCCCCCGGGCAGCAGGGGGAGGGCATGGGGACAGGGTTTCTCGGGTCCCTACGTTCTGGGATCCAGCCCGCGGAAGCTAAGCCGTGTGGGGCACTCCGCGGGTAGCCAGAGTCCATGGCTGGGGCGAGTCCCATCCCTTGTTCTCCAGCAGGGGTGACACTGGCCCCGTTAGAGGCACAGAATCCAGGCGCAGCGTGGTGCAGTTCCTATGGGGCTGACGGAGCAGGTGGTCCGATCCTAGGGGGCCCTAGCTCTCTCTCTGATCAGGCTGAATGGCAGCCGGCTCCCGCCCCGTCGCTGTCCCCCGTCCCCAGCAGGCCCGGCCGGAGCTCGGGGTGCAAGGAGTGGGAATGGTTGATCTTGTTCTCTGCTCGGTTTCCCATGGCTGAATGCTCCCCCGGGATGCCCCTCACTCCCCCCAGCCGAGTGAGACAGCTGGAAGAGGAGCTGCGCACCATGGACCAGACCCTCAAATCCCTGATGGCCTCAGAGGAAGAGGTACTGGGGCAGGGGACTGGGGAGACTTGCAGCTTCCTCTCTGTCCCACCCTCTGGACACGCTGTCTTCTTCCCATCGCTCCTGTGGGGCAACTCTGAGCCCTCTCCTTCTCCCTCACCGTCCCGCGTGGCTTTGGCTCTGGGCCGGGAGTTGAGACTGGTGCAGCTTGATGCACTGAGGGGCTGGGGTTGGAGGCGAGCTGGGCGGCTCTTGGTGCTGGCTGCTGCCTGGTTCGCCCCACACCTTCCCCTGGTGGCCTGCGTTGCAGGGCCGCTACTTGGGCCACAGGGCGAGCTGGGCATTGGCCGCGGCCCAAGGCCGCAGGGTAGGCCCTGCAGGCGCAAGGCAGGGCCTGGTGGGGCAAGGCCTCTCCCCCTCCTGTCTACATCTGTCTCAGCACCGCAAGACTCTCTCTCCTCATTACTTTCCACTCTGCTGCTTGCAGGAGGGGCTCTCGTGGTCCCGCAGGGGGCCCGGGCGGGGCTGAGCTGGCAGAGGCAAACTGGGCTGGGTGGCCCTGTCACTCTGGCATCTCTGCTCCGGACTTTTGGCCCTTTCGATCCAGTTACCTGCTGAGCTGCTCAGGCAGGTGACTCGCTCTCCCCCATGGCTGTCTGGGTGTCTGAGCCTGCCTCTCGCATCCCAGCCAGTCAGCCAGGCTCTCCGAGGAGCTGTGACCCCCGCCGGGTAAGTCAGCGGGGAGAGCGGCTCGCCTGAGGTCATGGGCACGGGCCAGGCTGGCTGTTGCTTCCTCTCCATCTGAACTGCTGTTCCTCTCTCCTGAGCTTTCTCTCTCTCTCTCCTTTCCTTCCTTCCTTCCCCCACCCTGCACCCTTCTCTCTTCTGCGTGCCCTGGCCCACTGGGATAGTAAATGCGGGGACCTAGAGGAAGAGCTGAAAATTGTCACCAACAACTTGAAGTCCCTGGAGGCCCAGGCTGATAAGGTAGGAACCGAGGAGTGCAGGACCCGGCCCCAGGGGCTGGCGAGTAGTAGGGCCCGGGAAGGGAGCGGAGCAGCGTGCTGCTCTCCGGGAGGTGCCCCGGGATCTGGGCACGTAGGGATGGGCCCGTCAGCCTGTCGCTGTGAGAGGGACCCAGCGGGTGCTGCAGGGACTGGGCAGTGGCTCAGGCCTGTCTTTCTCCACAGTACTCCACCAAGGAAGACAAGTACGAGGAGGAGATCAAGCTGCTAACAGACAAACTGAAGGAGGTGAGATATGCCCAGAATCAGGGGCCCTGACAGGAGGGCAGGGTCCTTGTGTAATCGCCCCGTGCTCCCAGGGTGCTGCCACCCGGCAGAGTGGGCCTGGCTGTGGACCACAGGCGCTGATTCCGTGGTGCTCTGGGACTGGAGCGCCCATGGGGGGAAATGGTGGGTCCTGAGCCCCCCATCAGCAGCCCCATCCCCTCTCCAGCCCCTCCCTCCCACTGGAGGGCCCCACAGATCAGTGCTCTCCCCTCCCTCCCCACACCTCCTCCCGCTGCCTCCTGCCCGGTTCTCCATCAGCCAGTCGGTACCAGAGCTAAGGCCCCGTTTCCTGACCCTAGGCTGAGACCCGAGCGGAGTTTGCCGAGCGATCTGTGGCCAAGCTGGAGAAAACCATCGATGACTTAGAAGGTAAAGACCCTGCCTGCCCTTTGCCCCTCCCCACCAAGCACAGCCAGCCTAGGAGGCCCAGGACCTGCCTCAGGGTCTGCCCAGCCAAAACCTCCGGCCCCCAGCTGAGCGCTGGGATCCTGGGATCCGGGGAGGAGGGCGGGACAGGGAGCCCGGGGGCGTGTCACGGAACAAGCTGCCCCTGGGTGGGAATCCCAGTCTGAAGTGGGGGGAGGCAGGATCACTGTGCGATGGGCGTGGGCCAGGAAGGGTCCCAGGACAGGGAGCTCAGGCCGGGCCAGGAGAATCCCTTGGTGAGAAGGGCCAAGCAAGACCCTGGAGCAAGGAGGTAAGGGCAGGGGTGGGAGGAACAACCTGGCCCATCAGAGGCCCATGCACCTGTGTGAACCCTACCCGGCACCCTCCCATGGCAGCATCTCTCTCTCTGTCTCTCTCACATTCCCTCTCTTTCTCCCTCCCCCACACTGCCCTGCCCTGCTCTGCCACGGCCGCCCCCACACCCTCCTGCCTGCAGACGAAGTGTATGCTCAGAAGATGAAGTATAAGGCAATCAGCGAGGAGCTGGACAATGCACTTAACGACATCACCTCCCTCTGAGCCCCGCAGCGGTCCCAGCACCTGGCACTCCACTCGCGCTGTCTGCCTGCCCCCTCCTCCCCCGTCTGCCTGTGACCCCAGTCGCCATGGCTGCCCCTGCCCGCCTGTCCGTCTGGGTCTCTGCTCCCCACCACCTGCCTGTCTGTCCATCCCCCTTTGTCCCCCCAGGCTCCAGCGTTGCTCAGTGAACGCTGCAGGAGAGGAGGGTCCCTGAGCAATGACCAGCCCATAACCCAGCCTGGGGAGATTCCCTGGTCCGGGATCAGCCCGTCTGCCATGTGCCATGCAGAGGCCTTGCCCAGGTGCTGCGTGTGGCCAGCTGGCCTGTTACACAGTGGGCTGAGCCTGCAGGGGCTGACCCCTGGTCGGGGGTGGGGTCTGAGGATGGAAGGTGCATGGTCCCATCTTGCCCCACATGCTGGGTCTCCTCGCTCCATGGGCATAGGTGGGGGGCGGCTGCAGGGTTGGATTTCTCCCTTAAGAGCAGTTGGTGCGGAAGGTAAAATAGAGAAAAGCTCCTGTTGTAGCCCAGGACAAGCGGCCAGGGCTCCCCATGCTACCGGCCATCTGGCTCCTTCTTCTCGCCTGCTCCGGGGGGCATGCTTGGGGGCTAGTGTTCCCGTGTCAAAGGGCTGCCAAGTTCTAACAAGCCCAGGGAAGATGGCAGCCAGGACCCGCAGGCCTCGGGGGAAGGAGACTGAGGGGCGTGCCCTGGTGCAAAGGGGTGCTTTACTTAGGTCAGGTCCCAGGAGGCAGGAGCATGTAGCCCAGCTGCTGGGAACAAGAAGGAAGCAGCTAGTGCTGGGCTTGGGAGGGGACAGTGTGGGCTCCACACCCTCTAACCAAATTTGCCTGGGCTCCGCTCCCCATTGACACTCCCCAGCTGGAAGCAGCCCCTCCAAAGCTGAGGGCAGGTGGAGAGGAGAGGGTCACTCCCATGGGGTGGAAGAAAACACGTGGGAGGCTTGGCAGCCCTTACTGCTTCCCCAATCCCTGCTCTGCGTTCTTCCTGTCCTTCGCACGTTACTCTTGTTCACATTTCATGACTTACTTTCTTTCCTGTCCTTCTGGGTCAATGCATTGGTCTCAATAAAGCATTTTCTCTCCTTTGTTTTCTTCATGATCCTTTTGTTTTTTCACTTTCCCTCTCATTTTCTAGCCATGTCTCATTTTCATGCCCGTACATGGCCCTTTATGGGGGGTTCTCCCACCAGGTGTGCTCAGCACAGACATCCACAGACACCTGGACCCTGCAGGGAAGGGCCTGGCAGAAGAACCTGGACAGACCCTGCAGGAAGTCCTTGAGCTCAGCCGTGCTGTCAGGGCGTCCTTCCCGCTTTGTGCCCTGGGGGAGGGAGAGGGGCGAGTGCCCAGGTAGCTCCACTGGAGAGGAAAGTTCTCCTGGTCCTTGGGCTCCTTTCGGGCTGCGGGTCCCAGCCTGAACTGAGCTAGAGCCGACCCTGTGTCTCTTCCATTGCTTGAACTTGCCCCAGCTCGCACACCAGTTCACAGCTCTGAGCTGGCTTCCTGGCTTGGTGTTCAGCTGAGGGGAGCAGCACTTTCCTCCCTGGAGCAGAGATTGGCTTGCCCCTCCCGAGAGCGTTCTGTTTCCAGGTCAGAACTCACCCCAGTTTGTGCTACAAATCTCCCCGTCTCCTGGAACCACGTCCTCTTTCCTTCTTCCATGGCCTCTACGCTGCACCGTCCCCTAGCCAGGCCAGAGCCCGCTCCCCGTCTGCCGGGCGAGCCGAGTTCCTTTCTCTCTTCTCACTGGGCAGACAGGCTGCAGGACCTGCAGCCCCGGGGCTCAGCTACACTGACAGAGGCTCTGTGCTGACTGACTTTCCCTTTGCACTAACTCTCTCTTTTCTCTCTCTCCCTCTGCTGCCTGACGTCTCTGTTTTCTCTAGCGCGCTCCCAGCAGGAGGCAGAGAAAAACCGTATTCTCACTAACGAACTGCGGGTCATCCTTAACGAACTTAACAACTGAGCCAGCCTCAGCCCAGGTCCTGCTTATGTCACGTAGCCTGTCTCTCTTGGGGGAGTCCAGCCCCAGCGCCCACCCCGCCGTTGCCTGGGACATTCCCTGCAGCCCCGAGTCCTGGTAACCGGTTCCACCAGGCCGGGTGGCCCCAGGGAGCCCCTGCCCTCTCCCTGCTGCCGGGTACTTGGCACATGGACCCCCACCCTGGCCTTGCCGTTCAGAGGGACCAGCCTGCTCTGAACAGCTGGAGACTCCTGCCTCCTGAGCTGGTGGTTTGGCCCGGGGTGGATCCTGCTGCCATCACAAGGCCGGGATCCCACCTTCCCCCCGGGGACAGTGCTGAGCTGGGGCCAGCTGCCCAGGCTGGGGAGGGAGTGCCCGTGTGATGGGCTGAGCCACAGGAACCCTGCCCACCCACCCCCCGGAGTGTAGTGCTCCCCAAGGGAAGGGGACAGAACCACTCGCTGGCTCCACCAGGAACTCCCTAAACACCCAACTGCTGCAGGCGAAGGCCATCTGGATCCTGCTCTCGCAGGTCCAGCGTCTCCAGCTCCGCGAACTGTAAGGACGGGCGGGAGCCCAGCTACTCCGGCCCCAGCCTCTCCCCGCAGGTGCTCTAGGCAGTGGCGTTGGCTGCAGGTGGCCCTCATGGGAACGCCTGACCCAGCAAGGGCTCTGGTAGGCAGCAGGACGGAGGCTCGGGAATGGGGGGTGCCCAGGTACTCCCTTCCCAGACCCAGTGTCTCCCAGCTGAGGGTGCCTGGCGAGTCTCATTCCAGCGGAAGTGCTGCAGGGGACTGCGCAGAAGCACTGGCTGTGGGCAGGTTCCCCTGTAGCATGTTCTGTACACAAGGGCTAGAAGAACTGGCTCCTGCCGTTTCGTTAGTGCTGGTCTCTCCCCTCTGTGCTGTCCTCTCTCCTCCTGAGCTGCTGCCTTCTCCTGCTCTCCATGGATCACCGCTCCAGCTGGTCAGTACTACGCACCTTTCATCCGCCCAGGTTTTCATGAGTGGCTGGGCAGGACTCGCTGGGGATGGAGCTGGCTCTGCTGGAAGCACATGGCTGCGGAAATAGGGTGGTGCCATCTGACAGCCCCTGTGCAGTAGCACCTTGCATGGAGCACGGGCAGAGCAGTGGCTGTGAAGTTAGGCTGTAAGGATCTACCCGGCCTCTGAGCCATTGCTGCTCTGTGAGGTCGGGCCGTGTCCCTGGTAGGGCCTTGGCTTGGAGCTGGGGTACGTTATGGTGCTGAGTGGAAACGCTGTTCCCCAGCGACACTGAAATGTCCATTTGTGTGCTTGTGTCCGTCTGTCTGGGTTTGAGCCTGTCTGGCTCGGTCTGTCTGTCCTTCTGTCTGGGTGGGTCTGTCTCCATGTGTGTGTGTCTTGGCCTGGTCTCTCTGGGTGGGTGGCTCCGTCTGTTTGTCTCTGTGCATGTCCGTCTGTGTGTGCTCTGTGTCTGTCTGTCTGTCTGGATGTGTGTCTGGATGTCCTTTGTGTTTACAGAGAATCTGGCCAGTGCCAAAGAGGAGAACGTTGGCATTCACCAAGTTCTAGACCAGACCCTGCTGGAGCTGAACAACCTCTGAGCCGCTTGAAGAGCCCCACTCTATCCACCCGCCCCTGCACCTGAACCCCATTGGCATCCTCTGGAGGTCACCAAGTGAACTGCGTTATGGCCAAAGCCACACATTCATGAGAAGGGAAACCTGCGGCCCATACGCTGGCCCTGGGGCATCTTGTCTGTGCACAGCCAGATTGGCTCTGACCTGTCTTCATGTCCAAATATTAAAGCAAGTTTAACAAGATGGACAGATGTGTCTGGTTCTTAGCTATGGAGGGTCAGGTGTGGGAGAAGTTGCCCACAGCTGGGAGCCTCTGCCCCCCACCCCAGCTCATTTCAGTGGGGCTCTTGGCGTGACTGTGTAGGCAGATGTAGCCAAAGTAGGAGCCAGCCCCCTCTCGACTCTGTTGCTGAGGGAAGGGGGAGAGTTTTCTGCATCAGGGCTTTCCTGTCTACGGGGTTTGATCTCCTGCGTCAATTTGTCATTGCTCTCTCCATCTCCCAAAGGCAGGGAGATTTTCCTTCTCGCTCTGAGGAGATGTCACTTAGGATTCCTGGTAGTTTGAGGAAAGAAATGTATCTCGGTCCATCACATCTGGGCCATTGGGCTAGAATCGCTCTATCCCCTTGGCTGCCCTGTTGCCTTTTGTGCTTTGTGCCTCCCCAGCCCACCCCAGGGTGCGGTTGCTGAGTCGGGATTTGCTGGGAGGCTGCCATAATTCTGCAGGGCTGTGCTTTCATGAGCATTCTGTGCAGGGAGCTGGAGCCAGTGTGACACTTTTCAGGTTTAACGAAGACATCCAGGGTGACTTGCTACCACCTGCTTATGGTGTGAGGGCGTCTTGGCTGTGCCCATCAGGGGAAGTTCTCCCAAAGCTACCAGCTGCAGGCAATACAGGCGCTCCACTCGGGATCCTGCAAGCCATACTCCTTCCTGCTGCAGGCTAGCAATTTACCCAGCCCACCTTCTCACAGTTGCATGCCCACTTCCTTGTTTTCTGGATACCTGCAGCGTCCACCGATCCATTGCCTCTGTGGAAGCAGGCAGCCCAGGTCACTGCCTTCACCCAGTTCAACACATGCCTTAGCACAAAGCTCTGGGGTGCGGCTCTGTAAAACCAAACTGAAGTTTATTTAAGGGAGCCTGAGATAAAGATTCAAATAAAAGTAAGTAAAAGGCTTTGGAAACAAGGTTACAGGTAAAGGAAAAGCAATAAACCCCAGTCTGTGGCCTACACTTATTAACAAGTGCCTGTCCTGTCTATTAAAGTTATTTCTAACCCCACTCCCCTGTCCTCTTTCCCCCCATCTGTCCACACCAGAGAGCTGGGTCTGCTTTCCAGGAGATGCATACTGGCAGGTTGTCACCTCCACAATGCTAATGCCTTGTGCCCTTGCTTCCTTGCTCAGACAGTCCCAGAGGTTTGGGCTCTTTTCCTAACCTGGGTGTTTCATTCACTTCAGTGCAGCTCTCAGAATCCCCTGCTCAGAGGCTTTTCTTGGGGTTCTTTTAGTTTTGTTACTACTCAGGCCTGTGTCTGGGCCAGATGGAAACCCAGGACTGGGCTGGCTGGACAAATGCTGGGTGTTTTCACTCTTGATTGAGTTAGCTGAGACCTAACCCACCTGTCAAGGCTGATGCCCCACTCTGGCACTTTGAATGCAGAAGGTGGGGGTCCACAAGGATTCTACAGATTAATATTGGCCACTCCAGGCTTGTATTAAACGCACAAGGTTACAGCTTTTCTTTGACCATGGATGCATAAATGCCACCACCCAAGTGCAGAAACCCGTCTTTGAGACCCTAGAAAGTCACACTCGGTAATTCCATCCTGTGGGGTACCCTCAAGTCCTTTCACCCCCTCTCCAGGGAAGAACAGAGAAAGAAAAACAAAAGAAATCAGCTGTTGCGACCAGATAATTAAACGTGCACAAACCTCTTAGGACACAAAAACCCAATCCTGTTCTCAAAAAATGTAAATTTGATTAAAAACATAGAGAAAATACATCTGGAACATAGGCTATTGCTAGATTTTAAAAGAGCAAATATAATAATTAAGCATTAAGAATGGTTTTCTTGAGGTCCAGCTTAAAGATTATAAGCAAAACAAAGCGCCAAAGAGTCCTGTGGCACCTTAAAGACTAACAAAAGTATTGAAGTATAAGCTTTCATGGGCTAGTACCCAGTTCATCAGAAAGTTTATGCTTCAATACTTTTGTAGTCTTTAAGGTGCTACAGGACTCTTTGTTGCTTCTGCAAATCCAGACAAACACGGCTACCCCTCTGATTCTAAGCAAAACAAAAGCATTTGGGGGTTAACACAGAGGAAGCTACAAGCCAATAAGAACTAAAAGAAATAGCCCTAATGGCATCTTCCTAGACATTCCCTGATTTACTTGCACATCTGGGGTTTCGGATAAGTACAGTGGGACCCTGCAATATCGCGACGATCAGGATCCAAAAAAAACCCGATCGCGATAATGGCGGGGTCGCGGTGTTGCGGGGTTCCACTGCATCAAAGCAGCGGCCACCGCCGACATTGGGAGCCAGCCACACACCATGCTATAAGCGGATTTGCGCTATGGGGGGGGGCGCGGTATTCCGGGGTCCTACTGTAGTCTCTAGGTATGATTTGATGGTTTTTCATACCTGGCTTAAAGTGTCCTATAGCATACTTCAGCCCTGTTCCTGCTCTGCG
Organism: Dermatemys mawii; assembly: GCA_007922305.1. Lineage (NCBI taxonomy): Eukaryota > Metazoa > Chordata > Testudines > Dermatemydidae > Dermatemys > Dermatemys mawii. The sequence continues at coordinate 250,029 of ML677519.1, forward strand.
TCTCCCCTCCAGAGAACAGACAGACAAAAGGGGAGGCTTGTTTCAATTTTAAGAAGTTCTAGCCTTCCCGTTGGTGCATTTGGCAGGTGCCCACTCTCTTCCTTTTACCTATGCATCTAGTCAGCTTTTTTAACCCTTTACAGGTAAAGCAAGTAGGGAACAGCTATCAAGAGGGACTTTATAGCTAACTAGTGGGCTGGGTGTCCATAAAAGGAAGCTACTCTCCCCACTTCATTTATCACACTGCTTCAGCTCACCTGCTTTAGCTCCAGTAGTTTGGACCCTCAGATCCTACATTTTACAGAGCTCAGAAAATACTTCCCATGGAAACGTCTGGCAATAACCATGACGATCATCTAGCATAGGTGCCAACTTTTCCCAGTGCTGGTGTGTGCTCACCTCCGCCTCCCCCGACTCCACACCTGCCCTGCCCCCATTCCAACCCCTTCCTCAAAGTCCCTGCCCCAACTCCACCGCCTCCCTGCACCTATTGGACTCCTTCCCCAAAGCCCCACCCCAGCCCCAGCTCTTCCCAGAGCACACTGTGTTCCTCCTTCTCCCCCGCTGCCTCCCAATAGCTGTTTGGTGGTGGCAAGCACTGGGAGCTAGGGGGAGAAACAGGGACATGAGACACTTTGGGGTGGGTGGGAGGCAGAGCGCAGGTGAGCTGGGGTGAGGGGGGCGGAATGGGGAGCTGCTGGTGGGTGCAAAGCATGCACCAATTTTTCCCCGTGGGTGCTCCAGCCCCAGAGCACCTACGGAGTCAGTGCCTATGTCAGCTAGTGCTTAGCTTTCAGCAGAGACCACATGTGAGCCTCCTCCACACATTTGGTCAATTATTGCAAAGCTGGGCAAGACAAGATGGGTGAGGTAATATCTTTTATTGGCCCAACTTCTGTTGGTGAGAGAGACAAGCTTTCGCAGTTACACAGTTTCCTCAGGTCTGGGAAACTCACAGCTTAATATAAGGTGGAAGAAATTGTTTAGCGTAAGTATTAACATATTTCAAGGGACCATTCATGGTGAAGTGGCCTATTAACACCCTGGTGGGAAAGGAAAGGGGGGGGGGCGATAAGAAGGATGTTCTATGGCGGGGTGTGTGTGGGGGGGGTGTTGTTAGTGGATTACAGATTATTGTAATAAGCCATAAATCCAGTGTCTTTGGTCAGTCCATGATTTTTCGGGGCTAGCCGAGTGATGAATTTAAGCTCTCGGGCTCGTCTGTTGAAAGTATTGAGCAGGTTCCCTTTGAGGCTAAGGCCTGCGTGATCACTTTGTGAAACATTCAATAATATAATTTTCCTGTGCGAGTTCACTGGAGAGCAGAGTGATTGCCTGGTTTCACCCACAGAGTTGTATTTAGTGCATTGGATAAGGTACACCACATGTTATGAAAGGCTTGTGTAGGACCCAGGGATCTTGAGAGGTGTGTTGGGTTGTGTTCATCATTGTAGCAGTGGTGATAATTCTGCCGGTTTGGCATCTGCTGTACTGGCAGGGTCCGGTGTGTCTTTGTAGTGTGGCAGAGTGGCCTCCCTCTGGACTTGAAAGCGAGAGACCACTACACTCGCTGGGCAGAGCCAAAACTGACCCATCCCTGCGCAGGAAGAACTGGGACGTGACTGGGATGTATAAAGCTCAGTTGAGTGGGACCAGAGAAGGAGGAAGATGTCTCCACCCTGCTGCAGAGCTGAACCGGCGCTGGGCAGCACCCTGCCCCTGGGGAACACCAGCCTGGAGACAAGTTGCTGGGAGTGCTGCTCATATTGTCCCCTGAGACCATGGGACCACCACCCCCGCCCCCACACAACTGTGGTAGGAAGTAGCCAAGGGAAAACAGACGTAGGATTCCCCCTGACTCAGTAGTGGAACCATTCATCACTGTTTGGGCCCTGGGCTGTGACCTGGTGGAGTAGGGTGGCCTGGGGTGCTGGCCTATTCACCCCTAGGCCAGAAGGACCGTGCATTATTTGTGTCTTGTCCTAGTTAGGAGGCTGTGGGGCCACACTGTGTGTTTGCTGGCTGCTGTAGCCAAGTTAGGCTAAAGCCTGCTCCCTGCTCTGTCCCGCCCAGTGGATCAGAGCTTCCTGTATACACTGTTAATTGCTGTCAGCCCCACCGGCTGGGGGCCAGGGGTTCTCAGAGTGGGAGTTGGGACCCTTCAGAGGGTTGTGAGGTTATTACATGGGGGTTGTGAGCTGTCAGTCTCCACCCCGAGCCCCACTTTGCCTCCAGCATTTATAATGGTGTTATATATAAAGTGTTTTTAATTTATCGGAGGGGTCGCACTCAGAGGCTTGCTAGGTGAAAGGGGTCACCAGTACAGACATTTAAGAACCACTGCTGTAGGCCAAAGACTGTTCGTGCTCTACCCTGCCTAGAAGGCCAGAGCCCTGGACTCTTGACTGGTGGCAGCCCTAGCCCAGAGACACTGGACTGAAGCCTGCTTACTGTTCTGCGCTGCCTGAGGGAGCTCCAGCTCCAGACTGTCAATGGTTGTT
>ML677519.1:258296-310513 GCA_007922305.1 Dermatemys mawii
CCGGGCCGGGGCGCGGGGGGGCGCTTCACCCCCCCGCCGAGGGGACTCTCCCCGGGGGGACCCCCGCTACCACACGGGCCGCAGGGGCTGGTCTGACCCGGCGCAGCGTCGGACCCGGTCAGCCCGCGGCTCCGTCCAGCCGGTGTCCTGTCTGCAGACAGTAGCGAGGAGTTCCACAGGTTAACCGTGCAGTATGGGGAAAATACTCCCTCTTGTTTGTTTTAAACCTTCTGTCTGTTCATGTCATGGGGTGGCTCCTAGCTCTTGTGAGAAGCAGTAACACTTCCTTCTTTACGTTCTCTGCACCAGTCATGGTTTTATAGACCTCTCTCCTATTCCCCTTAGTCGTCTCTTTTCCAAGCTGAACAGTCCCAATCTTCTTTTCTCTCCCCATGTGGAAGCTGTTCCAGACCCTCAGTCATTTTTGCTGCTCTTTCCTGTGCCTTTTCAAATCCCAGTATATCTTTTTGGAGATGGAGTGACCAGTTCCGCACTCAGTATTAAAGGTGTGGGCGTTTCAGGGATGTATACAGATGCAATAGGATATTTTCTATCCTATTAACGATCCCTTTCATAATGATTCCCATTATTTGCCAGAAGCTGGGAATGGGTGACAGGGGGTGGGTCACTCGATGACTCCCTGTTTTGTTCATTCCCACGGGGCACCTGGTATTGGCACTGGCAGCAGACTGGATACTGGATTAGATGGACCATTGGTCTGGCCCTGTATGGCCTGTTCTTATGTTACTTTTTTTGACCACTGCTGCACATTGAGCAGATGTTCTCAGAGAACTGTCCATAATGACTCCAAGATCTCTTTCTTGAGTGGTAACTAATGTAGTTCCTGTTATTTTGTATGTGTGGCTGGGATTATAGTATGGCCATAGGACTAGTCTTACCTCCTATGTGGCATAGGCCAGGGAACTGCTCCAAAATAGTTTCTAGAGTAGAGCTTTTCAAAAAACATTTGCTCTTGATTTAAAAATTGCCAGGTTATGGCGGCGTATCCACCATGATCCTTCGTAAATTGTTCTATTGATTAATTATCCACACTGTTAAAAACATACACCTTATTTCCAATCTGAATTTGTCTAGCTTTGATGTCCAGCCATTGGATCGTGTTCTACCTTTCTCTGCTGGATTGAAGAGCCCATTATTAAACATTTGTTCCCTATGTGGGTACTTCTAGACTGTTCAAATCACACCTTAATCTTCTCTTTAAGAGTTTATCACAAATTTCTTCTAATTTTTTAATCATTCTTGTGACTCCTCTCTGAACCGTCTCTAAATTATCACCGGTTACGGACATCAGAACTGGACACAGTATTCCAGCAGTAGTTGCACCATTGCCAAATAAAAAGGTAAAATAATCTCTACTCGTGCTCAAGATTCCTCTGTTTATACCTCCCAGGATCGCATTAGCTCTTCTGGCCACTGTGTCATACTGGGAGCTTGTGTTTGGCTGATTATCCTCCCCGCCCCCCCAGGTGTTGGAACAGTTTGTATTGTGGGGGTGCTGAGAGCCATTGAACCAAACCGAACCCTGCATGTAATGGAAACTACGTCCAGCCAGGGGGTGCTGCAGAACTCCCCGCATCAATAGTTCCAGCAGCTATGCTCCCCCAAGTCCCTGTTTCCCAGGATAGAGCTCTCCATCCTGTGAGCATGGCCAACGTTCTGTGTTCCTAGATGTAGAACTTTACATTTAGCCATATTAAATGCATATTGTTTGCTTGTGCTTGGTTCACCAAGTGATCCAAATTGCTCTGAATCAGTTACTGTCCTCTTCATTATTTACCACTCCCCTAATTTTTGTGTCATCTACAAAGTTTATCTGATGACTTTGTTTTCTTCTAGGTCATTCATAAAAACGTTAAATAGCATAGGATCAAGGACTGATTCCTGCAGGACCCCACTAGAAACCCCCACAGGACCCCTGTCTACAGTTACATTTTGAGACCTATCAGTTAGCCAGTTCTTAATCCATTTAATATGCACCGTGTATCATTCTAGTTTTTAATCAAAATGTTGTGCAGTACCAAGCACTTTACAGAAGTTAGCGTTTATTACAAAAACACTATTACCTCTAGCAACCAAATTTATAATCTCAAAATAAAAAAAAGATAATAGAATCATGGAATCATAGAAATGTAGGGCAGCAAGGGACCTCAAGAAGTCATCAAGTCCAGCCCCCTGCTCTGAGGCAGGACTTAGTAAACCTAGGCCATCCCTGACAGGGGTTTGTCTAACCTGTTCTTAAAAACCTCCAGTGATAAGGATTCCACCGCCTCCCTTGGAAGCCTGTTCCAGAGCTTAACTACCCTGATACTTATAATTTTTTTCCCGATATCTAACCTAAATCTCCCTTGCTGCAGTTTAAGCCTATTCCTTCTTGTCCCACCTTCAATGGACATGGAGAACAATTGACACCGTCCCCTTTATAACAGGCCTTAAGGTATTGAAGGCTGTTATCAGGTCCTCTCTCCCAGTCTTCTTTTCTTAAGACTAAACAGGCTGGTGTCTTTTTACCTTTCCTCCCAGGCCAGGTTTTTTCTATTTGTTGCTCTCCTCTGGACTCTCTCCAATTTGGCCACATCTTTCCGAAAAGGTAGTGCTGGACTTAGAAAGAATTCTCCAGCTGAGGCCTCACCCAGTGCCAAGTAGAGCAGGACAATTGCATCCCATGTCTTTTGTACAAAATTCCCAGTTAATACACCTGAGAATATCAGCCTTTTTGCAACTGCATCATGCGGTTGACCCATATTCAATTTGTGATCAACTCTAACCCCCAGATCCTTTTTAGCAGAACTCCCACCTAGCCAGTTATTCCCCGTTTTGTCATTATGCATTTGATTTTTTCCTTCCCAAGTGAAGTACTTTGCACTTGTGTTTATTGAATTTCATCTCCTTGAATTCAGATCAGTTCTCCAATTTGAATTCTAATCCTGGTCTTCAAAGTGCTTGCAACCCTCCCTGCTTGGTGTCATCTGCAGATTTTATAAGCATGTTCTCCACTCCATTATCCCAAGTCATTAATGGAAAAAAATTGAGCAGTATGAGACTCAGGACTGACTGCTGCAGGGCCCCACTCGATCCACGCTCCTGGTTTGACAGCAGCCCATTGATAATGACTCTTTGAATACGGTCTTTCAACCAGTTCTGCACTTACCTTATGGCCATATCATCTAGACCACATTTTCTAGTTTTCTTATGAGAATGTCACATGGGACTGTGTCAAAAGCCTTACTAAAATAAGATACATCATATCCACTTGGCCAGTAACTCTGTCAGAGAAGGAAATGAGATTGGTTTGGCATGATTTGTTCTTGAGGTTCTTGTAATAAGGCTGTTCCTTATAACCCTGTCATTCTCTAGGCCAGAGGTGGGCAAACTACAGCCCGGGGGCCACATCTGGCCTGTGAGACAGTCCTGCCCGGCTCCTGAACTCACAGCCAGGGAGGCTAGCCCCCAGCCCCTTCCCTGCTGCCCCACTTCCTCTGCAGCCATGCTGCTGTGTGGGCAGCACTTGGGGGAGGGGAAGTAGGACTGCGCGCTCTGGCCAGGCCACATAGCTGCCAAACATGCTGCTCTGAGTGGTGTGGTAAGTGGGCTGGGGAGTCGGATAAGGGTCAGGGAGTACTGGGGCACAGTCAGGAGACAGGAAACAGGAGGTGGTTGGATGGGGCGGAGGTTCTGGGGGGTCGGTCAGGGGATGGAGAATGGGGGAGTTGGATGGGTTGGGGATTCTGAGGGGAGAAGTCAGGGGGCAGAAAGTGGGAGGGGGTTGGATAACGGGTGGGTCCAGGCTATTTGGGGAGGCACAGCCTTCCCTACCTGGTCCTCCATACAATTTTTCAGCCCCGATGTGGCTCTCTGGCCAAAAAGTTTGCTCACCCTTGCTCTAGGCTCTTAGAAATTGATTGTTTAATAACGTGTTCCAGTATTTTTCCAGGTACTGAAGTTAGGTTGACTGGTTTGTAATTCCCGGGTCCTCTTTGCTCCTCTTCTTAAAGATAGGTACTAGGTTTGCCCTTCTCCAGTCCTCTACGATCCCACCCATCCTCCAGGAGTTCTCAAAGATTGCTTCAGCTAATTCTGGAAGTAGGAACTAGTTTGAATTTCATTAGGTCCTGCTGACTTGAATACATCTACTTATCTAAATAGTCTTGAGTCTTATTTCCCTATTTTGGCTTGCTTTCCTTCCCCTTTTTGTTAATATTAACTGTGATATCAAGTTAGTTTGCGATGGTGTTGTAGCTGTTTTGGTCCCAGAATATTGGAGACAAGGTGGGTGAGATAATATCCTTTACTGGACCAGCTTCAGCTGGTGAGAGAGACAAGTTTTGAGTTTATACAGAGCCCTTCTTCAGGTCTGGGAAAGGTACTGAGAGTGGAGACAGCTTGTCTCTTTCACCAGCAGAAGTTGGCCCAATAAAAGATATTACCTCATCTACCTTGTTTCATCAAGCTAGTTTGACAGGATCTATTTTCCATAAACCCATGCTGATTGGCATTAATTATATTACCCTCCTTTAATTCTTCATTATTTGAGTCCCATATCAGCTGCTTCATTATCTTGCTCAGGATCGATGTCTGGCTGACAAGCCCATAATTACCCAGGTCATTCTGTTTATTCTTTCAAAATATTGGCACAATATTTGCTTTCTTCCAGCCTTCTGCACCTTTCCCCAGCATTCCAGGACATTTTGAAAATCAGCAGTATGGTCCAACGAGGAGCTCAGCCAGCCCTTCTAAAACTTTTGGGTTCAAGTTCTCTGGACCTGCTGTTTTTAAATATCTAACTGTTATAGCTGCTGTGTGGCCTTCTTCTGAGAAGGCACTGGAATGGAAAGAGTGATATTGTCATATGATGAGCCTACAACACCTGTCTCCCACATATAGAAGAGAAATATTTACTGAGCCCCTCTTCCTTTTTTCATTATTATTGTGACAGGTTTCAGAGTGGTAGCCATGTTAGTCTGTATCCTCAAAAAAACTAGGAGTACTTATGGCACTTTAGAGACTAACAGATATATTTGGTGTGACGGAGTCAGACCAGAAGGATATAGGAGAGTGCTGGAAGGCAGGTATATTAGCCTCAGGATGTGCAGGTCCTTGTTCCCTGGATAGCCAAACAAAGGCTACTCCAGACCAATCAAGACACCTGGGGCCAATTAAGAACCTTCTAGAAAGGAGTAGAAACAGCTAGCCTAATTGGGACACCTGAAGCCAATCAGGGACTGGCTGAATCCAGATAAAAACCTGCCAGTTAGTCAGGTGGGCTATGGGTGTCAGGAGCTGTGAGAGGAAGTTGTGCTGTTGGTGAGACTGAGTGTAGGACAACATATCATCCAGAAGGAAGGAGGCCCTGAGGTAAGGGTGAAGTGGAGTTTGAAGAAGCGGGGACTGCTGTGGGAAGTAGCCCAGGGAATTGTATTGTGTTTTATGGATAAAAGGTCAGCCATCTTAGCTGATACTATTAGGGTCCCTGGGCTGGAGCCCGGAGTAGAGGGCGGGCCCGGGCTCCCCTCCGCTCTTTCCACCTTCTGTACTGGCCTGTGATGAAGGTGACTCACTAGGTGGTGACTCTTGCCAATTATACTGAGAAAGGGAGGTCACTCTGGGGCCTAGATGAGTTTCTGAGGCCCCTAAATCTGCCAGGAAGCGCAGGACCTACGAGTACAAACTTGGAGCTTTGTCACATTGGGCATAAGCTTTCGTGGGCTAAAACCCACTTCATCAGATGCATTGAATGGAACATACGGTAGGAAGATCTATCCATACACAGAGAACATGAAAAGGTGGGGGTTGCCATACCAACTCTGAGACTAATCAATTAAGGTGAGCTATTATCAACAGGACACCATCATAGGACCTAATCACATCAGCCACGCCATTAGGGGCTCGTTCACCTGCACATCTACCAATGTAATATAGGCCATCATGTGCCAGCAATGCCCCTCTGCCATATACATTAGCCAAACCGGACAGTCTCTATGCAAAAGAATAAATGGACACAAATCTGACATCAGGAATCATAACATTCAAAAACAAATAGGAGAACACTTAAATTTCCCTGGTCACTCAATAACAGACCTAAAAGTAGTAATTCTTCAACAAAAAAAAGTCAAAAACAGACTCCAATAAGAAACTGTACATCTGGAACTAATTTGCAAACTGGATACCATTAAATTAGGCTTGAATAAAGACTGGGAGTGGCTAGGTCATTACATAAACTGAAAGCTATTTCCCCTTGCTAAGTTTTCCCCTACTGTTATTCACACGTTCTTGTCAACTGTTTGAAATGGACCATCTTGATTATCATTACAAAAGCTTTTTTTTCTCTCCTGCTGATAATAGCTCACCTTAATTGATTAGTCTCTTAGAGTTGGTATGGCAACCCCCATCTTTTCATGTTCGTTCGTTTTTTCTCTCTCTCTCTCTCTCACTCTCTCTCTTTCTCTGTGTATATGTATATATAAATATCTTCCTATTGTATCTTCCACTCAACACATCTGATGAAGTGGGTTTTAGCCCATGAAAGTTTATGCCCAAATAAATTGTTACTCTCTAAGGTGCCACAAGTACTCCTCGTTCATTATTATTGATAATTCTACTACTTCCATCTAGTAATAGACCAATCCATTGTCAGAATTCTTGTTATTTCAAACATATTTTAAAAACATATTGTCCTATTCTCTGCTGGCCACAGATTTCTCTGTGTGTCCCCTTCAGTGTTCTACGATTCCTAACTTCGGATTTAAATCCATTGCCAGCCCCTTCGCCTTTCTTCCATTTGTTGTGTATTATTTCACACTAAAGAGTGGGAGGTGTGCACAGTGGGGGCAGGTAGACAGATAAAGCAGGACCTGAGAGAAGGAGTTTTCAGATCTGGGTATATATGCTACGGGGCAGACCAGTAGCAGTCCCCTGTGCCCCAAGAGAAGGATCTGGTGCAGAATGGGTCAGAGAGGATGGGGGAGCTCAGGAAACAGGAGCTGAGCACCTCTGCAGATTTCATGGGCTGAGCCCTGCAGCAGCTCCACCGGACAGCGCTGGAGATGCAGACTGCTCCGTCGTGGGGCATGCTCTGTGGACAATTCCCCATTCATTCCTTTGTGCTGCCATTTACAGCAGTGCAAATGGGTGCAATGTTGTCCGTCGACATTCGCTCTCTTTGCAGCACCAGGAAGGGCAGACATGGGCAGGAAATAAAATTAAGATTCTGCTTGGAAAAGGCAGCTGGGGGCAGGGGTGCAGTGGGAGGAGAAATAACTCCAGTGCCACCGTCAGGGTGGGCAGGAGAAAGCCGCATTCGGTGAGAGAGAGCAGGGCGCGGGGCAGTCAGGTGACATGGCAGCAAGAGACGCTGATGCCATTTTGGGCGGTGAAGAGGGAAGAATGAGAGTCACTCTACAGCGTGCACAGGATGGGGAGTGTGGCTGTGAAGGGAAGTGTCAGGAGCCCTTTTGTTGGCATACTGACAGTGAGACATCCCTGGCCTGGCCAGGCCTGGGACCTAATCCAGCTCTTCCTCTAACCGGTATAGTGTGGAGTGTGTTGGGCTGCAGCCCCCAGCTCTGTGGGCCAGCGACCTCGGGATGGCTCCCCTTGCTGCATCCAGAGTGCCTGAGACTGTGTGATCTGCGGCATCGGAGGCTGAGTGTCTCTTTCACTTGCCACTGGGTGTTCCCAGGGTTGGATGCGTTCTGCTCTGGGTGCCCCAGTCTGCTCCTTAGCTGAGGAGCACAAGGGTCTCCTGGAACGGCTGCTAGGTGTCCAGTCCCTGCACACCCTGTGGTTTGTGTCTGTCATGGGCTGGGCACTGGATGTGGGGGTCTCTGTCCACGCACTGGAGGATCTTGAGTTGGGTTAGCAGTAGGTTTTTCTGCCCCCTCCCATGTTTCTGGGGCCCCCCTTGCTCTGGGCACTGCATCCTGCAGCTGCGGACAGTGGCAGGAGAGCACCAGGCCTCTGCATGGAGGGACCTAGCACATGATCTGTCACGCTCTCGCAGAGAGATGGCAGCACAGATTAGTTTTCTCGGTTGGCGCATGGGAGTCCCACTGCTGTGGGCATTGCTCCCCGCAGAGTAACTCTGCCTTGCGCCTCTTGGGCAGTCCTCTCTGGGGAGGAAGAACGCAGCGTAGGCAGGGTATTCAGGCTATGCCCTCTGAGCTCAAAGGTCAGTCCTCTCTCTCTTTCTCAGGCCCTGGCAGCAGCTAATGGTCCTGAGGACCAAGTCAGTTCGTCTGAAATAAAATCGCTGTTTTTTGGCAGCGTCACAGAAACAGGGAAGCGCGGAATAGAGTGGCCAAGCCCAGATGTGCCCCAAGCTGATCCAGCTTTCGTATCACCCAGACCGCAGTCTGATTTCAGTGCCAGAGGAGGAATCTGTCCCCCATGAAGCTGCCTGTTGACATCACCTGTGGGAGAATGGCCACAGGCCCTCGCCAGACTCCCCATGTATACGGGGTGTGGGGGGCAAGGGAAAGGTTACCCGTTCCCCCTAGACATGCCCATTGGGGATCTCTTCACTGAGTACTTGCCTGGGTCATTGCACATTGCCTTCAGCCCTGATGGCCGGTTATAATGCTCCTCAGAGCCCCTAGCTGAGAGCACTCATGTGATCAGGCTAATGGGGCAAGCCCCAGGCCAGGCACCCACAGACCCACCCTCAACAGACAGGAAGACAATGGCGCTCTGCAGATTTCCACCAGCTGAGACTCCTGCCACAGGCGTCACACCTCTCCCCACCACTAGCTCTGCCAAGCCTGACCAGGCCTGGGAGTTGCACCCAACTAATGTGCAGAGAGCAGGGCCCTTTCCACACTGCGCAGACCCGGGGGCTGTCTGGAAGCAGGCAAGCAGTAGGGTGCTTCACGTTTCAAAATGGCCTCTCTCTCTTTCAGGGCCTTTTTCTGGCTGGTCTCCCTGCTCCTGTCATCGTTAGTCTGGTTCATCGCAGTTAAAGCCAGTGACCCAGGAGATGAGCCGCTGCAGAAGGGTCTCCTGATCTTCGGGGTCCTGTTCTCCGTGCTCCTGCAGGAGGCCTTTCGATTTCTCTACTACAAGTTGCTCAGGTAAGGAGGAGTGGGGAGCCTCACGCTACCTGTCTTTCTAGACTGTCAGTCTGAACTATGACTTGCTGCTCGTTGCACAAGCCAAGACTTTGACACTCACTCTGCTGCCCCACCCAGCTTGTCTGTTTGATCCACCTGACGTCTCTGGTTACGTATTTGATTGTTGACTCTCGGGTGCAGGCTGTCTTTTGTTCTAGGTGTTTAGAGCACCCAGCTCAAAGGAGCCCTGGTCTCCTGCCTCTAGGCGCTCCTGCAATCCTAACAGTAAATAGAATCATCACTGTGATTACATTCATTTACTTTAAGGCCAGAAGGTCCATTAAATCATCTAGTTTGCGCTCCTGTGTAGCACAGCCCATTGAATTTCCCCCATTCCCTCTAAACGGAGCCAATAACTTGTGTTTGGTTGAAGCAGCTTCCAGAAAGACATCCAAGCTTGATCGGACACCAAGAGATGGAGAACCCACTACTGCCATAGGAGTTTCTTCCAGTGGTTCATCAGCTCCCCTGTCAGACATTTGTATCTAATTTTTAACCTGAATTTGTCCAGATTCAGCTTCCGTTGTTGGTTCTTTGCTACGTTAAAGAGCCCTTTGGTACGTGGCAGTGTTTTCCCAGGAAGGTCCTGACACACTGTAAGCAAGTCACCTCTCCGCTGTCATTTCGATTCCTGTTCATTTAACGCAACCTTCTTACGAGTGCTGCTTTACCACAAAGGGAGAGAGCCAAGAAATTCGCATAGTGGAAAAATCCAGCGTGTCTGAGACTCTGGCACTGCTTCCACTGCATCCTGCTCCAAGCCACGACCCAACTCTGACCCAGCACTCCTCCGCATCCCGTAGCTTCCCCGCTACAGCGGTGAGGTGCAGTCCTTATTCTGCAGCTGGACGATAATCGATGAATCACCTGCCCCACATCTCCAGCCTGTGGTAGATCCAATCCTGTGAGAGCCCTTGGGCAGAGTTACAAAGAGCTCAGCCTGTTGGGTGTCTGTGCATGCCTGAAACTGGTCACTATCTCGGTGTCTGCGTGGGAGCTGAGCTCTTGTGAAAATCTGGCCCATCTCACCAGGGCTGCTGACTGTCCCGGTCCGTTCAGGGCAGACATGGAAGAGCTGCTCTCTGCTTTTGCCTTGAGTATGTGATCTCTGTCCAGTACTGGGAGGGTGAACGGCACAGAGGGAGGAATGCAGCTCCCAGTGGGCTGGTGGAAGAGGCCCATGGAGTGACTGAGTCACAGGCCAGGATGCTACATGCCAGGCACTGGCCACAGCGTTCTTGCCGTCTTCAGTACTGGGCCTAGGCATGCTGAGTGCAGGTGGGCGAAGGCGGGACTCCACAGGGAGGAAGCCGATGTATGTGCTGCAGTAAGGGTGAGAGGACCAGCAGGGACGGACAGAACTGTGCAGGTCTTGGTGGGAAGAATGGGTGGATTACTCCACTGCTGGGAGGTGCCAGCACCATTGTCTGCGCAGCTTTGTAAACATGATAATGTGTGTGGAACATCTGAGAGGCTGGGGCTGACTCTGAGGTCCTCACGCTGCCGGGGGTGGGAAGTTTTGCTTTTCCTTGTTACAGCTTTGGAATCCATCCATCTAGTAACCGGACAAGAGCACAGCGCTGCCAGCTCCCCCTGTCCTGCTGGCATCCCCCTCTGCTGAGCTCCCCAGGCCTGAATGGGGGACGCACCAGAGAAAGGGGGGAGGCGCTTGTGGAGAAGAGCCAGTGTACATGGAGGTTACGGGTTGGGTGGGTATTTCTTCTAAAGGGACTCTTCACTTTCCCACAGCAATCTTGAAACAGGCCTCTGTCCTCTCCATGCATGAGTCTGCTGCGATGCTTCCAGAGTGCTGTGTTTCATCCCAAAGCCCGGAGTACTGAGCAGCTAATGATGCCTGTCCAGGCAAGCTGTGTACACACACACTTGGGGCCTGGTTCTTGCGCCTCCTAATTCTGGATTAACTGGCTACCTTGGCACCTCCCTGCACAAGGAGGAGAATTCCTGGGTGACGCACAAGAGTAGTGGCTCTATGCTGGCCCTTATGTAGGGAATTGACCAGAGCACCTCTCCACTTCAGCTATTCCTGGCTGCCCCTTTGCATCATGGGCTGTAGGTGTAATTAGAGCAGGCCTCAGGCAGCTTGAATTTACGCCAGGGACTGGTCTGGTCTGATCCTTAGTCAGTCCCAGCCTCTGGGGACTGCAAAGGCTGTGCAGTCTCCTTCCCCTCCTCTCCAAGCTCAGCTCAGAATCCAGGCCCAGATCTGTAGGTAGAACAAAAGCAAGGGAGGGGCAGCTTACAGGTGACTTCAGGGCTCTGCCTTAAGCCCTGACTGAGTTGATGACAGGCAATGTGTGAGATGGCATTCTGCCCACCTGTTATCATCTGGGCTCATTATGACTAGGCGGCTCAGACCCAGGTGAAGAGCAATGATGCAGTACTTAGAAGGCTGGGATCAGATCTCATCAGCAGGCAGGTTCTGTGTTCTTTGGATTCTGGTCTTGGGTCCATGATGCTCCTGTGACTTCCACTCTGGCGGGGCGATACCATGGCTTGGTGGTTCACAACTCCACTCGCCTCGCAGATTTCTGCTGGGTGCAGCCCACCAGAAACTTTTATAGAAGGCCTGCTCAGATTTTCCAGGATGAGGACGGGCAGAGGCAGCCCCTCTCTACCTGGTCTGACACCCAGATCTGAGCATCAGGACTTGGTTCTCAGTTCGTGAACTGCATTCCCTACAGTAGCCAGTAGGTGGTGATTGTGCATTGTAAAAGTTCCACGTTTTGCTCGGTGGAGACGGGTTCTGATTGCAAACTATTTGACCCTGAATGTTTGTACAAGGCTCTCCCAGCCTGGGCCCGGAAACGCAGAGTCATTCTTCTGGGAATTGCCTCCCTCCCTTTGTTTATAATCCTGAGTCACAGTCAGAGGTTGGTAAGGCCAGAATGGGCCATTGTGATCATGCAGTCTGACCTCTTGCATAGCACAGGCTGGCGAGTCTCGCCCAGTGATTCCTGCATGAAACCCAGAATGTCTGTTCCTTGTTGGCAACCTGTCGGGAGCTGGTGCTGCTTCCTGGGCTCTGCGGGGTTGGTTCCCTGTGTGGATGGAGCCGTGAGGCAGATTAGCCCTGCAGCTCTTCCAATCGTTCTTTCCCTGACTCTAGTGCATCAGATCCAAGGCTCTGGAAGCATTTCACAAACACTATTGAACACAGCCTGGCAGCCCCTCGGAGCAGAGCAGTCGTAACCGCCCATGTGAGGAGGTGGGGAACTGAGGCAGGAAGGATATGTCGGAGCAGAGCTACTAACTGACCGCAGAAATGACTCCCATTCCTGGGCTCTAACTTGAAAACCATCCTGCCTCCTGTATAATCTGCACAAAAAGTCCCTACATTTGTGCATCTCAAAGCCCCTTGGAGCCTTCAGCTCTGGGCCTCATCAACAGCTTCCAGTCAGTGCAACTCCCAGTTGGCTTGCCTGCCCACATCCTCTCCAGCCACTCCATGCCAGGACAATCCAGGGGTGGCTTCAGGTAAATTGACGCTGATTTGCAGGAAGGAGGAGGCGCACGAGTCCTGTTTTAAAGAGACACCTTCTCTGCCCACCCCCATCCCAGACACTGCGGGCTGCTGTTCTCTTAGGCATGTTCGCAGGCAGGTGTGTGCAACCTGCTCTGGAAATCAGGTATAACCCTCAGAGCCCTTGGCCAGCTGCCAGCAGAGTCCTGATCTGGGTAAAGTCTGGGCCCAATGAATCACCAAATAGTTAAGAAATTAATTTGCAAACACCTAGAAGATAATGAGATCAGTAACAGTCAGCATGGATTTGTCAAGAACAAATCGTGTCAAACCAACCCCATAGCTTTCTTTGACAGGATAACAAGCCTTGTGGATGCAGGGAAGTGGTAGATGTGCTATATCTTGACTTTAGTAAGGCTTTTGATAGTCACATGACCTCATAAACAAACTGGGGATATGTAACGTAGATGGAGCTACTCTAAGGTGGGTGCAAAACTGGTTGGAAAACCGGCCCCAGAGAGTAGTTATCAGTGGTTCACAGTCATGTTGGAAGGGCCTAATGAGTGGCATCCCGCAGGGATCGGTTCTGGGTCCAGTTCTGTTCAATAGATAATGGCATAGAGAGAACACTTATAAAGTCTGTGGACGATACCAAGATGAGAAGGGTTCCAAGTGCTTTGGAGGACAGAAGTAAAATTCAAAATGTTCTGGGCAAACTGGTGAAATGGTCTGAAGGCAATAGGATGAAATTCAGTAAGGACAAATGCAAAGTACCCCTCTTAGGAAGGAACAATCAGTTGCACAGCTACAAACTGGGAAATGACGGCCTAGGAAGCAGTACTGTGGAAAGGGAGCTGGAGATCATTGTGGATCACGTATTAGATATGAGTCAACAGTGTAACGCTGTTGATTAAAAAAACAAATGTCATCCTGGGCTGTATTAGCAGGAGTGTTGTAAGCAAGACACGAGAAGTAATTCTTCTGCTCTACTCTGCGCTGATTGGGCTTCAACGGGAGTCTTGTGGCCAGTTCTGGGTGCCAAATTTCAGGAAAGAAGTGGACAAATTCCAGAGAAAAGCAACAAAAATTATTAAAGGTCTAGAAAACATGACTCATGAGGGAAGATTGAAAAAACTGAGTTTGTTTAGTCTGGAGAAGAGAAGACTGAAAGGGGACATGATAAGAGTTTTCAAGTACGTAAAAGGTTGTTATAAGGAGGAGGGATAAAATTTGTTCTCCTTCACCTCTGAGGATAGGACAAGAAGTAATGGGCTTAAATTGCACCAAGGGTGGTTTAGGTTGAACGTTAGGAAAAGCTTCCTAACTGTCAGGGTGGTTAAACACTGGAATAAATTGCCCAGGGAGGTGGTGGAATCTCCATCGTTGGGGATTTTTTGGAGCAGGTTGGACAAACACCTTTCAGAGACGGTCTAGATAATACTTAGTCCTGCCCTGAGTGCAGGAGACTGGACTGGACAGCTCTCAAGGTCCCTTCCAGTTCTATGATTCTTTTTCCCATCTACCTTCAGGTTGCCAGGGATTAATGCTATCTGCTGGATAAAGGGTGCCTCTCAGACCACATATCCTCTTCTTTTGCATTATGAAAATGGGGCCCTGTGCACGGCGCTACACGCAGGGAGAGTCAGTCCCTGCCCCAAGGAGTTGACGGTCTAAACCCACAAAGAGGGGCACAGTGAAAGGAAGTGTCTTGTTCACAGTCGAGATATATCTGTGCCAGCTAAACATAGGCAGAGGTGAAACGAAATTAACAGGCAGCAGGTTTAAAACAAACATATGGAAGTACTTCTTCACACAGTGCATAGTCAACCTGTGGAACTCCTTGCCAGGGTATTTGTGAAGGCCAGAACTATAACTGGGTTCAAAAAAGAACTGGAAAAGTAGGGTAGGTCCATCAATGGCTATTAGCCAGGATGACCAGGGATGCAATGCTCCGGGTCACCCGAAGCCTCTGATGGCCAGAAGCTGGGATAGGGGCAACGGGAGATGGATCACTCCAGAATTTCCCTGTTCTGTACATTCTCCTGAAGATCTGGTATAGGCACTGTCAGGAACCGGACACTGGGCTTGATGGATCATTAGTCTGATCCAGCATAGCTGTGCTTCTGTCACAGAGAAGCCAGTGCAGAGCTGGGTGCAGATCTCGGGTGCCTGAAGTCCAGCCCAGTCTCAATCCCTCCAGCTTTCCCCCCTGCAGCTCCCTTGACAGTATCCCTGAGCTCACTGGGGCAGCAGCTTCATTGCAAACAATATAGCACAGAGAATGTGGGCGGGTCAGGACTGATGGGTGAGGCAACCAGATCGGTGGAACGTCTGGGAAGCTGTGAGGAGGGTGAGGGGAAACCGGGGTGGCACGGGGCTCGGGGATGCGGAGCTGATGATTTCAGGGCCTGTTGGACAATTTAAACCATGATACCCAGGACAGAGAATCTTGCTAAATGTGGCCAAGTTCATAAGCCCAAACCAGGTGGCAGTGAGAGGCCAGGGTTGGCTCTAAACACAGCAACCCCTTACTGCAGCATCTCCCTGTTTGGTATCAAAACCCCTTTCACGCCTGGCCTCAAACTGCGTGGCCAGCGAGGTGGTGTCAGAGCCAGGCCTAGACCCCAGGATTCTTAGCATTTCAGCCAGAAGGGATCGTTAGTCCGACCCCTCCGGAGCACAGGCCAGCTACTGTCGGCTGGTCACTCCTGAGCTGAGCCGTTTACTGTCAGCCATTGGTTCTTCTCTGCCTTTCTCCCCTCGAGTAAAGAGCCCTTTAGTACCCGGGATTTTCTCCCTACGAGAGTCTTTAGTTGCCTCTCAGTCTTTTAAACAGTCTGAGCTCCTTGTCTCTCACTGTAAGGCATTTTTCTGGCTCTTGGATTGTTTTTGTGGCTCTTCTCTGTACCCTCTTCAGTGTTTCAACATCCTTTTAAAAACCCCACAAGTGGACACAGTAGCGGCCTCACCAATGCAGTATAAAGAGGTAAAATCACTTCCTCCTTGCTAATCACCTGTTTATACCTCGATGACCACAGTGGTCCCCTCTTCCCTTAGAATCTGTCTGAACTTCTGCACAGCACAGGCCAGAGAGCTGCCCTGAAATAATTCCTAGAGCAGAGCTTTGAGGAAAAACACCCCATCTTGGTTTAAAAAATGTCAGTGATGCAGAATCTATCGCAGGCCTTCGTAAACTGTTCCCATGGTTGTTTAACCTCACTATTAAATTTCCTTTTTTCCAGTCTGACTTTGTCTAGCTTATACTTCCACCCATTGGATCCAGTTAGACCTTTCTCGGATAAATAGAAGTGCCCATTATTAAATAGTTGTTCCCCATCTTAACCTTCTCTTTGTTAAGAAAAATAGATTGAACTTCTTGAGTTGATCACTATATGGCAGGTTTTCTGATGCTTTAATCATTCTCCTGGCTCATCTCTGAAACTCTGCAATTTATCAGCATTTTTCTTGCATTGAGGACACCAGAACTGGACATAGGATTCCAGCCGTGGTTCCAACAGTGCCAAAGACAAAGGCAAAATAACTTCTCTACCCAACTCAAGATTCCCCTGTTTATGCCTCCCAGGGTCGCATTAGCCCTTTTGATCACAGCATTACACTGGGAGCTCATGTTCAGCTGATTTTTCCCCCCCCCCCCCCCCCCGCTTCCAAATATTTTCCAATGTCACTGCTTCCCAGGGTAGAGTCCCCTGTTCTGTAAGTATGGCCTGCCTTCCTTGTTCCTGGATGGTTACATTTACATTTAGCCATATTAAAATGTGTATATTGTTTAGATGCACCCAATTTACCAAGTGATCTAGATCGCTAGGGTGACTAGATAGAAAGTGTGAAAAATCAGGACAGGTGGTGGTGGGGTAATAGGAGCCTACATAAGAAAAAGACCCTAAAATCGGGACTGTCCCTATAAAATCGGGACATCTGGTCACCCTATAGATTGCTCTGGATCAGTGACCTGTCCTCTTCATTATTTACCACTCCCCCAATTCTTTTTTGTCATCTGCAAAATTTATCAGTGATGATTGCTTTTGATTTCTTTCTTGATAAATGATTGAATAGCATAGGGCCAAGAATCAATCCTGGTGGGACCCCACTGGAAACAGTCCCATTCAGAGATGATTCCATATCAGTTAGCCAGTTTTTAATTCATTTAATGTGAATGATGTTAATGTTATATCATTCTAGGTTTGTACTGGAAGCTCAGTTCAGTTTCTTACCCCCTATGACCCCTAATCCTTTTTAATTCACTACTTTCCAGGATACAGTCCCCCATTCTGTAGGTATGTCATGTATTCCCGTATGACTGTATTAACATACATTACCAAGCGATCCAGATTACACTATGTGACTGCCCTGTCCTCGTCATTATTTGCCATTCTGCCAGTCTTTGTCATTAGCAAATTTTATAAGCAGTGATATTCATATTCACTTCCTAATCCTTTGATAAAAAAATGGAATAGCACTGAGCTTAGAACCACACCAGAAATGCCCCATTCAGTTATGATTCTCTCTTGACAGCTGTTACAGAGCCAGCTGGGAGGAGCCTGTCACTGAGCCAGACCCTCTGGGAGGTGTCTCATTCTTTCTCCAGCGTAACCACCTCCTGAGACTGGACGTCTGGGCCTGCAGCCCCCCTGCTCCACCCCGTGAGCTCCGCTCATGAGTCCCACTGAGATAGATGGAGACTTGTGCACTCTGCAGGGATTAATGCACCTCGCCCAGCATCTGCAGTGACATTCAGACAGTGCTTTCAGAACAGCTGGCTTTATTAGTCACCCAGACACAGCACAGGGAGCCTTAGAACTGACAGTTAGAGCATCGTCCAGTCTAGCCAACCCAGCACCCAGCCGAGCTGCAGAGAACCCCTTGGTTCAAGCTCTGTCTGTCTCTGTCTGACTTTGGTCAGACTTCAGGTGAGAGCCTGACTCTTCCATCTCGCACCTCCCCAGTCCCTTGTTCTCCAGCTGGGGAATGCTGCTCACCTCCCTGCTGAGAGATGGGGAAATCCTGATCCCTCTGGGGCCCTGGTCATGGGTGTCAATGTCCCAGGGATTGGATTTGCCCTTGTCTTCTCCAGTGCTACATTGACGTGGGGCCTAAAGCCCAGACAGTTCGATGACACCCACCCCTTTATTTCTTTGCCTGCCCTGAGAGCAGACAGCCCTTTTCCACCCATTGGGCAATGATGCAGCACACAGGGGAAACTGAGGCACACAGGACTCCTAAAAATATTACACAATATTCCCACTTTCTCAACCCTCCTTCCTGAGATCTGTCAGCCAGTTCTAAATCGGTTTAATTCATGCTTCATTGGTATTGTGTAGAAGTCTGATTAAAAAATTACCATTATGCGGTGCTAAATCAAACACCTTGCAAAGTTTCAAGTACAATACATCTACTCAGTTACCGTTATCAGACAGCCTGGTAATCCTATCAGAGAATGAGTCCTGGCTCCCAGCACCGGGGTCTACACGCACCCATGATGCCGCTTTGCAGCCCCATGCCTGGCCCCAGGGGCAGCCGTACACTGGGGTGTAACTGGGGCTCTCTCCTTTCTCTGTCCAGGAAAGCGATCGAAGGGCTGGTGGCCCTCAGCGAAGATGGCTGCTCCCCGATTTCCATCCAGCAGATGGCATATGGTATGTTCCTCTGTGGGGCAGGGCTGACCCCAGCCTGAGTGGTGGGGATATGGCATGAGTGGAGGTAGTGTCTTGTAGAGGAGGGAAGTGGGGACAGGGGTCTTGGGGAAAGGAGGTTTCCCTCAGAATGGGGACAGGTGTTAAGGGGTCCCTGTGCAGGGCTGTGGAGGCGGCCTCTGGGGTTGGAGACAGGTCAGGGAGCCTCTCTGAGAGTCTCTGACTCTGACATCCCTGGGCTCAGCAACACATGTTTTCTCTGTCCCGCAGTAGCTGGCCTGGGCTTTGGAATCATGAGCGGCGCCTTCTCCATGATTAACCTCCTGGCAGATGCGCTGGGGCCTGGCACTGTGGGGATCCATGGAGACACGCAGCTCTACTTCCTGACCTCGGGTGAGCAATGGGCCTACAAGCCCCTGCACCATCTCCCCACCAAGCTGTGCTATAGAATCTCTGTGGAGAGTAATTCCAGGCTCTAATAATAAGAATGCAGCAGTAGCGATACACTACTGACCACCTGACCAGGACGGTGATAGTGACTGAAATGCTCAGGGAGATTAGAGAGGCTATTAAAATAAAAACCTCAATAATAGAGATTTCCACTAGCCCTACATTGACGGGGTCCATGTCACCTCAGGACAGGATGCAGAGATAACGTTTCTGACACCTTAAATGAGTGTTTCTTGGAACAGCCAGTCCTGGAACCCGCAAGGGGAAGGGCAATTCTTGATTTAGTCCTAAGTGGAGCACAGGATCTGGTCCCCGAGGTGAATATCGCTGGACCACTTGGTAATAGTGACCGTCATAATTCAGAAAGGAGATTACACAAAAATAAGTAAGTTAATTAAACAGAAATTAAAAGGTTCAGTGCAAAAAGTGAAATGCCTGCAAACTGCAGGGAAACTTTTTTAAGACACCATAATAGAGGCTCAACTGAAATGTATACCCCAAATTAAAAAGCATAGTAAGAGAACCAAAAAAGTGCCACCGTGGCTAAACAACGAAGTAAAAGAAGCAGTGAGAGGCAAAAAGGCATTCTTTAGAAAGTGGAAGTTAAATCCTAGTGAAAGGACATAGAAAGGAGCATAAACTTTGGCAAATGAAATGTAAAAATATAATTAGGATGGCCAAAAAAGAATGTGAAGAACAGCTAGCCAAATACTCAAGAAGTAATAACAGCATATTCTTTAAGTACATCAGAAGCAGGAAGCCTGCTAAACAACCAGTGGGGCCACTGGACAATTGAGGTGCTAAAGGAGCAATCAAGGATGATAAAGCCATTGCAGAGAAACTGAATGAATTCTTTGCATCGGTCTTGACTGCAGAAGATGTGAGGGAGATTCCCAAACCTGAGCCATTCTTTTTAGGTGACAGATCTGAGGAACTGTCCCGGATTGAGATGTCATTAGAAGAGGTTTTGGAACAAATTGAAAAACTAAACAGTAATAAGTCACCAGGACCAGATGGGATTCATCCAAGAGTTCTGAAGGAACTCAAATGGGAAATTGCACAACTACTAACTGGTTTGTAACCTATCATTTAAATCAGTTTCTGTACCAAATGATTAGAGGATAGCTAGTATGATGCGAATTTTTAAAAAGAGCTCTGGAGGGGATCCTGGCAATTACAGGCTGGTAAGCCTGACTTCAGTACTAGGCAAACTGGTCGAAACTACAATAAAGAACAGAATTGTACGACACATTGATGAACATGATTTGTTGGAGAAGAGTCAACACAGTTTTTGTAAAGGGAAGTCATGCCTCACCAATCTACTGGAATTCTTTGAGGGTTCAACGGACATGTGGATAAAGGGGATCCAGTGGCTATAGTATATTCAGATTTTCAGAAAGCCTTTGACAAGGTCCCTCATCAAAGCCTCTTAAGCAGAGTAAGCTGTCATGGGATGAAAGGGAAGGTCCTCTCAGGAATCAGTAACTGGTTGAAAGATGGGGAAGGGCAGGAATAAATAGTTTTCAGAATGGAGAGAGGTAAATAGTGGTGTCCCCTAGGGTAGTGGTCTTCAAAGTGGCGTGCACGAGACCCCGCCATCACCGCCGATCCTGCCTAGGAGATGGCTGAACTCCCGGGCTGTCTATTTTTGTCCCGCTGAAACGCTGCTATGGAAAGCGGAAGCTTCCGCTTTCTGCGGCGGCATTTCGGCGAACATACCGCCCAGGGGCTGCACAAGATTTTCCTCCACGAAAAGGGGCCACGGAGGAAAAACTTTGAAGACAGCTGCCCTAGGGGGTCTGTACAAGGCCCAGTCCTATTTGATATATTCATAAATGACCAGGAAAAAGGAATAAACAGTGAAGTGGCAAAATTTGCAGATGAAACAAAACTACTTACGATTACGTGAAGTCCAGAGCAGATTGTGAAGAGCTACAAAGGGATCTTACTAAACTGGGTGTCTGGGCAATAAAATTGCAGGTGAAATTCAGTGTTGATGAATGCGAGTTGTACATTGGAAAGCATAATCCCAACATTACATATAAAATGATGGGTCTGAATTAACTGTTAGTGCTCAGGAAAGAGATTTTGGAGTCATTGTGGACAATTCTCTGAAAACATCCACTCAGTGTGCAGTGGCAGTCAAAAAAGCGACCAGAATGTTGGGAATAATTAGGAAAGAGACACATAATAAGACAGAAAATATCATATTGCCTCAGTATAAATCCACGATTTGCCCACATCCTGAATACTGGGTGCAGATGTGGTCACCCCATCTCAGAAAAGAGCTGTTGGAATTGGAACGCACACAGCAGAGGTTTGCGGCTCTGCTTCCCAATCTCAGTTAAGCAACGGGTGTAACTGCCCCGGCCTCCCCGCACCCTCTCCGCACTGCACCCAACCCATCCCTTCCTCACCCTAGTCTGCTCCCCCACTCCTGCCATGTCTCCACTAACATCACCGTTGACCCTTTTCTCACCCCCACTGCCCACCACTACTGCCTCCCCCTCAAGGCGTCCGACTCCCACAGCCCCTTGAACTGTCTGCCCACTGCCCTCTGCCCCCATCACCCATGGACAGCCTGCTCACACCCCACCCATCCCCTCACCAGTGCTGCTCCCCATATCAGTGCCCTACATTGCCACCCAGGTAAACCCCTCTGTTGATGGGTGCCCCACCGCACCATGTCCCTGCTCTGCCTGGGGCTCTCTTGGTACACAGCCTCACCATCCTGGCTGTGACTGCCTCTGTGCTACTCCTCACAGCCTTCATGACCATGGTGATGATTTTCCTTCACACCTTCTGGGGAATCCTCTTCTTCCACGGCTGTGAGACCCAGCGCTGGTGGGAGATGGCGGCCGTCATCCTCACTCACCTCATCGTGTCAGGATCGGTGAGTATGGGCAGGGCCAACCTGAGACGTGGGGGGGCCAGGCAGACTGCGCCCACGCCACCCTGTCACCGCTGCCTGAGTGCAGCAGGGGACGGGGTCGGCGGTTCTGGGCCGGGAATTACTATCTGGCAGGTGTGCGGGAGTCCTCTCAGGATCTGGGCCTGCTAGGGTGGGTGCTGCATGCAGAGAGACAATCCTGTCCCCAGGAGAAACTGGGTGTTCCCCCATGGCCATTGCTCCAGGGGGTCACCTGTGGGACCCTGCATGAGAGCAAATGGCCAGAGGCGGCCTCCAGGTACCGATGCCTGCAAGTGAGACACGCCTGCACCCCTGAACCCCAAACTCCAAATGCTCCAGAGGAGCCTGAAGGACCCACCAGCTCCCTGGGGCAGCACTGTCCTGCTGCAGACCAGCAAGACACCCCGGCACCCTGGGCACACCAGCTCCACGCCCCTCAAAGCACAGTGCTCCAGCCAGGTGCAGAGCCAGGAATGTCAGGGAAGGAGATTAGAGCATCAAAGGGGTCAGTTCTGACATAATGTCCGCTGGGGCTCCCCCCGGCTCATCCCCTCCTCTCATTCGGATTGCTCTCTCCTCCCAGACGTTCTGGAACCCCCTGTACGTAGGCAGCCTGATCCCCTCCTACCTGCTGATGTTTGCCACGGCTGCATGGGCCTACGTCCTGTCAGGAGGCTGCACGCAGAACCTGCTCCGGTCCCTGCAGAGTGAGTATCTGCTCCAGCCCCAGGTCCAGAGCAGGAGCCCAGCTGAGGCCCTGCCTCTGAGGGGGTAGGAAGAGGAATGCTGGGAGGGGCTTACCCAGGGGTGAAAGTAACTTAAAGGACTTGCCTGTACTCTGGAGTCCTGAGGAGGCAGTGGAGCCTCTACAGGAAGAGGCAGGGCCTTTAAATCCCTAGGCTCTTTAAATCACCCCCTGAGCTCCTAGCCACAGAGGTGATTTAAAGGGCCTGCGGCTCCCAGGTGCTGCTATCATAGTGGAGCCCTGGGCCTTTTAAATTGCCAACCGAGCCCCGGGCGGGGGGTCGCAGAAAAGATTTAAAGGGCCCTGGGCTTGGGGCAGGGGATAGGGGTGCAGGAGGGGTGAAGGGTGTGTGCTCTGGGAGGGAGTTTGGGAATGGGAGGGGGTGTGGAGGAAGGGGTGCAGGGATGAGGGCTGTGGGGTAAGGCTGGGGATGGGTTTGGGGTGTGGCTGGGGATGAGGGGTTTGGAGCGTGGGAGGGGGCTCAGGGCTAGGGCAGAGGGTTAGAGTGTAGGGTGATGAGGACTCTGGCTGGGGCTGGAGGTGAAGGTTTGGGGTGGGGGAGGGAGTTCAGGGCTAGGGCAGAGGGCTGGGGTGTAGGGGGTAAGGATCTGGGGTGTGGCTGGGGATGAGGGGTGTGGGGTGGGGGAGGGGGTTCAGGGCTAGGGCAGAGGGCTGGGATGTAGGAGGTGAGGATCTAGGGTGTGGCTGGGGATGAGGGGTTTGGGGTCGGGGAGGGGGTTCAGGACTAGGGCAGAGGGTTGGGGTGAGGGGGGCTAAGGGCTCTGGGGTGGGGCAGGGCTGGGGATGAATTTGGGGTGCAGGCAGGCTGCCCAGGGACTGGAGCCAGAGAGGAGGACTTCCCCTCCCAGGCCTCTTCCCCCCCCCAGTCTTCGTCCCCCCCCAGTCCTCTTCCCCCCCGGGCAGCACAGTCACCCCCACCACTGTCGCTGCACGTGCTCCTAGGGCCCCTCTCAGGTACAGGAAGCCCCTTCACCTCCCCTGTGGTGGGTGCCAGGGACGGGGGGAGCTGCCATCACATGTGCCCCTCGGCCCCTGCTGCTGCCCCTCGCTACAGCCTCACTGTGGGTGGGGGATGGGGCTGCCCCTTGCCCAGCGTGGGGCAGGAGCGGTGACTGCGGGCGGTGGGGGAGGCGGCTGTGCTGGTGGAGGGTCCTGCTGGAAAGTGAAAGGGTCTGAGGTGGGAGGGCAGGGTAAGAGCAGCCTGCCCTGCCACTGCTGGATGGGAGGCACTAGGACCCTGCGGCGGCAGTTGATGCAGGGGAGAGACAGGGATGCTCCGGGGGCAGTAAGGGGAGCCTGGAGGACACTGGGGGGTGGAGGTGCAGGTGGGACCAGTGGGGAAACCCAGCCCCAAACATTGGTGGAGCCACCAGAAGCCCCTTTAACTCACCTCTGCTGCTTGCCAGCACCCTGTACCTGGGCGCACGGGCCTACGTTCACCTGTGGGCTTACCCCCGTGTGGGGTGGGGACAAGGCCTGCTGTGGGGCTGATCTGAGCCCCTGCAGCAGGGACGTTAACCCTTTCCCTGCACTAGCAGGTGGGGAAACGCCCCAGTCTGGGGCTGTTCATCAGGGTGCTGCCCCTTGTCTGTGACAACGGGGCAGGAAACGACCCTGTGAGCTGGGTGCCTGAACTCACCCCCTCGCCTTTGCTTCTCCCCAGGGCAGCAGAGCGACACAAGCCCCCAGCTGGCATCCTGAGGGTCCCTCAGGAGCTCTCCCCTCAGCTGCTCCCTGCCTGCGCTGCCCTCCCTCTGGTGCTCTCAGCTGGGACCGAAAGTTGCCTTCTCTGCAACCTCTTCTGGAGTGGGAGTTCCCCAATCAGTCCCCGCTGGAGGCAGGTGTCCGGGGCTCCTGCAGCCAGGAAGGAGCCAGCAGGATGTCTGAGAGCCAGGGTCCGCTCGTTCGGTCCTACCATCCGCTCTCCCTCCAGGCTGTGGACATGGACTCATTCACCCACCTTTAAAGACACATGGTGTGAGGGGTTCTCCAGGACTTACTGCGCCTGCCCCACAACTGTGTGTGTGTGTGTCTCTGCCCCATGCCAGGAGAGTCCTTCTCGGCCCCGGAAGTCTGTGATCTGACCAGCCGTTTGCCAGGATACATCGAGGCGCTGTGCTGGGGGTGCCAGGCACTAAGGAGCTGCAACATCCTTTCCCCCTGACCAGGAGTGGCTGTATGGGGCAGGGGGGCAAATTACCCACAGGCAGGGCTGGGATGGGAGAGATGGCCAGGTACTAGCCTGGGAAGGCGGGAGGGGGAGAGTGGGTGGCATTTGTGTGGGCAGTGCAGGACAGGTGCGTGGCAATGGATGAGGCTGACTGGAGGCCGAGCACTGGCATAGGGAGGGAAGGGGGCGGAGTGGTGACAAAGGGCTGTTGCTAAGATGCTGGTATGGGAAGGGGTGGGCAGGGGGTGTTGGCACAGCGTAGCTGGTAGCTGCAGGCCTCGTGCAGAAGTGCTGGGAGGAGCAGAGGTTTGATCCTGCCCAGCTCTCTGAGGGGAGTGGTTATGAGGCTGCCATGCTGGCGCCAGGCCTGGGGATGTGGGGTGGAGGTGGGAGCAGGGACCCTGGTAGCCATGCGAGGCACCAGGGCCGAGAGCCAAGACTGGCCGAGTTTGTAATGGGCTTTTCTACCAATAAAGAGAACTGCCAGCCGCAGAGTGAGAACTGGTGGGGGACTGTGGGGGATGGGGCTGTGCATGCAGCACCCCTGCCTTGCTGGGAGTGGAGGCGGGGGAGGGGTCAGATGCAGCTCGGCTGCAGCATCTCACAGGTGAGGCGGGGTCGTTAACTTTGTTTTACAGCTGGGGAAACCAAGACACAGGCACAGACTTGACTTGTCTGAGGTCACCAAACAGGCCAGTGTGGGAGCCTGGAACAGAACCCAGCTGTTTGAGCCCTGGTCCAGGGCTGTACCTGCTCACCCACACTACCCCTGTCATGGCGTGGGGGAGGGGTCTTACTGCTCCCTTGGGTCCGTGTTCATTACAGAACTAGCGCAGGGACTCCACATGGCCACTCGGTGTCTGCCCGTACCACAGCACATGGCACTGGCATCCGGTGGGTGAGAGGGGCTCTGGGTGGACGCTGCTAGGCAGAAGCTGGGCTTCAGGCTGGCACAGTAACGAGCCCCCCTGGAGGGGCACAGGAAGCTGGGCACTGGCTGTCGAGCCTCTCCTGCTGTGTGCAGGCTGTCTGGTTGCTGAGACCCTGGGGCAGCCTGGTGACCATGGGACCCCTGCTCCCACCTGTGATGGGCCTCATGGAGATGTCATCTCCTGCTGTTCAACCCAAGGTGCACTAAGGCCAGGTGGGGGCCAGAGCAGCTGCCTGAGAGCTCAGGGGGAAGTGGGGCGGGGACGGACAGGACAGGAAGGCAAAGCCCAGCTGCAGCATCCCCCATGTTGGATGGGCCCAGCCTGACTGACAGAGGGGGAACATCCCCCTGGTTCTTCACTAACTGCAGGCAATGGGGCCTTCAGTCTGGTTCCTGCACCCCCAGCCTGGCTGGGGGGTGGGGGGGGCGGAACACACATAGCACCTGCTTGCTTGTAACAAGCACCCCTTGCTAACGCCCACACCTGGGGCTTCCTGGCTGTTCTAACTGGAGCCATCCACTGTGCTGCTACAGGCAGCTGGTCCTGCACAGGGGGGCTTCCTAGCCCTGGCCTGGGGTATCTGCATGGGGCAATCCCCCAGCAGAGGCAGGGCCCTGGCCCCCATGAGCGGCAGAGGCAGGGCTGGCCTAGCAGCAGATTTTTATTTTATTGTCTTTTAAAAAAGTATCTGTGAAAGTTCCCCCCTCCACAGCCTCTGCTGAGCCTCAGTGCAAGTAACCAGGCCTCAAGGAGTGAAGGCCCCAGAGGAGGGGCCCCTGGTGCTCTGCCCTCCGCCCCCACGGTGGGGAGCAGGGGTTGCTGGTGGCTGGCAGGGTCCAGCTGGCTGAGCTCAAGGGTGTGTGTGCTGGTCTCCATTCCACATGCCAGGGCCCTGGCCGGGCAGCGTCTATACTGTGTTCTCATCGGTGGTGGCTGGTGTGTAGATGACGTTGGGCTTGGGGTGAGAGTCCGGCCTGCAGGGAAGGGAGAACACGGGTGTCAGGGAGGCCCTGGAATGAGCTGAGAAAGGACCGAGCACCTGCTGCTCCCTGGCAGCCCCCCCTCCTCTTCTGCATCATGGGGCAGGTGCTCCTGCTCCTCGCCCCCGGGCCTCCTCTCCCTACAGGCAGGAGTGGCTGCTGCCAGGGGGGCTGCGACTCTTCCAGCCGTTGCAGGGTAGGACATTGGGCGCGGGGCAGGGGGGAACGAGGGAGAATCATAAATTGAATGGGGTTTAGGTCGGGGGGGGGAGTGGTTCCTACATACAGGGGTGGGGGAGTGGAGTATGCCTGGGGCTCCCAGCTCTCACCTGCTGGTCTGGCTCCGCTGCTTGTGGATGTAGATGAGGAAGGCCAGAGCCGTGACAGCGAAGAGAACCCCAAAAAGACCGGCCAGCACCTCCGCTGCAGACACAGGAGAAGTGGGCGGGGTGAAGCACCAGATGCAGGAGGGGAGGGAGAGCTCTAGCCCTGGGAGAGGGGGAGCAATCCAAGGTCCTGGGGAGTGGAGGAGGAAGCTAGTGGCCCTGAGCAGGGGCAAGGAGAGCCCAGGAGAGCCAGGGCAAGGGGTGGAGGGTAGCCCCAGGCTGAGGGAGGCTGTGTGGCCCAGGGGAGGGTGTAGAGACAGCAGAAGCTGGGTGGCCAAGGGCAGGGAGGCCAGGGCTGGCTGTTCTGGAGCACTCACCTGTCTGCAGGGCGAAGCCCAGCTGTTTTCCTGAATCTAAACAAACCATGGTGGGGGAGACACAGAGAGCAGGTGAGGCCAATACCACAGCAACCACCATGCCCCTCCCACTCACCCCATGTACAACCCCCTCAGCCCACTGTCCAGCCATCACATGCCCACATCCCAGCATGCAGTCATCAAGTCTGTCCCCCATCCTATGCCAGCGTGCAGCCTCGCCCCCCCGCATCCCAGCATGCAGTCACTGAACTCTGTGCACCCCGCCCCCATCTGTGTGCACCCCCACCCCCATGTGCAGTGCCAGACTCTTTACTGGCACACAGCCCCCCCGCCCCCCCGGATGTAAACGCATGTCGCCCTGGGGACATATTTCTACACCCCCCCACCCCCACATGGTACTTCGTAGGGAAGCAGGTACCACCCACCCCCACCGGTACTGCCCTGGCCTGGCAGCAAACCCTGGTGCCCTCCCACTACAAGCTGGTGTTAGGGGGCTGCCTGCCAATTCTTTAACCTCTGTCCCCATCCCTGGGGCCTGGGCCCAGCTCTTACCTGCACATGGTGGGCAGCCAGCATCTGCAACAGATACAACACGATGAGCAGGCCGGGGGTGAGCGTGGGAAAGCGAAGGGGGCCGCCTGCAGCAAGGGGCAGGCATGTCCCAGCACAGCCCCTCTGCCCCTTTTATCTGGTTTTGGTAAAACAACTTTGAAGAGTCCCTGCCCCCAGCAGAGCTGTGACTGCCCTTCCCCAAAGGCTGCCCCCTCCCTCCAGCAGGGACCGTCTCCTCCTCTGCACACAACCAGCCCCAGCTAATCCACCCATCAGCATGGCTAAGCTGCACCCTGGGTCTGACCTCTGCTCCATTTCTTCCTTGTACACCCCCCCACACCAAATCCCAATACAGGGGAACCCAGAGCCCAACCAGGAGTGTCTCATGCCCACACCGGTGTCTCCATCACACACAGACTGGCACTGGGAGACCCACCCCACCCCACTCCCCCTCGAATTTGACAGGCCTTTGGCCATGACCATCACCAATCTAGCCTCTGACAGAGCCCCCAGCCTCCCGTCCCGGGGGCCCCCCCCCCCCAGGACTCTGGAAGTCCATACAGGAACTGTACCAAAACCCACCAAGTAACACAGCTTGGGACATGCTGGTTCCCCTGAGCCAGATGCAACAGAGAGCGAAGCCCAGCAGAAAAGCCCAGATCTCCAGCACCACTCCCAAATATGCCTAGCACCTGAGGGACCTCCCCAGCAGTGCTGGCTGCAGGGAGAGGGAGAGGACAGACATGGGAGTGGTAGTGCCAACCCCCTGGGCTAATGAGCCAGCAGGAGCATGGTACCATCTTCAGGAACATCGCTGCTTGCCCATGGCCCTTCTTTGGGGGCAGGGTCCTGCGGGTTGGGGGAGCCCCACCACATGTGGGGAGATTACAGAGCCTTCAAACACCCTGCGATTCAGGGGCCTCTCAGAAATGTCTGTGCCTGGTCCTCATGGACACCCCCTACCACCCCCCCCCCCCCCCCGCCTGCCCAGCTTCAACATCCACCCGCTAGATCTCATTACACCTTTGTCTGCTAGACTGACCGGCCATCAAGCAGCAATTTTCTGTTCCCTCTGCTGGTACCGATAGACTGTGATTATCCTTTACATCATCATCGTTAAGCTAAAAATGTCTGAGCTCCTTGAGTTTATCACTATACGGCAGGTTTTCCCATTGTTTAATCACGCTCATGTGCCACTCAACCCTCTCCAGTTGTGGGCACCAGCACTGGACACAATTCCAGCAGCGGCTGCATCCGTTTCACATACAGAGAGACCATAAACTCCCCTGTTTCTTCATCCCAGGATCACATTAGCTCTTCTGGGCCACAGTATTGCACTAGCCCCTCATGTTTAGCTGCTTCTCCACCACAACCACCCCGAAGGTTTTTCAGAGGCACGGCTTTCCTGCCTTGAGTCCCCCCTATCCAGCACATACAGGGTGCAGTCTTTGATCCTGCATTTGTCTGTTCCTCGATGTATACGTTTACATTGGCTCCATTAAAACGAATACGGTTTGCTTGCACACAAGTTCCAAAGTGAGCCCGATCCCTCTCTCAGTGATCTTGTGCTCCTCATTATTTACCACGGCCCCACCAAACTTTATCTGCAATGCTTTTAGTTTGTTTTTTAGGTAATTGATAAAAACGTTAACATAAGGCCAGGGACTGATGACTGTAGGACCCCACTGACAACCCACACATTAGATGAGTCCCAATTACATTTTGACATCTAAAAGTTAACCAGTTTTTAATTCAGCTGTGTGCCATATTAACTTTATATCATTCTGCTTTCTTAATCAAAATGTCCTCTGGTCCCAAGTCAAGTCTCATATAGAAGTCTGGCTACTACATCATCAATATTTACCTTTGATGTAATCTCATTAAAAATAGCATGTTTAGTTGACGAGATCTATTTTCCATAAACTCATTTTGATTGGCATTAATTATATTACACACACCCCCGCTTTAATTCTTTATTAATCAAGTTCCATATCAGCTGTCCCATTATTTTGCTCAGGAACAATGTCAGACTGATAAACCTGTAATTACCCGGGTCATTCTGTTTCACCTTTTCAAACAATCACATGCCATTAAATATTGGCACAATCACCCTCAATGCTAAAGATTTGTGCCTTATTTCTAGTCTGAATTTGTCTAGTTGCAGCTGAGAACCTTTGGAGCTAGTTCTGCCTTTATCTGGTAGACTTAAGAGCCCTTTGTTAGCAGAGTCTCTTCCCTATGTAGATTATTGTAGAATGAACAGTCACTTATTAGCCTTCTTTTGGCTAAATTTATAGACTTTTACATCAGAAGGGACCATTATGATCATCTTTCAGACCTCCTGCACAAACGCAGGCCACAGAATCTCACCTACCCACTCCTGCAATAACCCTCTCACCTGTATCTGAGCTACTGAAGTCCACCAATCATGGTTTAAAGCCTTCAAGGTGCAGAGAATCCTCCAGCAAGTGACCCGTGCCCCACTCCACAGAGGAAGGCGAAAACTCCCCAGGGCCCCTGCCAATCTGCCCTGGAGGAAAATTCCTTCCCGACCTCAAATATGGTGATCAGCTGAACCCTGAGCACATGGGCAAGACCCACCAGACAGATAGCCAGGAAATAATTTTTTCTAGTAACTCAGAACCCACCTCATGTAACATCCCATCACAGGCCATTGCGTGTATTTACCGCTGCTAGTCTCCCCCACGCCCCATTCTAAAGCAGATTTTTCCAGATCTTGAACACACACAATCCTTTCCTGAACCTTTTCCTATTGTTCAACATCCCCTTTGAAGTGTGGCCAAGTAATCGCACCCCTGGCAGGCAAGGCTCAGGCTTGTACACTCCTGTGCCAGTGTACATCTGCCAGAATCATGTAGTCTTTCAAGTGCTAAAGGGCCTTGAAGGCCAAGACCAGGAGTTCAAATGTGTGACACCAGGCACCGGGAGAGCCATGGCAGGAACTCAGGGTGTGTGCAGGGGACATGCTAATGGAGAAAGTGTGAATGTTGTTTATTATTCTAGTGCCCTTACCTAGAGCCCCTGCCACTCCAGAGAAACCGTCCTCCCCCCCCCCTCCCCCTCCCACCACACCCACACTAGCCATTGCCCAGGGACCCTCCAGCACTGGCAAGACCTCCACACGCTCACAAACACAGAGTCCATCATGCCCCAGACACCAGGCTAGGGCAGCCCTCAAGCCAAACCCCCCGCACAGAACAATCCCAAAACAAAGTCCATCAAGCCCAGAACCCCAGCAGAGGCTCTGACTCTGACTGGCCCAAGGAAAGCCCTGCCCAGCAGCTGTGCTGGCTGCAGGCAGGTGGGAAGCACAGCGATGGAGCCAGTTCCAGCCACCAAGGGGAGTGGTACCTTCTTCAGGCATTTTGTTGGTGCTTCCCCCCGTGCAGCATCTTCATGGGCAGGAGTCACAGGGATCGCTGCCATCTGGGGTGAGATTACAGGGACTCAGACATGCACGATCTGGGGGAAGAGGCTTTTCTGGCCCAGGGCCACCCACAACCCTCGCTCTGAATCAAGGAATAGACTAAAATGCCATCCTGAAGCCCTGGATGTCCAGAAATAACCTGAGCATCCGAACGAGGCAGGCCATTACAAATCTGATACAAAATTACTAAAGAGTTAAGACCCAGGCAGACTGCAAAGAGCTACAAAAGGATCTCTCAAAACTGGGTGACAGGGCAACAAAATGGCAGATGAAACTGAATGTTGATAAATGTAAAGTAATGCACATTGGAAACCATAATTCCGACTATATGTTTAAATTGATGGGGTCAAAATTAGCTGTTACCACTCAAGAAAGAGATCATGGAGTCATTGTGGATAGTCCTCTGAAAATATCCACTGAATGTGCAGTGGCAGTCAAAAAAAGCAAACAGAATATTGGGAATAATTAAGAAAGGGATAGATAATAGGACAGAAAATATCATGTTGCTTCTATATAAATCCATGGTTCGCCCACATCTTGAATACTGTGTGCAGCTGTGGTCACCCCATCTCAAAAAAGATAAATTGGAAATGGAAAAGGGTCAGAAAAGGGCAACAAAAATGATTAAGGATATGGATCGGTTTCCGTATGAGGAGAATTAATAAGACTGGGACTTTTCAGCTTGGAAAAGAGATGATTAAGGGGAGATATGACTGAGGGCTATAAAACCATGACTGGTGTAGAGAAAGTAGATAAGGAAGTGTTGTTTACTACTTCTCATAACACAAGAATTAGGGGGTCACCAAATTAAATGAATAGGCAGCAGATTTAAAACAAATAAAAGGAAGTATTTTGTCACACAACGCACAGTCAACCTGTGGAACTCCTTGCCAGAGGATGTTGAGAAAGCCAAGACCATAACAAGGTTCAAAAAAGATTTAGATAAGTTCATGAAGGACAGGTCCATCAATGGCTAGTAGTCAGGATAGACAGGGATGGTGTCCCTAGCCTCTGTTTGCCAGAAGCTGGGAATGGGTGACAAGGGATGGAATATTTGATGATTCCGTGGTCTGTTCATTCCCTCTGGGGTACCTGGCATTGGCCATTGTTGGTAGACAGGATACTGGGCTAGACGGACCTTGGGTTCATTCTTATGTACCTACGTTCACACCTTTTTCAGCTCTGCCAGCAGCCTTGCTAAACTATGCTACATCTCCACCTTACCTGACTCGCACCCCCCCAGTCCCAGCCCTCTTTCGGTCACGTTTGAGCCACTCCTCAAACCCTCCCCTCCTCCTGCCTCCACTGCTCTCTCCACAAAGGAGCACAGCAATTCCTTCCAAGAGCACACTGACAAACTATAACGTGACCATCCCCTTGGCTCGCCTTCCCTTCGCCTCCTACAACTCTCACCGCCTTCCCCCGAGAGCAGAGGCAGAAATTTCTCATTTGCTCGCTTCCTCGAGCCCCAGGACCATCTGCTCCCTTGTGCTACTCTCCTTCCCTCTTTTACCCTTCCCCGTAACCGTTCACTGGTCTCTGGCGCATGCCCCTCTGGGACAACACCTTCCCATGGCCAGTAGTGTCCTCCATCGTAACAAACGAGCCCAGTTCTAAGACCACCGAACACAAGGGTTACGCTCGCTGGCTGGATTTCCACTCCACTCTTGCGCTTGTGCCTTGCACTTCACACTCACCCAAGTCTTAGCCGACGCTCAGACCCATCCATGCGGGTCTGTCAGCTGCCTGCCACGCAGGCGCCTTGGCTCTTCTTGACATCTTGTCCTGCCTTGGCTTCTGTGACTCTGCCCGCTCCTGAGTCTCCTCCCACCTCTCCAATTGCTCCTTCTGAACAGTCTCCTCAGTCCGACTTCAGCTGTCTGGGCCAGAGGGGGCAGGGAGGGGGAGGAGAAGGGGGTTGCTCGGGGCTCTGGCCTTGGGCCCCCTTCTCTTCTCCCACTACACCTAGCTCTGAGTCATTTCAGATGCAAACACAACACCCGCTCCACGATGGCAGTTCACAAACCAGTCTCCTGTGCACACCACCATCTCGGCCTGGCTCGCTGACATCACCTCCTGGCAGCGCTGAGCTCTTAATCTCTCCCAACACACAAGGCCGCTACCGCCTTTCCTGACCACAGTGGACACCATCACAATGCTGCCTGTCTCTCAGGCCTGTCACCAGGTGTTATCATTGACCTGGACTGCGCTCTATCTCCTCACAGCCAGACTGAGTCTCAGTCTTGCAGCCTTTTTGTGCATAACATCACTAAGATACGACCTTTCTTATCCATCCACAAGCGACAGCACATCCGCTCATGTCTCAATTCCTGTGCCAGTCTTGACATGCGGCACCCTGATGGCTCAGACTCGTGGGGAATACTGTTGCAAAGCTAATTTCCTAGCAATCGCTCTGATCACAGATCCCGCCACTGCCGCCCTCTTCTCTAGCACAGGGGTTTCTCAACCTTTTTGTTTCTGCCCTCCACCCCTTCTACACGCTATAAAAACTCCACAGCCCATCTGTGCCACAGCAACTATTTTTCTGCATATCAAAGCCAGGGCCGGCAATAGTGGGTAGCAAGGCAGGCAGTTGCCTGGGGCCTCATGCCACAGGGGCCCCTGCAAAACTGCATTGCTAAGGTTTCAGCCCCGAGTGGCAGAGCTCAGGGCCGTGGGCTTCAGCCCCATGCAGTGGGGCTTTGGCTTTCTGCCCCAGCTGCCCCCCCCCGAAACCTGTTCACAGCTCCCAGGGGGCCCCAGACCCCTGGTTGAGAACCACTGCTCTGGCACCTCCAACAGTTGCTTCCTTTCATCCCTTTCAAGGGCCCTCATGGCCTATTCCCCACCCGCCCTCCAGACGGCCTTTAAAAGCAGCAAAACACCCCAGCCAGCAAGAGTCTGAGACACAGGAACCAAACTATCTACTGACACGCCACCCCTCTGCCCTCCAAAGAAACCCCTGGGAATCCCCAGTACAGCCGAGCCCATCCCCCACTCAGACCACCCCAAGCTCCTCCCTCCAGCAAGCATCCCCCGCAGGAGAAGAGCCACCCATCCCCACAGCCAGCCACCGAGACAGCCCCGAGCCCCTGCCCTTCAGGAGCACCCAACCTGGCCAGATCCCCAGCCGCTCCCAGCCACCAGCAGAGTCAGGGCACGCTGCCCCTCAGAGCCCAGAAGCCTCTGGCCCAACGCCCCAGCAGATGCTCTGACTCTGCCCAGAGAAGGTAGAGCCCCCCTGGCCCCAGCAGTGCTGGCTGCAGGGAGATGGGCAGGACAGACAGGGCAGAGCCCACGCCAGCCCCCGAGGGGATAAGAAAAGCCACCAGGAGGAGAGTGGTACCTGCTCCAGGAGCTCTGGCCGTGCCTCTCCCTGTGGCACCGGAGGAGGTGGGCATCACGGGAGGGAAGCTGCCATCTGTGGGGAGATACAGGGATTCAAATGTGCATGATCCAAGGGCTTCCCAGCACTCCCTGTGACCCTGGAATGCCTCCACCGAAGCCAGGGACAGCCCAAACCTGGCCCTGCAACCGCATCCCAAAATCTCCCAGCAAGCCTCATTGTCTCTCCTCCCT
Organism: Dermatemys mawii; assembly: GCA_007922305.1. NCBI lineage: Eukaryota > Metazoa > Chordata > Testudines > Dermatemydidae > Dermatemys > Dermatemys mawii. Next base: position 293,042 of record ML677519.1, read on the forward strand.
CTCATCCCGTAAGCAGCCCAGAGACTCACTGAATTCAACCTCCTGCAGCAGGGACACTCCGAATTCTGTGCCCAGGCCATCCCTGCCCCTGGGGCCACCCTGCAGGCAGCTTTGGGCTCTTCCCAGAACACACGTCCCAGCCCAAAGCCCTGACTAATGGGGCAGGACCCTGCTCTGAGCTCAGGCAGGTAAAGTCAGCGCTCTGACTGCTGTGCCTCATGTGTTCCCCACAAGCCTCTGTTAGGCTTGGCTTTGTCTGATTCCCTGGGGGGACATGGCCGGGGTGGGCAATCTTTTTGGCTCGAGGGCCACACCTGGGTATTGAAATTGTATGGTGGGCCATGAATGCTCACGAAACTGGGGGTTGGGGTGTGGGAGGGAGGGAGGGCTCCAGCTGGGGATATGGATTCTCAGGTGGGCCAGAAATGAGGAGTTCTGAGTGTGGGAGGGGGCTCCGGGCTGGGGCAGGGGGTTGGGGTGTGGGAGGGGCATCAGGAGTGCAGACTCTGGGTGGCACTTACTTCAAGCAGCTCCCAGAAGCATCAGCATATTCCCCGTTCAGCTCCTAAGCGAAGGCACGGCCAGGCATCTTTGCGCACTGCCCCGTCCGCAGGCTCCGCCCTTGCAGCTTCTGTTGGCCCCATTTGCTGGCCAATGGGAGCTGCAGGGGTGGCACTTGGGGTGCAGGTAGCATGCTTAGGAGCCAGATGGGGGGAACATGCCGCTGCTTCCAAGAGCTGAGTGGAGGAAGTCCCTGTCCCCACTCCCCAGCAGGAGCTTGAGGGCCGGATTAAAGCATCTGAAGGGCCGAATGTTGCCCCTGAGCCATAGTTTGCCCACCAGTGCCATAGGCACTGCCCACGGCACCTGGGTAGCAGAGCCAGGGGTCTGGCTCAGATCGGGGCCCTGGTCCCAGCCTGGCTGGAGGAGTCATTCTGAACTGCAGCCCTGAACCCCGCAGCAAGTGGTACCTTCCTCCCGCATTCACAACCCCAAACCAAGTTCCATGCCCTGCTACAGCCTGACAGAGCCCCAGGACCAGGCCAGAGGGTGCTGCTCTGGAGGGCCTCCCCCCTCTCGGGGCCTGGGACTGCTCCACGCAGCAGCCAGTGGCCCAGGGACTTGCCAGAGGGAATCTGTTCCTCTGAGCTGTGCCACCTGCCACAGAGACACATTAGCTGGGCCCAGCCACCTCCCTCCCACACCTCCGGGCCCTTTAACTTCCTACAGGCCCAAGAGTGGGTCAGTGGAGCGGAGCTTTTCCAGCAGAGCCCTGGCCTGTGGGGTGCCAGCTCACGGGCACCAACCCAGGCAGCCAGAGCGGCGATGCCCATACGGCCAGCAGAAATTAAGAGGCACACAAGAAATGAGTCCTCAGCTCTCGCTCCAGGTACAGCGCCTATAGCAAAGTGAGCAGAGCAAGCCCAGTCAGAATCGGGGGGAGCAGGGGCCCAACGGCACCCACCTGGCCCTGTGCTAACCATCAGCCCCCCTCAAAACACCATGTGTCCTGGGCATCACAAGGGGCCCTTCGACCCCCTCAATCAGGGCACGTGCAGAGGGAGCTGGCATGGCTGCAAGAGACAGCCCCCTTCTGCCACCAGCAAGCACCTAGCGGGGACAGAGCTTCAGGGATGCTACCCACCATCCTCTGCCATTCCCCAAGGCAGCAGCCCGGCTGTGAGCAGGGTGTGGAAGGCGAATCACTCGCACTGTGCCCTGGGTGCTCAAAGCCTTGCGGGGAAAGGGACAGGCAGCCCCCGGGAGCCATGGCTGGGCAGCTCTCGCCTGCGCTGTCTTTACAATGTGCAGCGCCAAAGCCTCCGGGTGCAGCCGACACACTCAGTGCCACCGCAGAGTTGCCTGGTCTCACGTGCGGCCAGAGGCAGCTCAGCCCAGACCTGGCCATATTCTCAGCTGCACAAGGAGTTGGGCTCCACAGTGCCTGAAGCCCATTTCCATTCCAGCTGCTGCCCACAGCCAGAGGCTCTTTCCAGACCATGGCCACTGTAGTCAAGGAGGCCCTGTGGCCCATCCTAGTGCCAGCCCCTTCACAGTGCTACAGGCCCCTCCTCTGCCCCACTCCCTGGGGGGCTGAGTCCCAGCGCCCACTCCCTCCAGAGCCTGCTTTAAGCAGTAATGTTTGGGATGTCAGCTTCTCATGCTGCCCCCTCCCGCTGTCCTGGCACAATCACACTGTCACCCTGGGGCACGCGGGCTGCTGAGTGGGGGCACTGGGAGAGCAGCCCCAGCTAAGGGGTTACAGAAGGGCTCAGCTCAGCCTGGTTTGGGGCAGCAGGAAAGGCCAGAGCCCACCGGTGGTTTCCTACTGCGCCAGGTGACAGAGGCGATCATATCCCCCCGTGGAGGAGGGGCACCCAGACCTGCCCCTCTTCACTGCTGCAGGGAGTCGTATCACGTCTGTGCCGATACAGATGTGCCCTTATTGCTCCCACCAGGCCCCATCAAGGTGCCCGGCGGGCAGAGTCAGGGACACGTTCTTCTCCAGAGAGCCTGGGTCCTCCTTCACACTGGGCAGCAGCAGAAGTGACATCCCCGGGGCTGGCTAAGCCCACAGCGTGTGGCCCTTCTCTCTAGGGTGCCTGCACGCTCTCGCCTTTAAACCCAGTCTCACCTGCACCCATGGGTGTCAGAGCAATGCATTGACTGCGATTTCCAAGGCCTCCGCCACCCTCACTGTGCCAGGGCTCCAGCACATCCGCCAGCACATGGGGCTTGGTGGCGTCTAGTCTGCTCCACGGGCAGTAACTGAAACTGGGCCCAAACCACCAGGATTCTGTGACCCATTATGGGGCTCCGCCAGGCAAATATTTACCCAGCGCGGTATCGCAGGCTGTTAATGGTTCTGTTATCGCTGGTATGCACCTGCTGTATCATGCACAGGGTGGCTTTGTCTGTGGGTGAGATACAGAGACTTGCACGGGCTTGGCCCACCTGCTGACCCAGCCTCAGTCATGACTGCTCCAGGAGTGGGGCAGCGAGACTGTGGCTTTCCTGGACCACTGATGGGTCAGGAAGATCAGCAAGCACCTGAGCTGGGGCAGAGGTGTTCCAGGGAAGGGTTCAAAGAAGCTGAACTGACCCAGCCCTTTTGGAGGTGGGGCAGAGAGTATACTCCCTGCACTGCTCAGCACAGCCAGGCCCAGAAGTGGAGGGTGTGTTCTGGGGTTTCAAAGAGCCCTGCTCTCCTGCAGTCCAGCCTGGCTTTGGCTAGTAGGGCTGGGGACAGAGAAGCACCCAAACGCCTGGGTCCCAAAGAGAGCTGGCATAAACTGCAAACAACTTCTGTCTGTTTCTTCAGACACATTCTTTTTGTGCGCTGCTGGCAGGTCACCTGTGAGGCCAGGACAAAGAGGGACCTGGAGACCGGGCTGCCTCTCCCCACAAAGCCCCCACAGGTCAGGTTAGTGGTGAGACCCATTGCACCACTCCCTGGCACTGGCTTACATGAGCTATTCCTTCCTGGGACCCCAGCATCCTGGTTCTGCTCTGCTCTGCCAGGCTTGTCTGTATCAGGATGGCCTGCCGGAGAGAGCGCCCAGCCCCATCCCACCTGTCACCTGGCTCCTCACCAGGTAGTGGGATCCGCCTCGGGCTGAGGGCTGCCTGGAAACTCGCCAGAACTTTCCGTCCGTGCAGGCTCTGAGTTAGCCGAAAGTTGTTCTGCAGAACCTGGTCATCGTCCCCCTGCAGCGTGGTCTCCAGCAGCGAGATCTGGAGAAGAAGAGTTGAACGGAGTCACTAACCCACCCCTGGGAGCCTCGTGAACGCAGCCAGGATTCAGCACTCAGTGCCCTGGAGCAAGGGGGGCTGGATCCAGGTAGTCTTCGGGTGCCTACAGGCTGCCTCGGCCCATTGCTGGTGCTGGCAGAATCCCCTGCAGACAGCCCCCCCGCCGCAAAGAGGAGAACAGACAGGCCCTCACCCCCAGGACGGACCTGCTCCTTGGACAGCAGCACCGTCTGGTTGAAGACAGTCCAGTTCACCGTCTGGTAGCAGGGAGGAGTGGTCAGAGAGCCGCTGTAGCGGTAATAATGGCTTAGGTTGGCGGGCAGCAACCTTTCAATATTGAATCCAGCCACAGTCGTTTCCTTGCCTGGAAGGAAAAAAATACTGCCTGTGCTCTAGAGCAGCATGTCCCCACGGTCTAGACCAGAGAGAGCACGACCTAGAGCAGCACAGCTCCATGGACTAGAGCACAGCAATGACCGAGAGCTGCAGAGGCCCCGGGGATCCGACTCTGGACAGCGTGATCCTGGTCAGCACACGCCCAGGAGCCGACCCCCAGAGATCGTGAGCTGGCACTGCACAGCCGCATGGGCACTGACCCCTGCTTCCCCGCAGAAGCACAATGCGCCGGAGCGGCACAGCCAGTCCGTACAAGCGCTGAGGAACTGGTGTCTTCAGGACAGGCGCAGAGTGGGAGCCTGGAGAATCCCGGGGGATGAGACAGGCAGGGAAATGTGAGCAGGAATCCCGGAAAGGCCATTGCTGAGCTGGCCTCTCATTGCCTGTCTGTCTCACAGGAACTGCCAGGCTCTACCTGTCTGGCACGCGCAGGCCTCTCCATGCAGCAGGCGGCTCACTCACCATGGGGGCACTAGGCACGCAAAGGCTTTACCTTCCTCTTGGACCTGGCGCAGCTGTTCAAGCAGAGGCTGATAGTGCACGTTGTCCTCCGGCCCAACCTGTAACACAGACACTCAGCAGGGGAGGGAGCACAGGTGCCAGCAAGGGCAAGTCTCCTGCCTACTGAGCCCAGGCAGCTGGGTCACAGCAGGGAGGGTCGCTCTGGACATGGGGCTAATATCACTCTCTCAGGCAGAGGAGCGACCTGTGACCTCCCCGACTGAGCTGGCTGGGTTCAGGGCATCCCCGGACCAGGATCAAAGCATGAACCCTACCACTGACATCCCCTAACCTCACCTGGACCAGTGCACAGAGCACTTTGTGCCTCCCACTACCAGCATGACCTGGCGATTGGGACATGTCCCTTCTCCGTGCTGGCATGGACCAGTTGTCAGGGCATTCCTCCCTCCCAGACAGCCCCTGTCCTGCACTGCCCCTATTTCCCTCCACCCCTGAGCTGCCTACGCTCTCTCAGTCCTCACCTACCCTGCCATGCCCAGCCCAGTGATCAGAGCATCTCTGCCTGGCACTGCCCCTCCCAGTGACTGCCCCCATTGGCATCACCTGTAGGAAAGCTGCCAGCACTGCTAGGCCACCGGGCTGCCTCATTGCATCTTTGATGTTGTCATAGCTGGGGTTGTAATAAACCATATGGATCTGGAATCAAAGCACAGAACGCCCTGAGGCTCCATTGTGCCATGGGTGAGTGCTGGAGCATCCAGACCTGCACTGGTCCCAGTGTGACCCCACCAGGTCTGGCCAGCCCCAGCGGTAGGGCCTCTCCATTAGCAGCACTGGGGTGTGGTCATCTGACCAGAGCCCCCCACTTGGCACCAGGCAAGCTCCCCAAACCATTTGATAGTGAACTGAGCGTGCTGCTGCTGCCAGCACCTGCTGCCCCAAGACCCCCCTGCCTCCTCCCCCGTTTTCTGCACATGGGTCAGGGCTCCAGGTCGTCTCCCTGGTGCCCCTCGAGCTGGGACAGCAGCTTGCTGGCAGCCAGTTCCAATTCCTGTCCCCCACGATGCACCGGGGCCTGGTGGCTCCGTGTGGACAGCAACACAGGGAGGGTGGGCAGAACGAGTTAGGAACCAGACCCAGGCAGCAAACACCTGTGTGGATGAGACAAACAGCCCCTCTCAGACCACACAGCTCTGGGCTGGTGCCAGGGACAAGGGCACAGTGAGCTGCCCTCCCTCTCAGGCCAGAGAATAGCATGGCCCTCACCTGCCAGGGAGCGGGCCAGAGTGCTAAGGAAAAGATGAATCATCCTCCAGGACAGGGCAGCCTGCACTGGGGAGCTCTGCGTTGCCCCCTCCTTAGGGTCCCCTGGGGTAGTTTGTGCCCCCCCAGGGCCCCTCCTAGGGCAATTTTAAAGGGGGCTGTGATGGACCCTGGACCTAGCTGGTGGTGGGCTCCCCTTGCCCCTCACACGTGGTTAGCGGCAGGGCAGTCTGGCTGCAGAGCCATGTGGATTGTTTATCCTGTACACAGTGTGTGTGTGCTCCCCGTGTGGGTCCGTCCCTGTGCTGTGCACTGGGTGCCTGGCTCCACCCCCACCCGGCTGGCACAACATCCCTTCCAAGGGGAGTTTTGCCTCGTTTCCCCTCTGCTCCCATGTTTCAGGCTGTGTCACAAACTCTGCTTTTATTTCAGTTGCTCGGCCCTAGGCGCGTGATTCCTCCCTCGGGGTTCCTGTGCCCCCAGAGGACCTGAGCCCAGAGCAGAGACCGTGGTCGGAGCACTCTGCTGAGGGGTGACAACCTCCCCGCCAATGGAACTGCAGTGTGAGCAAAGGGCAGCCAGTGACCTGGGAGTGCCACCTCCACCCCAGGGCACTAGCTCTTCACCCGAGGCAGGGGGTGGGGACTGAGTGATCACTGCCAATCACTGAGGCACACCTGGGGAGCAGCAGGCAAGAGGGGAAGGTCCATGTCAGATCTTTACCTCCCCATCATAGTGGCGTCCATCCACAGTGTGTTCTGAGCCAGGCCCTTCCGGGGAGCCCCAGTGCAGGTGCAGCTGCATTGCTCTGTACTCCTGTGGGTAGCCGCTGGCAATAGTCAGAGAGTCAGGCAGCCGAAGGACAACTGCAGGAGGGAGGGAGTGAAGGGGTAGAGAAGTCAGAGGCGGGCTCTGATCCATGTTGCTGGCACCAGGCGGAGATGTGTGTTATGGAAAAGAGTCAATGTGGTTTAATGGAAAACAGGGCTTATCAAACCAACTGATTTCAGTCTTTGAGTTTGTTTGATAGAGAGAACAGCAGAGATGTAACATACTGAGACACAGCACATTACAACACTGTATGTTAAAACCGTAGCACTATACAGGAGCAACAGAGCACACATTAAATGGATTATATCCTGGCTAACCAACAGCCCTCAAAAAACAGCTGCCAACGAGGAATCCTGACTGATCAGGGGAGTCTATAGCGAGGTTCTGCAGGGACCAATTCAAGGCCTGACACTATTCAACAGTTTCACTAACGCTCTGGCAGTAAGTCACTGCTGATGACACAAAGCGAGTCCCAGAGCGGTAAGATGAGAACGGGGCAGCCACACAGACCAATCTGGATCACATGGAAGCTGGAAACAAAATATGCTTTAATGTAGCCAAATGCCAAGTTATACGTCCAAGAACAAGGAATCCAGGCTGTACTTACAGACTGGGGGCTACGTCCCGGGAAGCAGCGACTCTGAAAAGGATTTAGGGGGTACAGTGTGCTAGCAACTCAACAGGAGCTCCCAGTGCAGCTCTGTGGCACAAGGGGCTAATGAGACCTTTGGAGGTATAAACAGGGGAGTAGCAAAGGAGCAGGGAGGTGCTTTTATCCCTGTATATGGCATTGGTGAGACTGATACTGGAACTTGCATCCAGTTCTGGGATCCACATTTAAAAATTAGAAAGGGTGAAGAAAAGATCTATAAAAATGAGTTGAGTGCTACAGAAAATGTCTCCTAAGTCAGAGACCTCCATCTGTTTAATCAAAAAGGAGATTGAGAGATAACCTGATTATGGTGTAGGGCAGGGGTTGGCAACCTTTCAGAAATGGTGTGCCGAGTCTTCACTTATTCACTCTCAGTTAAGGTTCTGCGTGCCAGTCACGCATTTTAACATTTTTAGAAGGTCTCTTTCTATAAGTCTATAAGATAGAACTAAACTATTTTTGTATGTACAGTAAATAAGGTTTTAAAAATGTTTAAGCAGCTTCATTTAAAATTAAATTAAAATGAAGAGACTCCGGACCGGAGGCCAGGACCCGGGCAGTGTGAGTGCCACTGAAAATCAGCTCACCTGCCGCCTTTGGCACCCGTGCCATAGATTCCCTACCCCTGGTGTAGGGTTTGTCTACAGCACAGGAACACTGAGGGCTTGGCTACGCTTGAAATTTCAAAGCATTCCCGCGGCAGCGCTTTGAAGTGTGAGTGTGGCCATGCATGAGCGCTAGGAGACAGCTCTCCCAGCGCTCCTGGTAATCCACCTCCACAAGGAGATTGGCTCCGAGCGCTCAGAGCACGGCTCCCAGTGCTCGGAGCCTGTCCACACTAGCGCTTTAAAGCACTCAGACTTGCTGCGCTCAGGGGGGTGCTTTTTCACACCTCTGAGCCAGCAAGCTAAGGTGCCATAAAGCACCAGTGTAGCCAAGCCCTCAGGAAACTAACGTTTAAAGTGGATTAGTTAAACCAGAGGTCGGCAACCTATGGCATGCGTGCCAAAGGTGGCACGCGAGCTGATTTTTGATGGCACGTGGCCGTGAAGGAAACCCAGGATAGCAGTGGGTGCTGAGTACGGGGACCCCAGCTGGCAAGGGGCCAGAGGGGGAACCCCAGAGCGGGGGTGGGCTGAGCGGCTCAGCCTGCGGCCATGTTGGAGTTTCCACCGCATGCTCCTGCCAGCCGGGGTCTCAGCCTGCTGCCAGCCTGGGTGAAGGAAACCCAGGCTAGCAGCAGGCGCTGAGTGGGGCAGGCAGGGACCCCAGCTGGCAAGGGGCCAGCAAAGGGAACCCCAGAGCGGGGGTGGGCTGACTCCCTCAGCCCCTCCCCTTCCGCCCGAAGTCCTGCCCCTTCCAGACTGGCACGTGAGCAGAGCCCTGCCCCATTACCCATAGCACCCCCTGCTGGCAGAGGCTGGGACTAGAGTAGCTGAGAGCTCCCCAGCGAGAGCTCCTGCCCCACTCCCCACAACGCCCCCTGCTGGAAGGGGACAGGACTAATTACGAGAAATGTCTCAGAATATCCCATCTCGTCTGAAGAGAAGCGAGTTCCCTGCCCTGTGAGCCCAGCACACACAGCTCAGCCCCTGGCACTGACCTGTGTGTCCGTTGTTCTTCAGGCTGAGCTGCTCACTGGGGTCTAGGTTGGAACCCTCCAGATGAACAGGCTGCAGCTCCCGGCTGAAGATTGTAGAAGTGGTGTCAATATTGATGGGAGACTGCATCTGCCCACCGCAATCTGGGAACTCCACCTGCCACTGGGCCTTATCTGTGCGGGGAAGAGAGGGACGAGCAGGAGAGTCTGAGCGAGGGAGGCATGGGCAGGAGGACTCCGGGCTCACCACTCACAGGCCGGGATGTCAGATGTCTGAGTGTACCAGGGCCCTGTGGGGAGCTCAGCTGCAAACACTCTTCCCTCCTGACAAGCATGGGCCACACGCATTGTGTTGGCCACTCAGTGGGCCTGGGTGCAGCGCAGTGTGGCCACTTACCCCTGAATTTTACCCCAGAGCGATCAGGGGGAAGGGGGACGACCGTGCAGGAATCCTCTTGCTCCGCCTCGTGGTACCTGCCCTGAGCATAGTGACTGGGTGCTGCTGCCCTGTGCTAGCTCCCTCCAGGTTTGCTCGGAAGCCTTTGCAGACGCAGCACTGCCAGGCTGCTTCCTGCCCAGACAGATGCTGCTGGCCAGGGCCTGCTCTGCCAGCAGAGAGTGCTGGGCTCTGAACCTGCTGGAACCTCTGTGCCGTGGTCACAAGACAGGGCTCTGCACGCTGTGCGCTTCCAGGAGTGTCTATTTTAAGGAGCAGCTGGACAAGCTGTGAGCAGACGATTTACAGCCTGTTCCTGGCAGGGTGAGAGACACGCTTCTGGCACAGCTGTGCAGCTCCGTATGCTTTGCTGCCCTGTCCTTCATGGCCCTTTCAGAGGCAGCATGGCTGGCCAGGTCAGAGACAGGAGGCAAAACTGCTAATGCAAGTCACTTGTGGGGGAGAGACATGCAGCAGAGCTATGGCCATGAATGGAAACATGCTGGTGGCCCTGTGGGCAACAGGACTTCACTGCACAGTGAGCAGCACCAGAAGCTCAAAGGCGGCACCATAGAGAGCAAGTCCCATCTCTTCCATGTCCACGCAGCTGGGCAACACAGGGACCTGTGTCCAGGGCCAAACATGTTCATGTACACATGAAGCCCTTGTGTGTGCATGAGAGCAAGACAGACATGCCTCTGTGCGCGTCTACAGGAGCTGTGCCCAAAGACACACGTGTCTGTGTGTGTCACCACATCTGGGGGACCCATGACCAGCACAGCCCCTGCCCAGGCACGTGCTGCTTTAAGGCCCGTTAGGCTGAGGGACTTCCTTGTACTGCATGGGCCACAGCAAGTGAAAAACTTCATGTTCCCCAAAGACAATGAAAACGAAAGTTTCCATCCAACACATGACTGACATGAAATCCCCAGTGGTGACAAAGTGGTGAGGCCATGGTTTATGTACTCAAAAACCCAGAATGCTACATACTGTTTTTGTTGCAAACTCTTCCAGTCTAATGTTCCAGCCACATTGGGTTCTACAGAAACAAAGAACTCAAAAAAACTAGCTAGAAATCTGGCGTGCCATGAGAAGGCAGCAAATCATCAGAAAGCATTCCACAGGTGGAAAGAGCTTGAGGTGAGACTAAGGTTAAAGGCCACCATAGATAATCAGCATCAAGAGAAGATTGCATCAGAGTCTCTTTACTGGCAAACGTTCTGAGAAGGCTCATTGCCATTGTGAGAATGCTTGCTACCCAAAACCTAGCATCGCGTGGCAATTCAGATCAGCTGTATGTGCCAAACAATGGAAACTTCCTTAAAATTGTGGAGCTGATGGCTCAGTTTGATGCTATACTCCAGGAGCATCTAAGAAGAGTCACCACCCAAGAAATGAGCACACACCACTACCTTGGAAAAACAATAAAAATGAGATCACACAGTTACTGGCCACAAAAGTCAGACAGAAGATCTGAAGTCAGCAAGATATTACTCTGTTAATCTGGACTGCACACCTGACATCAGCAGTACGGAACAAATGATTTTAATGGTGCGTTTTGTAACAACAGAACCTAGTGAAAATGTCCCTGCAATGGTGACTGTCAGAGAGTATTTTCTAGAATTTATTGACACTGATGATACTACAGGAGCTGGTATGACAAATGTGCTTCTTAAAAAGCTGGAAGATACGGGAATTGCAATAGCTGATATGAGAGGTCAGGGCTACGATAATGGTGCCAACATGAGAGGAAAGAATAGAGGAGTGCAGACATGAATCCGAGAATTAAACCCTTGAGCTTTTTTGGTCCCATGTAGTTCTGATTCATTGAACTTAGTGGTCAGTGATGCAGCATCAGGTTCTAGTGAGGCTGCTGAATTTTTTAATGTAATTCAAAGCATCTCTGTATTTTCCTCTGCATCAACTCATCGATGGCAAATTTTGAAGCAACATCTGAGAACATCCTCTCTGACACTGAAACCACTAAGTGCCAGATGAGTGGGAAAGCCGAGTGGAGGTGCTAAAGCCTATCAAACACCAAATTGGGATGATAGATGATGCCATAGTTGTTATTATGGAGGACAATGCTATGACAGAAACTGTTCATGGGAGAACAGTGGAATCACCACTGGAAATGGAATCGCCAAAAAGATAAATAACTTCAGATTTCTGTGTGGCTTAGTGTTATCGCATGACATACTGTTTGAAATCAATGTTGTAAGCAAGAGACTCCAAGGTGTTGATCTTGATATATCTGGAGCAATGGAATAACTGGACAAAGCAAAGTCAGACCTACAGTCTTACCGGTCAGATTGAGGGATTTGAAGGTTTTCAAAACGTTCTGAAGGGTGCACTGAAGTTGGCAGAGGAACTTCACACTGAAGCTATTTTCCCACACATTCAAGAATGCAAAAGTCACTGAAGACGATGACATTTTGATTACGAGGAACTGGATAATCCCATACAAGACCCCAAAACACAATTCAAAGTTGAATTCTTTAACCGGGTGCTAGATTGTGCAATACAGTCAGTTGAAGAACACTTCATGCAGCTCAAGGAACACAGCAGTATATTTGGGATATTGTATGATATTCCAAAACTCCTCACTATACCTGAAGAAGACCTACAGCAGCAATGCAGGACACTAGGGACAGTGTTGACCCATGATGACATGCGCAATATTGATGAGAGTGATTTAGGGGATGAACTGAAAGCCCTTTCAAGACACATTTCAGCAGGCTGTTTTGGACTAGATGTGCACAAATAAGATGACCACCCTCTTTTCAAATGCTTTTGTTGCTCTGCACATGCTTCTAACACTTCCTGTAACAATTGCTAGTGGAGAACACACCTTCTCCAAGCTGAAGTTAATAAAAACACATCTACGCTCCACCATGACACAGGCGAGGCTGGTCGGCCTTGCAACCATCTCAATGGAGCATGAGCTGGCCCAGACTGTGGACCTTCAGGAAGCCGTTCAAATCTTTGCAACCAAGAAGGCCCGGAAAGCACCACTTTGATCATTCAAACAGATAAAAATGCCAGTGTTTACTATGCAGACAAGAAAACTTACATTTGCTGCTCAGGCACTTGAAAGTTAAATGTTACTTAAAATTTTTGAACAAAGCATTTTAAGTTGCTCTTCTTTATTGGGGCAGGTAGCAGAGCAGCACCAGGAGAGAAGTAGAACAGGAAGCAGGCAGAATTGAGATCTTTTAAAGTTTTGGCCCAAGCAAGGGGGCATTAGGGCATCATTTGATCTCCCTGCCTCAGGTGCCAAAATGTTGAGGGCTGGCTCTGGGGAGCAACCCGAGGTCTGCGTGAACATGGAACCTGGCTCTCCCAGTGACCCCAGGAGTGGGTGAAGTCCAGCTCAGTGAGTGAATGAACCTTTTAGCCTGTGGGGACAGAACACATGGGCAGGGAGGGGGCCCACAATGATTAAGGTTAGTGTCACTCTTTCTTTTCTGAATCTGAGCAGCTCCCTTCACTCCCTGGGCCTGTCATGCCCCAGAAATGCCTATGAGCCCCTCTCGGGTTGGTACCAGACCCCAGCCCTACTGCTGAACAGGGGCAGGGCCCAGTAGAGCATGGGAGTGAGCCAGGCAGCCCTGTAATAATTAACCCTGGCTGGCACAGGCCCAGGGCCTGCTGTGTGATTGGAAAGGGTAAGAGTAACTACAGTGTATTTACCTGCATAGCTCCAGTGACCGTGGCCAGGACCTTGAAAAGAAAAAGAGAGAGAGAGAGAATGAGTGGAAGCCAGGAGCTGGCAGCAAACAAACTGGTTCCAGGCAGCCCTCCAATCCCACACTCGCTCCCAGCTTCTCACCCTCCCCACTCCTCTAGCTCAGGCAGAGGCGGATTGACCATGAAACAAACAGTGCAGAGCAATGACAGGGGCCCCCCAAAATGCCGGACAAATCTCAGCTGACAACCTGCCCCAGTGCAGCAGGGCTCAGGCAGGCTGCCTGCATTCTGTGCCTGGTAGCCCCACGCCGCTCCCGGAAGTGGTTGGCATGTCTCTGTGTGCCCCTGGCAGGGGGAGGTGACTCCTCACTCTGCCCCTGCCCCAGGCAGCACATGGAGACCCGCTGCCCCCTGCCCCAAAGGGGCACAGAGACATGCCCACAGCAGGGCTAAGGCGACTCCCTGCCCATGCTGCCTCCCTCCCTCCATGCCGCACTGCTCCCAGAAGCAGCTGGCATGTCCCTGCGGCCTCTGGGTTGTATGTGTCTCTGCGCGTTGCCCCCTCCCCACCTGCCGACTCTGTTGGCCGGGAACTGTGGCCAATGGGAGCTGTGGTGGCGGTACCTGTGGGCAGTGGCACGCAGAGACCCCCTGGATCTCATGCCTAGGAGCCGCTGCCAGGGGGTTATGCTGGTCACTTTGGGTGCCGCACCGCCCAAGGTAAATGCCACCCCCTGACTCCTTCCACACACCAACCCCCTGCCCCAGCCCAGAACTCAAACCCTGCACCCAAACTGCCTTCCAGAGCCTGCACCCCTCACCCCCCCATGCCCCGACCCCCTGCCCCAGCCCAGAGCCTGCACCCAGCACCCATACTCCCTCCCAGAGCCCAACCCCTGCACCCTTTCCACCACCCCACCAAGGTACCTCACTTTCTTTTCATTTGCTTCCTATTACTTATAATACAGGAAGATGCCGATGGAGGGTAGAGATAGGATACAGAGGGACCTAGACAAATTGGAGGATTGGGCCAAAAGAAATCTGAGGCGGTTCAACAAGGACAAGTGCAGAGTTCTGCACTTAGGACAGAAGAATCCCATACACTGCTACAGACTAGGGACCGAATGGCTAGGCAGCAGTTCTGCAGAAAAGGACCTAGGGGTTACAGTGGACTAGAAGCTGGATATGAGTCAACAGTGTGCCCTTGTTGCAAGAAGGCTAACGGCATTTTGTGCTGTATAAGTAGGAGCACTGCCAGCAGATCGAGGGAAGTGATTATACCCCTCTATTTGGCATTGGTGAGGCCACACCTGGAATATTGCATCCAGTTGGTCTCCCCACTACAAAAGGGATGCGGACAAATTGGAGAGAAGCCTGACCCCTTGCATAGCACAGGCCCTAGGACCTGTATGACACCCCCCTACCCCTGCTGCGCAACACAGGCTCTAGGACTGGTCTGACCCACCCTGCACAGCACAGGGCCTAGGACTGGTCTGACACCTCCCTCCCCACCTCCCCACCCCGACCCCCTGCACAGCACAGGGCCTAAGACCGTTCTGACCCGCCCATGCACAGCACAGGGCCTAGGACCGGTCTGACCTAGGGGGAAGGTTTTTGTTAAAAGTCCGGTCAGCAGTGCTGCGGCACTAAGGCAGGCTAGTCTCTGCCTGTCCTGGCTGGCACTGCACTGAGTCCCAGAAGAGGCCAGCAGGTCTGGCTCCTAGGTGGGAGGGTCATGGGGATCCGTGCGCTGCCCCCCACCCCGAACACTAGCTCTGCACTCCCTCTGCAGAATCCACTCGGTGCAGCTGTGCTGGCTGCACACAGGTGGTGTTGCTAGAGTGGGGAGAAAGCTCTGCAAAGCTTTCAGTCTCACTTGCCAACTAGCAGCCCCTGACTGTCACCCTTCCCCTGCCCCTACTTAGTTCATAGAGTCTGAGGCCAGAAGGGACCACTGTGATCATCTAGTTAACCTCAGGTAGAACACAGACCAGAGAATTTCCCCAAACTCATGCCCAGAGAAGATCTGTTCAAAGACATCCAATGTTGATTTAAAAATTGCCAGAGATGGAGACTCCACCACCCCCCTTGGTAAACTGTTTCAATGATTAATTATTCTCACTGTTAACAATGTCTGAATGTGTCTAGCTTCACCACCCATTGAATCATGTTAGACCTTTCTCTGCTAGATTGAGAAGCTCATTATTCAATATCTGTTCCCCTTGCAGGTGCTCACAGCCTGTAATCAAGTCACCCCTTCATCTTCTCTTTGTTCAGTTAAATAGATTGAGCTTCTGGAGCCCGTCACTAATGCAAGTTTTCTAATCTAATCACTCTCGTGGCTCTTCTCTGATCCCTCTTCAGTTTATCAACCTCCTTGAATTGTGGACATCAGAACTGGACACGGCCTTACAGCACCAGTGCCAAACAGAGAGGTAAAATGACCTGTCTACTCCTACTTGTGATTCCCCTGTTTATGCATCCAAGGATCGCATTAATCCTTTTGCTCACAGCAATACACTGGTAGCTCATGTTCAGCTGATTATTCACCACAGCCTCCAAATCTTTTCCAGCATCACTGCTTCCCAGGATAGAGTCCCCCATGCTCGAAGTAAGGCCTGCATTCCTTGTTCCTGCATGGCTACTTTTACATTTAGGTGTACTTGCGCCCAGACTCCCGAGTGATCCGGATCGCTCTGTACCAATGACATGTCCTCTTCACTGTTTACCACTCCCATCTGCAGACATTACTGGTGATGATTGAATGTTTTCTGCCAGGCCATTGATAAAGATGTTCAATTGCGTAGGGCGAAGAATCAATCCCCAGCACTGCTCGATGACGATTCCCCATTTACAGTTACACTGAGACCTGTCAGTGAGCCAGTTTTTAATCCACGTAATTTGTGCCATGTTTACCCCGTGCAGAGCCAGCCCTAAAGCTGTCAGGCTAGAGGCAGCCTCTGAAGCCTGGGGCTCCCCAGGGAATTTCCCAGCCTCAGAGGCCAATCAGTCGTCCCCCGCATAGTGAACACGGCCCTCGCTCTTCTCTGCCGCTCTGCCATGAGTCTACAGGGGACTCTCTCTTCATTCTTCCGGGACCCTCCCCTCGCCTCTGCCCCCAGGAGGAGTCCAATTCCCACATACATCTTTCCTATCTGCTATCAGGTGATGAGTGTTCAGCAGGCACCTTGCCAGACAGAGCCACAGATACGGGGGTCAGAGCACAGGCCCCCGCAGAACTGCCCAGGCAGCAGCATGGCCTGCCAGCCACAGCTGCCAACTTTCCCACGGTAAATAAGCACCCGACTTTCCCAAGAAGACAAAGATCAAACTAATCCCATTTCAAAGCAAGGCCAAAACAAGCCAATGCCTAAGAACCCAACACTGTGTGTCTAGATCCCTCCAGCGTGCTGGGTGGGGCCCTAACCCTAACCCCCCTCCATTGTCCCTGCTTGCCATAAGCTGATCAGAAAATAAAAGAAGCAACCAGCTAAAAGCCAAAAACTAGCCAACAAGCAACTCACGAGCCAATTAAGCCAAAAACAAGCCCAATTTCTGCATTTTTTTCACAGGTTTGGCATGTCTGCTGCCAACTGGTCCCCGCTCAGGTGAGCCTGTCCTGCATCCCTCCTTCCTGCCCACAGTTTCACGGTTCCCCTCCATTTCCTGCTCATCACTCTTGTGTAGAGTGCTGTGTGGCTGTTACTCAGCTGCCATGCCCCGACTCAGAGGGGGCTGCATTTCATAGTAAGCAAAACGGTTCCTCTATATCCCTGAGAGCAATGCGCCCGAGCCAAACTCTGAAATCATGCTCAGGCTTTTAAGGCGGGGGAGAGTAATTAATTATGGCCTGTTCTGCTCCCTTTAAGCATGCACAAGGGAAGAAGAGTCTGGCCTTGGGGCCCAACTGCTGATGTCTGAGGCTGGGTGGGTCACCAGGGGTCAGGGTATCAGCTGCGTCTCCCTCCTCACGCTCCTTCCTCTCCCCTCTTTCCGCCTCACTCTGCAGTTCATGCACCCTGCATTTGCACTGGGCTTATCCACATAGTATCTTGGCCCATTACCTGCTGTCCTCTGGCCTCACGTCGGCCTGTCCCAGCCACTCTGATGGGAAACAAACCAAGGCCTACGCAGGCGGCTCTCTCACCCATCGCCATTTCCCAGGGAGCTGCAAAGACACAGCCACCATCGGGAGCACACAGAGGCACTCACTCCTGCTTGGTAGAGCTTGGTAGGGGTCAGGGCAGTCAGGGGACAGGGAGCAGGGGGGTTGGATGGGAGGCAGGTTCAAGGGGGGGCCTGTCAGGGGGCGGGAGTTGGTAGGGGTCGGGGCAGTCAGGGTACAGGGAGCAGGGGGGTTGGATGGGACGGAGGTTTGAGGGGGGCTGG
>ML677519.1:322235-424108 GCA_007922305.1 Dermatemys mawii
TCCGTACACGGTGGGTGAGGGAACGGGGGCCCGGGCTCCGTACACGGTGGGTGAGGGGACGGGGGCCCGGGATCTGTACATGGCGGAGTTCATGGGGGGTGAGCCAAAGGGGGTGGAGGGTCTGTACGGCTGTGTACACAAATGTTCATTTAATTGGCAGACTGGGCAGAGTGCCTTGTGCGGCGATGTTGCTGTGGTTACACCTGCCTGGGAGCTATTCCCCTCTGTAGGTGTGCTGGGCTTTCCAGGGTCAGTACAGCTGGCAACCTTCTCTGCATTGTGGTGCCATTTGTGGGTTATGTCTTCTTGTCAAGGTGAAGCTGGGAGAAATTCCATTGCCACTGATGGGAGGGAGTCCCTGGGGGCTTAGTTGCTGTGATGCTGGGTGCCCTGGCTGGGTGCTGAGAGTCAGGCAGTGGATCCAGGATTTGGGTTGGAGGCAGGAATTGAAGCACTGTCTGTGCAGGGGCATTCCCGCAGCAGAACTCTTGTCCTGCTGGGACGGGCTCACGGGGAGCTGCAGGGAGCTGCCTTAGAAGAGTGCAGGGCGAGAGCTCCTGGCGGCTGAAAGGCTGAGCCATGCCTGAGGACGGTGACAGGGACACTGCCCTCCCCAGCAGCCGAGCAGACAATTGCCCCATGACACAAACAGGACCTGCTTTATTCAGCCCTCCTGGGGTGTGTTAGAGAACCAGCCAGCCCTGTGGGGAGCAGAACCAGCATCAAATACCCTGCACCCCGTCTCCCCTAGATGAGCAGCCAGACGCCAGAGAGCTGTGTGTGGCCAAGGGAACCAGAGAGGGAGTCTGGGATCGACTCACCTTTCTTTTTGGGGCGAGCAGCGTCGTCTGAGTCGTGCTCGTCCTCAGTCCAGCCCAGGGCAGCCAGCAGCAGGAGAGAGAGACCCAGCCTGGTGCAGTTCATCCTCCAAGGACCAGTTCAGTGGGATGGCCCCACGTCTCCACTGCAGAGCCTGCCTCTGGCTGCCAGAGCAGCAGCGAGCTGTGCTGGGCGGCAGGAGCTGAACTGTGCCTACGTGAGAGTGAGAGAGAGAGAGAGAGAGCGAGCAGGAGCGGGAGGGGGCAGTGAGTCACTCAGACTTTACCTTTTATACAGACTGCAGGCAAAGTCTGCAGGGCAGGTGAAGGGTGAACTCATGCTGCACTAGGCACCTGCCTGAAGTGCAATGTCACTGCCAGCTGGGGGTCTGGGCTGGGAACAGGTTTGCGGACACGGAGGCTTAACATGGACTAGAGCCAAGGGACGCTCCTGCAGCGTGAACAGAGTTTCCTTTTCCAACCACCTCCCAGCAGTGCAGCTCAAACACAGCCACAGCTCTTTTCCCATAGCAACAGGGCCTGGAACTGACCCCCCCCCATGAGTCCCCATTACCACAGCACCTCTCCAATAGCAATGGGGCCTGGGTCTGACCCTCTGTGAGCCCCATAACCACAGCTCCCCTCCCATACCAATGAGGCCTGGGACTGACCCCCACAGCCGTGACTCCCCATTACCCCATAAGCCACTGCATGCATCTGACAAAGTGGGTACTAGCCCACAAAAGTTTATGCTTCAATACTTTTGTTAGTCTTTAAGGTGCCACAGGACTCTTTGCCGCTTCTGCAAATCCAGACTAACACGGCTACCTCTCTGATTTCCATTACCACAGCACCCCTCCAATAGTAAGGGAGCCTGGAACTGACCCTCTGTGAGCCCCATAACCACAGCTCCTCTCCCATAGCAATGGGGGCTGGGACCGACTCCTTCCTGAGCCCCATAAACACAGATCCCCTCCCCTGGCAATGGGACCTGAGAACTGACCTCTTCATGAGCCCCCGAAGCAGAGCGTCCTTCACACAGCAATGGGGTCTGGGGACAGAGTCCTTCATGAACCCCATAAACACAGCACCTGTGACCCATCCACACCATTGTAACTACAACCCCCACCCTTCCTGTGACACAGAGGGCTCAGGAGCCCACGCTCCAGGGGGACGCCCTTTGATGGGAGAGTGAGAAGTGGGGCAGATATTCCTCTCATTCCACTGCTCAGCAGAGTTAAGGACAGCACAAAGGAGTTTAAGTGCATAGAGAACAAAAGGAATCCTAACAGTGATCATGGTCCATAGCTAGATGGGCATGGTAGACCTGTCAGTAATAATACAGAAAAGGCAGAATGTTTGGTAAATACTTCTGCTCTGTATTTGGGAAATAAACAGCTGATGTGTTCATATCTTATATGATGATGAAATACATTCCATCCTACTAGCAACCTAGGAGGATGTTAAACAGCAGCTATTACTGTTCAACATTTTAAAATCAGCAGGTCCATTTCACTTGCATCCAAGAGTATTAAAGGAGCTGGCTGAGGAACTCACTGACCATTAATGTTGATTTTTAATGTCTAGGAACACTGGGAAAGTTCCAGAGGAGTGGAAGAAAGCTCTTGTGTCAACATTTAAAAAGGTAAATAGAATGACCCAGGTTACTTAACTTGTCATTCTGACACTGATCCTGAGCAAAATCATGGAACGATTGATATAAGACTTGATTAATAAATAATTAAACCAATGTAATATAATTAATGCCAATCAACAGCTAGTTTTGAGAACAGGTCTCATCGAAGTAACATACCGTTTTTTTATGAGATCACAAGTTTGGTTGACAAAGCTCATAGTAATATTTAGACATCTGTGAGGTGTTTGACTTGGCTCTTCAGGACATATTGATTAATAAACTACAATGATATAAAATCAACCTGGCATACATCTAATGGATTACAGACTGATTACATTGTAGGTCTCAGAATGTAACTATAAATGGGGAGTTATCATCAGAGTGGCTGTATTTCTAACGGAGTCCTTCAGGGATCAGTTCACAGCCTTACACTATTTAACATTTTTATCAGTGAGTTGGGAAAAAACCCAAAATTTTTACTGATAGTGTTTTCAGGTGGCAAAGATTGGGGAAGTGTTAACTAATGAAGATGTCAGGTCACTGATAATACAGAGGGATCTTGATCACTTAGAAAATGGGACACAGGCAACAATACGCATTTAAACACACCCAAATGCAAGGACATATATATAGGAACAAAGAACATGGGACATACTTACAGGCAAGGGGACTTCATCCGTGGAAGCAGTGACTCTGAAAAAGAGTTGGGGGTTCTGAGGGATAATCAGCAGATCATGACCAGGGCGACCAAAATGGCTAATGTGACCTTAGGATGTATAGAGAGGAGACCAGTGAGTAGGAGTAGAGAGGTTATATCACATCTGTATTTGGCACTAGTTTGACCACTGCTGGAATCCTGTGTCCAGTTCTGGTGTCCACACTTCAAGAAGGATGCGGGTACCTTGGAAAGACCGTTGAGAGAAAAGCCATGAGAATGACTGACTCACGGGAAAACATGCTGTGATAAATGAAGGGGGCTTGGCATAAGCTCCCATTTCTGGACACCTAGCCAGCCAGTTAGCTGTAAAATTCCTCTTAGTAGCTGTTCTCCACTTGCTTTATCTGTAAAGCCTCACTGCTCTGCACAGGTAAAAGGACAGGAGTGGGCACCTGACCAAACGAGTCCATGGGAAGGCAGAACTTTTTAAAATTGAGAAAAACTTCCCCGTTGCCTGTCTGTGGTTGTTCTCCCGGGGAGAGGGACAGGACAGCAACTATGCTGTGAAAAGCTTGGGCCAAGTATGAAAAATCATATCACACCTAGAAACTATTCATTTGAAACCACAGATATATCAGTAGATGAGGATATTTCTAGGAAGACATGATTAGGTTTATCCCTTTTATTTCTTTATGCCTTGTGGATTCCTCTGTGCTAACCCCAGGTGCTTTTGTTTTGCATGTAACCTTTAAGTTGGACCAAGAAAGCTATTCTTAGTGCTTAAGCCATGTATTTGGCCTTTTAAAATCTAGCAATAGCCCGAGTTTTCAGATTTTTTTAATAAAACTTACCTTTTTTAAGAACAGGATGGAAGTTTTTGTCTTAAGAGTTTTGTGCCTGTGTTTTTTTTTATTATTATTTTTTTATTAGCTGGTGGCAACAGATGATTTCTTTTTTTCCTGAGCTTTTCCCTGGGGTGCAGGTGAAAGGGCTTGAGGGTACCCACAGGAAGGAATTCCCAAATGAACTTTCCTGGTCTCTCAAAGGGATTCTGCACTTAGGTGGTGGCAGCATCTAACAATCCAAGGTCAGAAAGAAGTTGTACCCTTGGGAGTTTACAAGCCAGGAGTGGCCAGTGTTAATTTTTAGAATCCTTGCAGGCCCCCACCTTCTGCGCTCGAAGTGTCAGAATGGGGAAATCAGCTTTGACACATGCCATGAGTGAAATTCTTAAGGAGCTCAATCTATTTAACTGCTCAAAGAGATGAAGAGGTGATGATCAAATATATAACTACCTACATGGACACTAGCAGACAAAGATATAACTCGACACAACAGCGAGAAGTTAAAGGTAGATGAATCAGACTCAAAATAAGGTGCAAATTTTTAACAGTGTTAGCAGTTAACTATTGGAATAATTTACCAAGAAATGTGGTGGATCTTCCATATCTGGAGATTTTAAAATCAAAATGGCATGTTTTCCTAAAAAATATACTCAAACTCCAGCACAGCTCTTGGTCTTGCTGCAGGTTTCAATACAGGGAAGTTCTATGACCTGTGTTATGTGGGAGATCAGGCTAGATTAGGGGTAGGTAACCTATGGCACGGGTGCCAAAGGCAGCACACAAGCTGATTTTTAGTGGCACTCACGCTGCCCGGGTCCCAGCCACCAGTCTAGGAGGCCTTCCATTTTAATTTTAAGTGAAGCTTCTTAAACATTTTAAAAATCTTATTTACTTTAGATGCAACAGTAGTTTAGCTCTATATTACAGACTTGTAGAAAGAGACCTTCTAAAAACATTAACATGTATTACTGGCACATGGAACCTTAAATTAGAGTGAATAAGTGAAGACTCGGCACCCCGCTTCTGAAAGGTTGCCGACCCCTGGGCTAGATGATCACAGTGATCCATTCAAGTCTTAAAAGCCATGAATTCCCTAGCTAACCTCAGAGGCCATTCACTCGCATTTGCAACAGGGACTTGGGGCTGTTACTCAGTTCCCCAGACATGAATGGAGTTAGCTTCACATGCTTGGAGGCAGGCCATATTACTAGCACCACTGTACAGCTGGGGAAACAGGCATGGACCTCAGCAGGGACTTGTCCAAGGTCACAGAGTGTGTCGGTGGGAGAGCTGGAAATAGACTCCAAGTCTCCAGAGTCCCAGTTCTATGCCATAAGCACAAGTTTCCCCATCAGGCTGCTAGTCTGCTAAGCTTTGCTTGTGGCAGTTGCACCCTTCAACCCTTAGGCAGTGGTTGCTCAGAGAGTATGCAGTGTACCTCCCATCTCCTGCAAGCCATGCTCACCTGGGCCTTGCTGACTCCTCTGCAGTTTAACATGCAGGCCCGAGCCAGCCTGCCCTGCTGCTATGCCTGCCCTTAATGCAATAGGCTCTTTCTGACTTTGGGCACCCCTGTGCAGGGACTGCTTCTTCAGCCTGGCTCACTGTGCCAAGGGCTCCGGCTAAACAGGTCACATACTTGGCAAGATCAATGTTTCCCTCAGGTGACTGACCCCATTCTGCACCCCTGTTACTGGACTGAGCTCAGTCATTTGCTACCAAGTGGGGTTGAAACCAGGGGAGGATTGTTCATCGCTGGATTGTGCTGGGGGACTCCAGGGAGCAGCTGCCAGTGCTAAGGAACAGTGACAGTTAACCTGCCTGTGAGTGGAGAGCAGGAGAGGCACATTCCTCCTAGAACAACCTCAGCTGGAAATTCCAGGCCTGCTCAGGCTGCAGAGTGCAGCAGCTCAGGCCTGACCACAAACTGCTCAGCAAAGCCCCTGGCGAGTGCCCAAGCTTCTTGGATGGGCAGTGGAGGAGCTGCCACCCTCTTGATGGCTTACACCAGAGTGTAGCTGCTTCCTCTTCCCAGAGCTGGTAGTGAGCACAGGTTCCCTAAGCCCCTTGTCTCCACGAAAGTTGGGATCTTTTGTAGCTATAACAGGGCTTGGCCCACCCCAACAGACCTGCACCAGCCAAGCCAATACAGGCAGCTCTGGACTTGCTGAGGGAATCTCTCTGTGTCCATATGCCCTAGCCTGGGTACCGCCTGGAGCTCTGGGTTGAGCAGAGAGTCACTCAGAAAGTCACTCAGCCCCACTTCCTGCTCCTCAGCTGGGATACAGTGGGACATGCCTTCAGCTACTCTCCAGGACCTGGCTTCATCACAGGAGACCTCCCATGCCAGGTAGATGACCATGGCATTGTTAAGAAAATGATTGTTAGGAAAATGTAACTTAGAATGTCGTAGTATGATTTTAAAATAGCCTTAGACTTATAATCTCACTCCCTGTATATGTACTACTGACCCCTAGTTTAACATGCATTTTAAACTTGCATTCACCCTGTCACAGCTGTGCAGGCGTCATAGTGTCTGAGTACCCCTAAGTGTTTTGAACCTCCTGCTTACCAGACAGGCAAATGAAATAGATTAATACCAACAATGGATGAAATAGCCATTAAGTGTTCCCACCTGTGTAAGTGGATTAAAAGTCCCCCTCCCTTATCAACACAGGGGTATAAAATATCTTCACACATGTATTGGGGGGAGCCAGTTGTTTGGGTGATAACCCCTCTGACTCCTTATTGCTTGCAATAAATCTTGTTTTTCCAGAAGTCTACTGAGTTATGCCTGTCCTTTGAGGTATACTGGACTGAACTCCAAAGGAACTAAGCAGTTTTTGCAACAGCATCGTACATCCTCCGCTAGGTAAGAGACTGAAGTCCAGGACCTCCATGGCAGCATTCTCTGTTCCAGTTCCATGCACAGGGCCCGTTAGACAAAACTGCGGGGTCTCAACACGTGGATGAGACAATGGTGTAGGGAGGAGGCATTTATTGGGAATTGGGGAATGTTTTGGGAAAGGAGGAGCCTGTACAGGAAGGGTGGGCTCCACTCAAACCAAAATGGAACCAGACTGCTGGCACTTCACATGAGAAAGGTTGCAGAGCAGTTTTTAAACTAAGGGCTGGGGGAAAGTCGAGAGGTGCAGAGGAGCAGGTGGTTCAGACAGAGATGTCCCTTAGGGGAGGATCTATTAATGGAGATTCTCTACGTCCTACTGAAGAGGAGAGGATGGAAGATGATAAAATATGGACAGGATGTGATGAGACACAGTCAAATGAGAAAAAGTCCAATTCAATTACATCATATAATGGCAGACAGCTAAAAAGTGACCGTTTTTTAAAGCGCTTATATACAAAGGCTAGACGTCTAAATAATCAGATAGGTGATATTGATATAATAGGCATCACAGAAATTTGGTGGAATGAGGATAATCAATGGGACACAGTAGTAACAGTGTACAAAATATATCAGAAGGACATAACGGGTCACGCTGATGGTGGAGTGGTACTGTATGTGAAAGAAAGCATAGAATCAAATGAAGTAAAATTTTTAAATAAGCCAAACTGTACTATAAATTCTCTATGGATAGTAATTCCATGCTTGAATAATAAGAACATAGCAATAGGGATATACTACCAGCCACCTGATTAGAATGGTGATGTTGACTATGAAATGCTCAGGGAGACTAGAGGCCATTAAAATAAAAAACTCAATAATAATTGGTGATTTCATATCCTCATATTGATGGGGTCCATGTCACCTCAGGATGGGATGCATAGATAAAGTTTCTGACACCTTAAATGACTGCTTCTAGGAGAAGCTAGTCCTGGAACCCACAAGAGGAGAGACAATTCTTGATTTAGTCCAAAGTGGAGCACAGGATCTGGTCCAAGAGGTGAATATAGCTGGACTTCTTGGTTATAGTTACCACAATAAATTATTTAAATATTTAACATTCCTGTGGTGGGGAAAATACCACAGCAGCCCCGAAGGGTAACATTTAATTTCAGAAAGGGGGGACTACACAAAAATGAAGAAGTTAATTAAACAGAAATTAAAAGATATAGTGCCAAAAATGAAATCCTTGCAAGCTTCATGGAAACTTTTTAAAGACACCATAATAGAGGCTCAGCTTAAATGTACACCCCAAATTAAAAGGCATAGTAAGAGAACCAAAAAAGTGTCACTGTGGCGAAACAACAAAACAAAAGAAGCAGTGAGAGGCAAAAAGGCATCCTTTAGAAAGTGGAAGTTAAATCCTATTGAGGAAAATAAAAAGGAGCATAAACTCTGGCAAGTGAGGTATAAACATATAATTAGGAAGGACAAAAAGAATTTCAAGAACGGATGGCCAAAGACCCCCTGTAGCAGAGCGGCGACTCACCCTGCGGCACCTCCTGCTGGTCTGTCTGGGAATTAGCTCTTACAGCATCCGGAGCGCCCTCTGCAGGCTGTAGTCCCGCTTGCTACTGGCCCCATGTCCCTCCCTGGACCCCAGTGCCCTCTTCCCTAGAGTGCTGCACCCCTGTAGTACCCTCACAGTCTCACTCTGGGTCTCCCCTCCCTGGGGAACCCCCACCTCCTATCCCCACTTTGCCTCAGTCTAGGCAACTGCCAGTCACCACTTGCCCCCGTTCTCTGGGGCAGACTGCAGTGTCATTGCCATTCATCACCAGCAAGGGGGGTTGGCTTGCTGCTTCTGCCTCTAGAGCCCTGGGCTGCCCCCTGCAACCCCAGTACCCCTTTGCTGGGCCATCTCCTAGGCCCTGCAGCCTAGGGGTTTCTAGGCTAGAGCTTCCCCAGCTCCTCCTGCCTTGCCCCAGCCCTGCTTCCCTCTAGGTACACTGTCAAGCTTCCAGCAGCCAGACCTGTCTACCTCTACAGCTAGAGAAGACTCTCTCTGCACCAAACTCTGGGTCTTTTATCAGGGCCAGCTGGGCTCTCATTGACTCAGCCACAGCTGTGGCTGGTCTGCC
Organism: Dermatemys mawii; assembly: GCA_007922305.1. NCBI lineage: Eukaryota > Metazoa > Chordata > Testudines > Dermatemydidae > Dermatemys > Dermatemys mawii. Next base: position 331,179 of record ML677519.1, read on the forward strand.
CAATCAGCCTGGGAGCTTGCTTGCTCCCAGCCACAACCCTTTTCTGCGCTGTTTAAGCCCCTTTTAGCAGGAGTGGGGCAGCCGCCCCACTACACCCCTCAAAAATAAATAAAAATTAAGTACAGCAGAAGCAGGAAGCCTGTTAAACAACCAGTGGGACCACTAGATGATCAAGATGCTAATGGAGCACTTAAGGACAATAAGGCCATTGCAGAGAAACTAAACGAATTCTTTGCATCGGCTTTTGTGGCTGAGAATCTGAGGGAGATTCCCAAACTTGAGCCATTCTTTTTTGGTTACAAATCTGAGGAAATGTCCAGGATTGAGGTGTCTTTAAAGGAAGTGTTGGAACAAATTGATAAACTAAACAGGAATAAGCAACCAGGACCAGATGGGATTCACCCAAGAGTTCGGAAGGAACCCAAATGTGAAATTGCACAACTGTAGTCTGTAACCTATCGTTTAAGTCAGCTTCTGTACCAGATGACAGGAGACAGCTAATGTGATGCCAATGTTCTAAAAAGGCTCCAGAGGTGATCCCGGCAATTATAGGCCACTAAGCCTGACTTCAGTATTGGGCAAAATAGTTGAAACTATAGTAAAGAACAGAATTGTCACACACATAGATGAACATGATTTGTTGGGGAAGAGTCAACATATTTTTTGTAAAGGGAACTCATGCCTCCCAATCTACTGGAATTCTTTGAGATCAACAAGCATGTGGACAATGGTGATCGAGTGGATATAGAGTACTTAGATTTTCAGAAAGCCTTTAATAAAGTCCCTCACCAAAGGCTCTTAAACAAAGTAAGCTGCCATAGGATAAGAGAGAAGGTCCTCTCCTGGATCAGTAACTGATTAAAAGATAGGAAACCGAGGGTAGGAATAAATGGTCAGTTTTCAGAATGGAGAGAGAGAAATAGTGATCTCCACCAGGAGTCTGTACTGGGACCAGTGGTGTTCAACATATTCATAACTGACCTGGAAAAAGGGGTAAACAGTGAGTTAGCAAAATTTGAAGATGATACAAAACTACTCAAGATAGTTAAGTCCAAAGCAGACTGCAAAGAGCTACAAAGGGATCTCCCAAACCTGGGTGACTGGACAACAAAATGGCAGATGAAGTTAAATGTTGATTATTGCAAAGTAAGGCACATTGGAAAACATAGTCCCAATTATACATATAAAATGATGGGGTCTAAATTAACTTTTATCACTCAAGAAAGAGACCTTGGAGTCATTGTGGATAGTTCTCTGAAAACGTTCACTGAATGTGCAGCAGCAGTCAAAAAAAGCAAACAGAATGCTGGGAAACATTCTGAAAGGGAGAGATAATAAGACAGAAAATATATTGCCTCTATATCAATCCATGGAATTATAGAATCTCAGGGTTGGAAGCGACCTCAGAAGATCATCTAGTCCAATCTCCTGCTCTAAGCAGGACCAACTCCAACTAAATCATCCCAGCCAGGGCTTTGTCAAGCTGGGCCTTTAAAATCTCTAAGGAAGGAGATTCCACTACCTCCCTAGGTAACACATTCCAGTGCTTCACCACCCTCCTAGTAAAAAAGTGTTTCCTAATATCCAACCAAAACCTCCCTCACTGTAACTTGAGACCATTACTCCTTGTTCTGTCATCTGGTACCACTGAGAAGTCTAGATCCATCTTCTTTGGAATCCCCTTTCAGGTACCTGAAAGCAGCTATTGAACACCCCCTCATTATTCTCGTCTGCAGACAAAACAATCCCATTCCCTCAGCATCTCCTCATAAGTCATGTGCTCCAGCCCTCTAATCATTTTTGTTGCCCTCCGTTGGACTCTTTCCAATTTTTCCACATCCTTCTTGTAGTATGGGCCCCAAAACAGAACACAGTACTCCAGATAAGGCCTCACCAATGCCAAATAGAGGGGAATTATCACATCCCTTGATCTGCTGGCAATGCCCCTATTTATACAGCCCAAAATGCTGTTAGCCTTCTTGGCAACAAGGGCACACTGCTGCCTCATCCAGCTTCTCATCCAGTGTAATCCCTAGGTCCTTTTCTGCAGAACTGCTGCCTAGTCCTTTGCTCCCTAGTCTGGAGCAGTGCATGGGATTTGTCTGTCCTAAGTTCAGGACTCTGAACTTGTCCTTGTTGAACTTCATCAAATTTCTTTTGGCCCAATCCTCTGATTTGTCTAGGTCCCTCTGTATCCTGTCCCTACCCTCCAGCGTATCTACCACTCCTCCCAGTTTAGTATCATCTGCAGACTTGGTGGGGGTGCAGTCCATGCCATCCTCCAGATCATTAATGAAGATATTGAACAAAACCAGCCCCAGGACCGACCCTTGGGGCACTCCACTTGATACCAGCTGCCAACTGGACATGGAGCCATTGATCACTACCCACTGAGCCCGATGATGTAGCCAGCTTTCTATCCACCTTATAGTTCATTCATGATAGAGGTCTATTAAATCATGGCTGGTGTTGAGAAAGTAAATGAGGAAGTGTTATTTACTCCTTCTCAAAACACAAAAATTAGGGGTCACCAACCGAAATGAATAGGCAAACAAACAAAAGAAAGTATTTAATCACACAATACAGAGTCAACCTGTTGCAAAACAGTGGAGATCTCCAAAGACCACTGAGCTCTCCTGGGCTCTGTATTGGGCAGGGGTACATAGCCAAGAAAGGATGGATGGATGGCTTGCTGGACTTCAGCCCAATACACCATATGAAGCCTCTCAGGGCATGTCTACACTGCATCCTAGACTTGTGTTTCTGGGCTCATGTTTGTGGACTCAATGTTTCCAAGCCCACACTGCATGTTAAACCTACGTTTCCAATTGCTGGACCTGAATCTCACAACTCTGTTAACGCGTCCACACTGCACTACCCAGACTTTCTGACTCGGGTTTGCAGCTTGAGCTGCATTCACACTGCAAGATGGCAGGGCTTGGACCTGAAGCCCAGTGGGACTTGGTCAGTCCATGGGCTTGGGTCCTGAGGGCTTACTGACCCAAATCAGAAAGATCTGAGTGTGGACAATAAAGGGGTTTGGCGTAAATGTGAATCTAAGCTTGGGTTTTCAATGCAGTGTAGACATACACTGTCAAAGCACATGGAGCAATTACACATTCAGGCAAACTGAACAGTTAGAAATCAAAAGAAATAATAAAACATTCCCCCACCACATCCTTTGGCCTTGCTCCAGACCCTGCACAATCTCCTGGTTAGTGCAGCTATTTCATCCCACACGGAGGGAAGAGAACAAGCAGGGTTAGACCCCACAGAACAGACTCAGGGTCCCCGTATGCCTGGGAGCAGGAGTGCTACTCCCAGAAAGGAGAAGGGAACTATAAACCCTGCTTCAGCCTATTAGGGATCCTGAGGCATCTTATCTTTCTACGATATTGTTAGAACGTTGAGAGAGAGAGAGAGAGAGAGAGAGAGAGAGAGAGAGAGGAGCAGCCAGCACCACAAACAGAGAGAAGCCTGACAGACCAAACTCAAAGAGTAGTTATCACTAGTTCACTGTCAATCTGGGAGGGCATATCCAGCGGGGATCTCACAGGAGTCTGTCCTGGGGTCAGCACTGTTCAGTATTTTCATTAATAACTTGGATGATGGAATGGAAAATATGCTTATAAAATGTGCAGACCACATCAAGTTGGGAGGGCTTGCAAACACTTTGGAGGACGGGATTATAATTCAGAAGGATCTGAAATCAAAGTACAGTTCAAAGACAAGTGCAAAGTACTAAGGAAGAAAAAATTTATTGCACAAATACAAAACGGGAAATAACTGGTAGGCAGCAGAGCTTCAGAAAAGGATGTGGGGGGGGGGGTGATAGTGGATCACAAACTGAATAAGATGCAAGGATGAAAAAAGCTAATATCATTCCAGGGTGTGTTAACAGGGGTGTTGTTTGTAAGATATGAGAGGTAATTCTCCTGCTCTACGCAGCATTGGTGAGGCCTCAGCTGGAGTTCTGTGTGCAGTTATGGGCTTCCCACTTTAACAAAGATGTGCATAAATTGAACATAAGAATGGCCATACTGGGTCAGACCCAAGGGCCATATAGCTCAGTATCCTGTCTTCCAATAGTGATCAATGCCAAGTGCCCCAGAGCAAATGAACAAACAGGGAATCATCAAGTGATCCATCCCGTTGCCCATTCCCAGCTTTTGGCAAACAGAGGCTAGGGCAGGGATGGGAAAACTACAGCCCACTGACTACATCTGACCCGTAGGACTGTCCTGCCCGGCCCTTGAGCTCCCGGGCAGGGAAACTGCCCCTGGCCCCTTCCTCACAGCCACTGCATGGGCAGCGCTCTGGAGGGCAGGGCTGCATGCTCCTGCGGGGCAGCATGTTTAGCTCCATCCAGGTTGCCATTCTGAGTGGCCTGGTAAGAGGGCCAGGGGGTTGGATAAGGGGCAGGGAATTCAAGGGGTCAGTCAGGGACTAGGGAGCAGTCGGATAGGGCGAAGATTCTGGGGTGGTGGTGGTCAGGGGATAGGGAACTGGGAGGGGTTGGATAAGGGGCAGTTTACAAATAGCAATGGATCAACCTGTTGGGAGTTTAAATCCCAGGGGTGTCTCAGGGTGCAGGGGTGTAGATAGGGGTCAGGGCAATGAGGGACAGGGAGCAGGGGGAGTCTGGTAGGGGGTGGGGTCCTGGGGGGCAGTTAGGCCTGGGGGGATCTCAGTAGGGGGCAATCAGGGGACATGAAGCAGGGAGGCTTAGATAGGGGATGGGGTTCCGGGGAGGCTGGTTGGGGCGGTGAGATCTCTGGAGGGGGCGGTCAGGGGACAAGGAGTGGGGGGTGGTGGTTGGATGAGTTGGGAATTCTGGGGGGGGGGGGGGCAGTCAGGGAGCGGGAAGTGGGAGAGGGTCAGATGCGGGGCGGGGCCAGGCTGTTTGGGGAGGCACAGCCTTCTCCACCCAGACCTCCATACAGTTCTGCAATCTCGATGTGGCTCTCAGTCCAAAAAGTTTGCCCACCCCTGGGCTAGGGACACCAGCCCTGAACATCCTGGTTAATAGCCATCGATGGACCCTTCCTCCATGAACTTATCTAGTTCTTTTTTGAACCCAGTAATAATCTTGCCCGTCACAATAGCCTCTGGCAAAGAGTTCAACAGAGACTGTGCATTGTGTGAAGAAATACTTGTTTTAAACCTGCTGCCTATTCATTTCATTTGGTGACCCCTAGTTCTTATGTTATGAGGAGCTAACAACACTTCCTTATTTACTTTCTCAACAGCCATTATGATTTTATAGACTTCTATATCAATTGGAGAGAGTCCAGAAGAGAGCAACAAAATGATAACAAGTTTAGTCAACCTGACTGATGAAGAATAGTTAAAAACCTGGATATGTTTAGTCTTGAGAGAAGATGACTGAGGGGGGGCTGATAACAGCCTTCAAACATATTAAGGGCTGTTATAAAGAGGACCGTGATCAAGTGTTCTCCATGTCTACGTAGGACATTTAGTAATTGGCTCAGTCTGCAGCAAGGGAGGGTCAGATTAGATATTAGGAAAAAGTTTTTAACTATGAGGGCAGTTAAATTCTGGGACAGGTGACGTGGGGAGGCTGTGGAATCCCTGTCATTAGAGGTTTCTAAGACCATCTTAGACAAACACCTGTCAGGAACACTCTAGATCAGTGGTTCTAAAAAAAAAAAAAAATATTCATAGACCACGTAAAAATTGCTAAGGGCCTCAGAGGACCACTTAATGATCTTTCCAAATGTTGTTTGTCCCATTAGCTAAGTATTGTAAAGCGCTTTGGATAAAAGTGCTATATAAAAACACTTAATAATTAACATGTTTTGTTCTACAAATAAAAGCACACTACTCATATTTTAATATTAGTAGTCTTACCTTTCTAATGCAATGGATGTGCCCTCTGTCCCCTGCCATGGCAGCCCCTGAACTGGAGCTGGGAAGGAGTGGGGTCTCTCCCAGGTCACAGCAGCCGCAGACCTGATGCTGGGAAAGAGGGTGTCACTCCCTGGCAGCCACAACCCTGGAGCTGGGGAAAGTCACCTTTCTCTGGCTGCTGCAGCTCTGCATGTCCCAAATTCACCTCGCCCCCTCTTCTCACCCACCCCCCTATATCCCCCAAGGCCACAACATTACATGTGTGTCTTCTCCAAGGTCCAGGCACCTAATTAGTGGAGCTACGCCTGCATGGCTTCACTAATTAGATGGTTGGCACTTTATTCTCTTGTGTGCAGCCACACAGGTGTGCATCTTAGAGGGAACTATCTGTGGACCACCTGAATGGAGCTTGCAGATCAGAGTTTGAAAACCTTTGGTCTAGATCTACTTAATCCTGCTCAGCACAGGGGGATGGACTAGCTATCTTCCTGAGATCCCTTCAATAACTACACTTTTCTGAGTCTATGATAACGCGCTAGTAAATATTTACAGAGTGTCACAGGGGGTAGGGAGTTAGTGGAGAAAGGCAACAGTGAACAGTATCCTAATCTTCACCAAAAGAGAGGAGCAATCCTTGCAAGTGCTGTCTGCGACCTCTCATCTCTTCCCCTCGAAAACACCATCTCGCACCCCTTGCGCTGTCTGTACACTTGGTGAAATGTTTCTCATGTCTCTGGAAGGGCCACAGCCCCAGATACGGCACACCTTACAGGACAGGACTCCTTAGTCTGTAGACGAAGGGTAGCCAAGTGATTAGGTCTCAGATATGGGCCTTGGGAGACTCAGGTCAATTCCTTGCCACAGACTTCCTGTGGAATCTCGGGCAAGTCACTTAGCATATGTCTACACTAGAGGCGAAAGGTGTCAATTCCAGCTCAAGGAGACATACCCATGTTACCTCTCATCAAGTGAGCTTGCTAAAAATAAAGTACAGCCACTAGCACATACGTGGCAGGATGTGTTAGACATCCTAAGTACAATCCCGTCTGAAACCATATGTATGTACTCAGAGCAGCCAGCCCCTCCACAGCAGCTGTACTTCTATTTCAGCATGCTAGCTCCATCAGCATTAGTGTGTGTGTGTGTCTCCTCGTGCTGGAATTTAACCTTCCAATTCCAGCACAGACATACCCAGGGCTTGTCTGTGCCTCAGACCCCATTTGTAGAGCGGAGACAATAGAATTGCTGCCCTCACAACTCATAAAGCTAAATACAGCCACAATTGTGAGGTGCTGAGACAGGACAGTGACAGAGGCCCGGTAAGTCCATGCCATGTGGGCTGAGACTTACCCTGAGCAGGGTAAGCTTCGGCCACCAGCCTGGTGTCCTGCTCCTGGGGGCCCTCTCTTCTTCCATCCAGGTCGATTTATTCTGCTGCCTAGTGCCCTCATCCATTTAAGTATTTCCTGAGCTAGGCTCTACAAGGAGGAGATGACAGTTCCTTATTAATGCTCATTGCCTGTATCTCAAATCCAATCTGGACTGCACTCCCGGCTTCAACACAAAGGTTCATTCTTTGTTTCATGGTCCCATTTTTACAATGTAAATAGTCCTTTGGAAGGTCACACACGGCGCACTTATCACCTTCACATTTCCAAAGCAGCATTTCCTACTCCAGGGGCTCCCATGCCCTGTGTCCTATGTGCATGCATGGTAACTGTCCTGGCTGGAGAGGTTAGCTTGATTCCAACTTGCTGACTACCTGCCATGCCTCTGATTCCTCTCTGTGTCAAAGGTGACTCGTTAACAGACAAACACTGAACTGTCACATCACACTAAAGAACCAAGAACTGGGAGAAAATATCCCAGAGAGTAATTGTACCATGACTGAGGCATATAAATAAGCCCTTTGCACCACATGCACTCTATGTCCCTAGCCACAGTCACTATACAGTCCTCCCCATTATAAGTCGCTGAGCAAATCATGCCAGGGACACCTGATGGCTTTGTTTGGCAGATCTACAAAATGAAGAGGGTAAGTTGATAGTTAATAGCACATGTCACTTAGCTGAGGAGTGCTAATGAATTTACAGAGGATTGTTATCTACCTGTGTATTTAAATGCACTAGCTAGGTCACAGCTCACATAGTGCAGGCAAGCTGCTACATTAAACCTCATCACACTATGCAGAGACTTGGCCCACATAAGGAAACAGGACTGGTCAATATCCTTTCCTGTCCTGGCTGGGGTAAGCAAATGACTTTGTGAGCCAGAAACTCTGCAAATAGCTTCACTATTTATCAGGAGGTTCCCCATCATGGGGGTGGGGAGTGTGCATAATTTACAGATTATGGCGGTTCATACACTGCTTCTCAACCGGATTTGCTATTCACCATATGTGGTTGATCATCACCATTTTTTTTTTAAACTGTGCAAGCAACTATGAGGACGAGGAGCTAAGCAGAGACCAGCCTGGTGGCATTTGAGTAAAGCCCCTATCCCATTAGGAGGTCCTGTAGACTGCAGGAAATGTCCCTCTGAACTCCTCTGTGTTACTCGAATGAAAGGTGGCCACAGGGGCGGAGAGGCTCATGTCCCAGTAGACAGGCAAGTTCTGAGGGTTGCTAACGGACAGCGTGTCATTAAGCGGGTTGGGAAATGCTGCTCTTTCCCAATTTCCCACAACTGTAAACTCTGTCACCACCGATGTGTGCAATTCACTGGTTACAGAGTGCAGACACACACTGAACCAATCAGAGCAGTGTGAGTCACTGACATCACCACACTCTTCTATTGTGATTCTTACTTTTTAAATATTTCCTCTATAAAAGGAAGGAGAGGGACTAAAAAAGCCAAACTTAGAGCCATTTTAAAGGTCACGAATTCAGTAATCACAAAGATCTCAGCTAAGCAACAAAAGTAAGGGAAATCTATGGAAGAGCAGTTAAAAATCCACTTCACTGAATGGTTTGTACTTGGTGTTAAAATGACTGCTGATATTTGGATGCAAGAAGTGGTGCATCATGGATAGCTATCCCAAAGTGCAACTTGCCACAGTGTGTTTTGGGATGTTTGTGCAATGCCTTATGGGACCAAAGCACTGTTGTAGGGGAGAATGGGAACATTGCATCAACATCCCATGATGCACTGGGCTCTGTCCCTCACATCAATTGCAAACAACTCCATGGTTTTCACACTTTAAAACTACCACACGTACACCATAACCCTTGAAGCATGGAGTCTGCTCAGCTGTGCACTCTTGCTGTGAGCATCTCAGACACCTCTTCACGTATTTCCAGAGCCAAAGTAGGCTTCGTCGTGTGGAACATAGCGATATTCTGCAAGCAGCCTGCTGCAAGCCATTGAAAAAGAATTCACGGTTACCAATGGCAGTCACAGAGCAGCTGCACTCTGTTGAGTGCTATTTCTGGTCCTGTGAAACAAGTGCTTACTGGTGGGACTGCATTGTTTTGCAGGTATGGGATGACGAGCAATGGCTGCAGAACTTTCAAGTGTGGAAGGCCACTTTCCAGGAATGTTGTGAAAGCTTTCCCCTATCCTGCAGGTCAGCAACACAAAAATGAGAGCTGCTCTGACAATGGAGAAGCGAGTGACAATTGCTATTTGGAAGCTTGCAATGCCAGACAGTTACCAGTCAGTGGGGAATCAATTTGGAGAAGGTAAATCAACTATGGGAGCTGCTGTGCTCCAAGTGTGCAGGGCCATTAATCAGCTTCTGCTAGGAGGAGTAGTGAGTCTGGGAAACGTGCAGGACATAGTGGATGGTTTTTCCATGACGGGGTTCCCTAATACCGGTGGGGCAATAGATGGCACGCATATCCCCATCTTGGCACCAGACCACCTTGCCAAAGAGTACAGAAACCGAAAGGGATACTTTTCAATGGTGTTGCAAGTGCTGGTGGATCACCGGGGGCATTTCACCAACATCAACGTAGGATGGTCGGGAAAGGTTCATGATGCGCTCATCTTTAGGAACTTGGGACTGTTCAAAAAGCTCCAATCTGGGACTTTCTTTCCAGACGACAAAATTAACATTGACGACCTTGAGATGCCCATAGGTATCCTGGGGGACCCAGCCTATCCCTTGCTCCCATGGCTCATGAAGCCATATACCAGCCGTCTGGACAGCAGTAAGGAACAGTTCACCTGTAGACTCAGCAAGTGCAGAATGGTGGTTGAATGTGCCTTTGATCACTTGAAAGGGCATTGGAGAAGTCTACTAACAGGGTTGGACTTAGTGAGAAGAACATCCCCATGATTATAGCTGCCTGCTCTGTGCTCCATAATATCCGTGAAAAAACGGGGAAAATTCTCCGCAGGCTGGGCAATTGAGACAGATTGCATGGCAGCCATTTTTGAGCAACCAGACACCAGGGCAAAGGGTGCTGTGTATCCATGAGGCTTTGAAAAGCCATTTCAATAATGAGTCACAGTAATGTGAGCTGCTTGTCTGCACTGTGCTTTCCCAAACCTTCCCCGGCTTGTATCACTGTCCCTCGAAAGCCAACCGCCAACCCAAGCTCCCTGCTTCTACTCAATAAAGAACAATTATTTCTCAAATCCATTTATTTTATTTAACAAACATAAGTAACGAGGGAGAGCAGAAGAAACGGTAAACTTGGGGAATAGGGGCTATAAAGTCAGAACAGGAGAAACATTTTCAGCTGTGTAACATAACACCGCATTACACACCATCAAAAGTCTGTGAATGGGCGCCTTCTCTTCCTTGTACCCTCCTGCCCTGCTCCCGAGTTAAGGAAAGGGCTAATGGACTTTTTGCCCACGCCTCACTGAACACTTCGGGGAGGGTGATTCTGCGCCAGGCAATGCTGGCTGGCTGTCCACTGAGGTCTGCAGCAGGATTCTACTCTCCTGCTTCTGTTCCTGCAGTTCAACCAGACATCTCAACATGTCTGCTTGGTCCCTCATAATCCGAAGCATCTCATCCTGCACTGCAGGCTCTTGCTCATTGGAAGGTTTCCTGCACTCCATGTCCAACTTCTCGGAAAGTGAAATCCTCCACGCTCTCAGCTCTGCATCAGTCGTCTCAGAGGTGTTCATTAGCTTGGTGAACATGTCCTCCTGCATTCTTTTTCTCCTTCTAATCTGTGAAAGTCTGCTTTCAGGTGTTGATGACCCACTGAAGGACACATTTCCAGCTGTCAATCAGGGGAAAAAATAAAGGAGCCATTGTATATGAAGAAAATGTTTCCATAGCAAGGCCGTTTTCATTAAAAAAACAAACCCCAAACAAACCCTTATTACACTAGGTGCAGCCCATAACAATCAGAATCTGTAACCATTCACTGTGCTGTTTTGCTGCTGCAGCTCTGGTGACTAGGCTCCCCCTGGGTCACGGGTGACAGTACTTTTAATGAAGTTTATAGCAGGCTCAGGTTTGGAGCACAGGCAGCTAATCAAACAATGGCTCTTCCCCCCACATGCCCCAGCTTCCCGTGGTGCTATGTGGGAGGGAGGATGTTTTCACTCCTATATTGCAGAATCTCTTATGTAGACCCCCAATCCACTATCAGCCACTTTAAACTACTTGTCAACCCATGCCAAGCACAGAAAAGGCACATTAGCGGCTGCATGGGGTGGCGATCTGGAATGTGTGGCGGGGTCTACATGCCTTTTTTTTTTCCATATAAGAGCATTTTTAATGAGAACTTCCACAGTTTCCCCTAAGCGACCCTATGTGATATCAGTCTCTTGAGGCTAACAGAAGTGGAAAGGGAGGAGATGCCGCAAGCATCTGGGGATAGACCTGGTTCTTATGCTGCTATGTTTTGTACTGCAATGATGCCAGCAGAATTAATTCAGGAGTTATGTTGAAAAATCCTACCATAGTCGAAGAAATAAGATTGCCCTGCCCAGAAATCTTCTGCCAAGGATTGCAGAGTACCTCCATGAAAGTTTCCTAGAGATATCCATGGAGGATTCCTGGGTTATCCCAGTCCACATAAACAGTCTTTTCTGGGGCCACCCTCTGCATAGCCGGACCGGACTTTTGTAAGCAGAGAACCACAGGACCTTGCCTTTTCTTCACAGTAAACATGAAATACCACTAAATGTGTGTGCTCGCTAACGTTTAACTGGCCTTTCACTGTAATTGTATACTCCCTTCCCCAGCATCAGTCGGCCACCAGGATGTCCTGAGATTCATTGGGCTCCAGGTTTAAAAATATTTCCTGGCTCTCGAGGAGAATGGATCCACTGCTTGTCTGTCTCCCGTTTTCCTCCTTCTCCTCATCCACCATATAATCCTCCTTGTTGTCCCTAGACTCACACACCTCTGAGGTGTCCATGTTGCTTGTGGGGGTGCTGGTAGGGTCACCCCCAAGAATCACATGCAGCTCATTGTAGAACCAGCATGTGAGTTCAGCATCAGCACAACTGTTCGCCTACCTTGCCTTCTAGTACACCTGGCAAAGTTCTTTTATTTTTACACAGCACTGCTGTGTATCCCTCATGTAGCCCCTCTCCCTCATTCCACAAGCAATCTTTCTGGGGGGCTCATCCGGGGTGGGCATGCCTATGCAAACGAGATCAGCCCTTGAAGTTCTTTACCACAACTCACCACCAGATGTCAGGGTAGAGCTCGTCCTCACTCTGCTTACACATAGATGTCAGCGTTTCTTCTGCTGGCTCGGAGCTCTGCCTGCACAGACTAGGGTGACCAGATGTCTCGATTTTACAGGGACAGTCCCGATTTTTGGGTCTTTTTCTTATATAAGCTTCTATTACCTCCCACATCCCATGTCCCGATTTTTCACATTTGCTGTCTAGCACTGACCCTTCTCCCTACACGTCATTGAGATCCACCACCTCCTGTGCAGACCAGGCTGGAGCGCATTTCATGCATGTAGACTCCATGATCAGCTGTGCTCAAACTGGCATGCTCCTAGTGCTGATCAAACAGGGAATGAGAAATCAAAAGTTCCCAGGGCTTTAACAGGGGAGGGACCGTTTCCTGTGTACCTGGCTGCAGTGCAGCAGAGTTGAGAATGATCTCCAGAGCGGTCACAGATGAGCATTGTGGGACACCACCTGGTGGCCAGTTAAGTCAAATTACACAACGCTGCATCTGCACTATCTTGCAGTCAGCCCATGAAAATCGAACTAAGTGCTACACCTCTTGCAGAGGTGGCGTACAGAAGTCAACATCAGAGGCGACTTAGGACCCCGTAGACACATACATTAACAGGGTGACTTAAGGTGGCTTCCTTCGACCTAGCTTTATAGCGTAGACCAGGCCTCATCAGTCTGTGTATAACACAAAGGACACTTATTATGGGGAGAGGGACAGAGCATTAATCTAAGAACACACAGCAACAATGACTCAAAAGTATGCAGCTAACAATTAAAACACCGATCCCACAGTATCTTGGACAGGGTTCTCTGTCTCACTTTCCCCTTTCCAATGTGAAAGTCCAATGGACAAAAGTCCCTTTAACAGGCCACTTCCCCTTCCCTCACTGTACCCCACTTACAATTTGTTGTCAAAGGCTGGCGAAGTCCCAGCATCATGGCGTGCATTCAAGCAGGTTCACGTCCAGCCACAAGGGATGGGAGTGGGGAGTTACTGCTGCCTGGCTCCCATGAAGAGATGCTTTGCTGCCCGTCTCCTCTCTTGCCACTGCTACCACCACCTCTCACTGTTACTGTCACGTTGCTGCCGCTTGTTGTCACTCTGCCTGTCCAGTCTGGTCCCACCATGCCATGGCCACCTCGCTCAGCTGTGATCACAGTTCTGGGATTGCTGAGCAAGGGGCACCTTGCTGCTCCTAAGGCTCTCACCATCAGGCTGCCTTCAATTGCAATGTTGTTTTCCTCCACTTTGCCCAGTTGTTAGTTCACGAGATAGCGGGGAACCATGCTGCTGTAGCCTCCTCTGCACCATTGGAACTGTCTCCAGGCCACATCTAAGGCTCAGCCCTCTAGATCAGCTTCAGTGATTTCAGTTTCAGTGGTCACGGGGAAGGGAGGGGGTCTCTCAACTGAGTCTAATCAGCTCTGTCTTTGAACTCTGGAAAGAGAGGGCTCAAATGGGATATAGGACTCTTACACAGAGTCCTTACCACCAGGTGGAGGCACCTGTCCCTACCCCTTCTCTTTTTCACTTGGATTTTGGCTCACTACATCGCACACCAACTCAAAGAAGCCCCAGACCCTGCCAGAACAACAGATGTAAAACCTGCAGACATGTCTTCACTGCTACAAAGATCAGCACCCCTCCACCCACAACACACCTTTCTAGATCCATGGGTCCTACCCATGCATAGGCACTGACTCCATGGCTGCTCTGGGGCTGGAGCACTCATGGGGAAAAAACGGTGGGTGATGAGCACCCATTGGCAGCTCCTTATTAGCTTCCTCCACCTCCAGTGCCTCCTAGCAGGCCCTGTGGATCAGTGCCTCTTCCATCCCGTGCCTCCCACCCACTCCAATCAGCTGTTTCACAGCATTCAGGAGGCTCGGGGGTGGAGGGGAGGAGCGAGGACAAGACGCATTCAGGGAGGGGGCAGAACTGAGTGAGAAGAGGCAGGATAGAGGTGGAATAGTGGCAGGAAGAGTTAGGGCAGCCAATGGGGGCTGCGGGAAGTAGCGCGGGCCGACGAATGTGCTGTCCACCACTTCCTGCAGCCCCCATTGGCCTGGAGCGGCAAACCACGGCCAGTGGAAACCGCAATTGGCTGAACCTGTGGAGGCGGCGGGTAAACAAACCTGTGCACCAGGGGCTTTCCCTGAACAAGCGATGGACCAGAGTTGAGAACCACTGCCTTAGAGGGCACATAATATTTTTTGTCAAACCTTTTACAGATGGGTGGGATTGTTGCCAGATGGATTTTGCCAGTTCCATGAGTGCATCATTAACTGGTAAAGCAATTTTGGAGGAGGTTGATGTATGCAAACTATTTAGTAGCTTATGATGGGATTCAGCCACTTTCTCTAGTAAAATGTCCATCGAGGCTACCATTCTCTTAAAGAGCTCCTGAACTTGTTTAAAGTCATCCCCTGTGGTGGGTGATTGGGGCATGATGGTTTCATCCAGGGAAGAGGATAAGAAATTTGCTGCTGGTGCAGCTTCCTGGTCTGAAACTTTCTCCATCTCCCTGACTGCCTCTTCTGAGGACTCAGACGGTCCCGGTATCAAAGGTGAATGGGAATGTTGTGACCTCACCCTGCCTGAGCCAATATATCAGAGTCTCTGTCAGAGTTTGCTGTGGGAGACCCTTGTCTGTGGTTGGAGGAGGAGGGCGGTGGTGATTTGGGCTTGGATGCTGGACGTAGAGACTGCTCCATCATGAGGAGTTTCAACTGCAGGTCTCTTGCCTTCTTGTTGCGTGCTTTCAGGTTATGGCAATGTGAGCATTTCTGTGGGACGTGCATCTTACCAAGGCAGTGGACATACTGTGAGTGCCCGTCCAAGACCAGGAGAGAGAGAGTTTGCATGTAAGGCAGCATTTAAAACCAGGGAGCTGGGCACGCTTTTCAGAGAATGGTTTTCTCCTGCAAGGAGAACTACTACTCTACTCTAAAGAGTCACTAACAACTGAAACTATTTCCTAATAGGAGAGAATTTTTTTTAATAAAAAGGGAAGCAAAATAAGCAGGTAAGGAAAGTTAACTATAAGCTAATCAACAACCAACTCTTAACTGAATACCTATGCTATTTAGGGTTAGGTACAGAGTTGCTGCTAAGTGACTCAAGCCAAACGAGGCAGAGCAAGAACTGAGCCTCTCCAGCACCCCTCACCCACTTCCACCTGAGCAACTTTTAACTTCCAGGAGTACCTGGGCTACCAGGCAGGACTTTCTGTCCCCATGTATGCACTCAAGGGCCATTCTTGCCCCTGCCATGAGCCAGTGTGGCTTCACCAACACCTTCTGCATCGGCATACAGCCAGAGGCCGTGTCAACCAGACCCATTCGGGGTTTTCTCCCCCACTTCACAGGAATGGTGGAGATACCCAGCCCTCACTTTCGCCCCTTTACTGCATTCCATCCACAAAAGTCCGCCCACCTGCACTCCATATCTGGGCTGTCCCGTTTTGTGTGCCCCGGCCTCCCACACTGCCAACACGTTAGCCAGGCAGCCCTTTCGGATGCTGCTCAGAGCTCCCCCTTCTTCTCTTGGCCTTTCCCAGGAAAAGGGTCAGCCGGTCTCCACCCCGGCTCTCTATCCTTCCGGGGTCGGTCCTCCCTCTGGGGTCCCTCGGCCTCTATATACTCCTCCGTCATCCTGATGGCCTCCTTGACAGTGCCTGACCGGTATCTTCTCACCCATATGCGCACGGTCTCTGGGAGGCTTTGTAAAAACTGCTCAAGGATCAAGGGGTCCATGATTTCCCCCATGGTACGTGCCTCACGCCTCAGCCAGTGCATGGCCTAGTCCCTCAGCCTCTGGGTAAATGCCCGGGGCTGCATTACTGACATCCATCGGGCCTACTGGAACTTCTGTCGGTACCGCTCAGCCAACAGGCCTACCCAGTCCAGAATGGCTGCTCTTATGGCCTCATAATTCTGGGCCTGTTCCTCACCCAATGCCATATAGGCGGCTTGAGCCTCCCCTGTCAAATAGGGGGGCGAGTCGGAGGGCCCAGGTTGCCCTCTCCCATCCAGCACCCATGGCTACCCATTCAAAGGTCCCCAGGAAGGTATCCAGATCATCCACCGGACTCATTTTACACAGTCCCCAGTCCAGCGACCGGATGCCCTTCCTTGACCCAGGACTCACCAGCTGTTGCAGGAGTTGCCCCTGTACGCTGGTCTGCTCGCAGACAAAGTCCTGCAGGCTCTGCTGCTGTTCTGCCTGCCAGGCCAAAAAGGTCTGTCTCTCCACTTGGTGGGCCTGCTGGAAGTTCTGCCGGGCCTGGTGTGTCTGCTCCTCCTGCTTGACGAGCCATTGCACGGTCTCCTCCATCTCTGGGTCACCAACCACATTCACTGGCTTCAGGGTTCCCCACGAGCCCCCATGTGTAACGCTGCCCTTCGCTGCTTGTGCCACAAATTAGCCCTTTTATTTCCTTGTATCAGTTCCCACCACCACATATTGTGACAAAGTTCCGAGTCTGTATTTGTGGGTCCTGCGCTTCCTGGCAGATTTAGGGGCCTTAGAAACTCATCTAGTCCCCAGAGTGACCTCCCTTTCTCAGTAACTAATTAGGGGAGGCAGAAAGTGGGGAGCCCGGGCCCTCCCTCTACTCCAGACTCCAGCCCAGGGACCCTAATAGTATCAGCTAAGATGGCTGACCTTTTATCCACAAAACACAATACAATTCCCTGGGCTACTTCCCCACAGCAGTCCCCGCTTCTTCAAACTCCACTTCACCCTTACCTCAGGGCCTCCTTCCTTCAGTATGATATGTTGTCCTACACTCAGTCTCACCAACAGCACAACTTCCTTCCACAGCTCCTGACACCCACAGCCCACCTGACTAACTGGGAGGGTTTTTAACTGGTTTCAGCCAGCCCCTGATTGGCTTCAGGTGTCCCAATCAGGCTAACTATTTCTGCTGCTTTCTAGAAGCTTCTTAGTTGGTCCAGGTGTCTTGATTGGCCTGGAGTAGCCTTTGTTTGGCTATCCAGGGAACTGCACATCTTGAAGCTGATATACCTGCCTTCCAGCACTCTCTTATACCCTTCTGGACTGACTCCGTCACATATCTCTCTCCGCTGCTCAACACCAGGGGGTTGGGCAACTTGGGTCGACATACAATGCACCCGTGATAAGCCATCTGCATTGCCATGGCGACTTCTAGCTCTGTACTGTATGCGGAACTGGAAGGGTTGGACGGATAAGAACCATCTAGTCACCCTTGCATTTTTCTCCTTGTTCCGGTGCATCCACTGAAGAGGGGCATGGTCAGTCACGAGAGTAAACTGCCTACCTAGCAGGTAATATCGCAGTGTTTCCATGGCCCACTTAACGGCAAGGCATTCCCTCTCGATCACAGCATACTTCTGTTCTCTTGGGAAAAATTTTCTTCTAAGATAGAGGATTGGATGTTCTTCTTCCCCAACCATCTGGGATAGGACAGCCCCTAGTCCAACTTCAGATGCATCTGTCTGGAAGGTGAACTCCTTAGCGAAGTCTGGGGTTATAAGTACAGGGTCACTGCAAAGGGCTGTCCGTAGATCTGTAAATGCCCTCTCTGCTGTGTCTGTCCATCGCACCATCTCAGGTCCCAGAGCTTTTATGAGATCAGTCAGGGCACTTGCCCTGGTGGCAAAAATGGGGAATAAAGCATCTATAGTACCCCACTACCCCCAAAAATGCCCAGAATTGTTTCTTGCGAACCAGTCAGGGCCAGTTTTGGATGGCCTCTAGTTTATTGAGTTGGGGTTTCACTACACCTCGTCCCACAATGTAGCCCAGATACTTTGCCTCCGTTAATCCTATGGCACACTTTGCGGGGTTTGTGGTAAGGCCAGCACGGTTAGGGTATCTAGGACAGCTTCTACCTTTTCCAGGTGGGTTTCCCAGTCTGAGGTATGAATAACCACATCATCCAGGTAGGCAGCTGCATAACTGGCATGGGGGCAGAATAGCTTATCCATGAGGCTCTGAAAGGTAGCTGGGGCCCCATGAAAACCGAATGGAAGGACTGTATATTGAAACAGTCCCTCTAGGGTGGAGAAAGAAGTCTTCTCTTTTGCATCTTCAGCAAGGGGGATCTGCCAGTACCCTTTAGTTAAGTCTAGAGTGGTCAGGAAGGGGGTTTTTCCCAGTCGGTCCACTAACTCGTCTATCCGGGGTATAGGATATGCATCGAACTGAGACACCTCATTCAGCCGATGGAAGTCATTGCAAAACCTTGTACAGCCACCTGGTTTGGGTACTAACACAATCGGGCTAGACCACTGACTGTGAGACTCTTCAATTACCCCCAAGTCCAACATTTTCTTTACTTCTGCTCTGATTTCTTCTCTTTTGGCCGCTGGCATCCGGTAAGGCCTCATCGTCACCTTGGCCCCAGGGTTTGTAATGATGTGGTGATACATCTCAGTTGTTCATCTTGGTCGAGATGAGATTACGTTTTGGTTCCTGTTGATCATCTCGACCACCTCCTCTCTTTGGGCTGGTGTTAAATTGGGAGACACCTTCACCTGCTCCGGGTTTTTGTTCTCCTGCAATGGGTCCTTGTGAGCAACTACACACACTTCTTGTGTACGCCAGGGTTTTAGAAGGTTGATGTGATATATCTGCTCTAGTTTTCGATGTCCCGGTCGTCTCACCTTATAATTTACCTCTCCTATAGATTCTACTATTTCATAGGGCCCCTGCCAATGGGCCAAGAGTTTATTTTCTGCTGTGGGTACTAACACCATTACTTGGTCTCCGGGTTGGAACTGCCGAACCTTTGCTTGGCGGTTGTAGTGAGTTTGTTGGGCTTTCTGGGCCTTCTACAGGTGCTCCCGCACTATAGGGGTGACTCGGGTTATACGGTCTCTCATTTGTAATACATGCTCAACTATATTTTTCCCTATATTAGGCTTCTCTTCCCAAATTTCCCTAGCTATATCTAGTATGCCCCGGGGGGTGGCAGCCATATAACAGCTCGAAGGGAGAGAATTCAGTGGAGGCTTGAGGAATTTCCCGGATGGCAAACATAAGGTAGGGCAACAGGGTATCCCAGTCTTTTCCATCCCTACTTACCACCTCTTTGATCATGGCCTTGAGGGTCTGGTTGAATCTCTCTACCAGGCTATTGGTCTGCGGGTGATAAACTGAGGTTTGCAGAGTCTGGATGTGGAGCAGAGGTCCTTTATCAGCTTAGACATGAAAGGCGTTTCTTGGTCCGTTAGAATCTCTTTCGGTAGCCCGACTCGGGCAAAAATTTCCACCAACGCCTTCGCTATGGACTTGGAGGCCGTATTTCATAGGTGAATGGCCTCTGGATACCTGGTTGCATAGTCCAAGACGACAAGCACATAATGGTGACCTCAAGTTGTCTTCTCTAGAGGCCCCACCAGGTCCATGGCCACCCGCCCAAAAGGGATCTCAATGATTGGTAGAGGTATCAACGGGGCCTTTAGATGTGGGTGAGAGCTGTGCAACTGACACTCGGGGCAGGAGGCGCAGTACCACCGGACATCCTCATGTACTCCTGACCAGAAGAATCTGCGCAAGATTCGCGCTTGGTTCTTTTCTACCCCCAAGTTCCCCCAAAGAGGTGACTGTGGGTGAGACTTAGTATTGCCCTCTGATGTGTTTGGGGTACCAGGAGCTGGTTTGCCACCTCTTCCTGTATTTGAACCACCCTATACAGGAGGTTCTTCTTGATCATGAAATAGGGCGCTGGCCCTCGGGCCTTTCCCTCCACAGGCTCCCCATCTATCTCAGCCACCTCTTCTGACATTATCATATCTGGGATCTTCTGCCTGGTCTCGCCCGAAAGTCTCTCTTCCAGGACCTATCAACCCGAACTCTGAGGAACTGGTCTCTGCCTCCTCAGTCACTTCGGTGACGTTAGGGTTGGGACTGGATTCTACTTCCTCCTCCTCCTTCTCCTCTCTGGGGGTCTCTTCCTCAGTTCCCTGTGCCCTTTGGCCTACCAAGGCCATGTTCTGGCCCTGAAGCAGAATCTGAGTGCCCAAAGCCTTTGCTGCCCTTCTTTCTTTCTTGGTTTTTCTGCCCTTCTCAGGGGTGGGGAACAATTCGGGAGATATTTCAGCAAAGAAGCGGGGAGGTGACTTTCTGTTAGGAATGACTCCTTAACTTTGGAGTCTTCTCCTCTGTCCTTCCCCTCTGGTGGGAGCAAATTTCCAAATTCTGGGAAATCCCTTCCAATGAGCACTGGGTATGGGAGTTTTGGGACCACCCCTGCTTTTACTCCAGTGATGGTTCCCTGGATTTCAATCCTTACTGGGATGACAGGATAATAGCTAATGGTCCCATGCACACGGGTTACTCCTGTACGCTTAGTCTGTATCAACTGGCTGTGTTTCACTAGTTTCCCTGAAATCAGAGTGACAGCACTGCCTGAGTCAATGAGCGCCAGAGTTTCTACCCCATTCAGTTTCACTGGTTTTGTATATTGGTGTGGGGTGACTGCAACCCCGACTAGATTGATTAGGGTGTATGGGTCTGCCCATTTCCCCAGGTTACACTGCAAAGGCTCCTCAATGTTGGGACATTGCGCTGCTAGTTGTCCCCATTCTCCACATGCATAACATCTATAAGGGGCTCTAGATGCTCCTTTGTCTCTTGGGTTAGGGGTCTTTACCCCATGGCTTCCCCCATTCTGGGTTTCCGGCTGTTCTGTGGCCACTACCTTCTTCCGCCTGGGGCTTCCCAGATGCTTGGTTATCTGGCCTTCCAGGGTTGGACCCAGATACTTCTTTTGGGAGAAGGCTTCTCTGGGTAGTTGGCCCTGCAACGAGCCAAACCCAGCCAGCTGCAATTAATACCCCTTAACTGGAGCTGGGCTAACATGGCTGAGCTAACAGAGGCTGGCTCAGAATCTCCTGGCCAGCACCCTGTTACAGGGCCCCACTCTACAACAGTAGTCTTCAAAGTGGGGTGCGTGCACCCCCAGGGGTGACCTATAATATGGATGGACAGTAGTATGTAGTAATTAATTACACTGAATTTATATATGGAGGCCTCACTTTTTATGTCACTACTCCAAATTTCTAGTTTATTTTTCATGTACATAGCACTATGGGACACACTATGATACTGTCTATCCCAGTTTTTCAAAATGAATCTATTATCCAAACTGAGCCCCAATACCAAGATAAAGTTTAAATTTACTAACCAGTTTTTAAAACATGTAATTTAATCCATCAGTTTAAATTTAAAATCATTACTAGACAGAAAACACACAAATTATTCATATTAACCATGATGTGCACAAGGCAGAGTGAACCTTGAATGACCTTATCCATGATGGGGATCTTGAAATACTGATTTCCTGGATGGCTTATATTTTTTACTATAATTCTAGTCTCTTATGCTAAGCATCCTCTAACACCTTGCATTAGCTGAAGTAAGCTTTGACTTAAATAGTTATGAACGTTTCAGGATCAGGACATATGGTTATTTTACTACAGCACCAGGAAGGGAGTTACACTGACAAGCCAGTACCTGGAATACGAGTATCCAGAACAAAGAGAAGGGAAGGAACAGAGCAATAAGATGAGAAACTGGGTTGAACTGATGGTGTGGATTTCAGTGACATGTTGTGACAGTGCTGTTTCTGGCGGGACCCAACTGAGAGTGCCAAATCAGGACAAATTGCTTTAAAAGGGGCAATTACAGCCAAAGCTGGGGTTTCTCCACCTCTAAGGCAAACCAAACCAGCCAAACAGAAAACACTTTGGTTTCGCCCCACTGGCTAGCCACAAGTCACACAAGCAATCCCCTTAAACACTCCAGTTTCTCAGTATCACCACCAGCAGCCACTCGTTCTGGGGACAAATGGTTATGAAAACCAATACCACAATAAAAGAAAATGGTTCTTCCCAATTCCAAAGCATCAGGCCCCAGACCAAGGTCAATATACAAATCACATCTTACCCACAAATCACGCTGCTGCCAATCCTTTAGAATCTAAAATCTAAAGGTTTATTCATAAAAGGAAAATGAGATAGGTGAGGGTTAGGAGTGGTTAAATGAAGTCAATTACATGCGGTAATGGCAAAGTTCTTGGTTCAGGTTTGCATAAGTGGTAGAATAAACTGCAGGTTCAAATCAAAGTCTCTGGAATACATCCACAACTGGGATGGGTCAACAGTCTTTTGTTCAGAGTTTCCATTTGTAGCAAAGTCCCATCCAGAGGTAGGAGCAAGACTGGAGACTGACTACAAGATGGAGATCAGACATCAGCCTTTTATAGTTTTTCCAGGTGCAGAAATCCTCTTTGTCGCTGCTGTGAAAAGTATAGCCCCATGGCATTCTGGAGTCACATGGGCAGATCACATGACCATGCATTACATAGGATTTTCAGGTGGCAGCCATTATCCACAGACTACCTTGCATGTCCTTGGTAGACTTCTCATGTGGATTGGAACTTTCCAAGCTCTCCCTGAGTTCATTGGTAGCTGATGGTCCTTAATGGGCCATCAAGCAGTCTAGGCGGGAACAAAACCAAGTTGTCTGGAATGTTACCCAAAAGCAGAGCATGAGTTTGAGATACAGACATTATATGCCCAACATTCATAACTTTAACTACAAAAATGATACCCACATACCGATAGCATAATCATAATCAGCAAACCATAACCTAGTCTTAGACACTTATATGACCCCCTTTACATAAAATTTGGTGCCTCTACAGGAACTTGGTTGCACCAATGAGCTATATGATCCCAGATAATTTCAGTAATGTGACACGTAAAGAGATGTGTAACATGTAAAATCATCCTATAAATACTAACAGCTGAAACATGTAAATTTGGGAGTGCACCATCTGTGTAAGGTGAACATAACAACACTGCATGAAATGGCTTTTAGAGACCAGTATCATATTGATTCTTTTTTTTCCCATGGTATATTCTTATTGGCTTTAGCAGTAAACCTGACCGATAATGGTTCTTTGGTCTTCTGAATATATTTCATAGCGAGTCAATGTGAGTTAAAGCAACTGACTATGCAATTTATCAACTACCAACAGGTCAAGTAGCAGGAGCTTGTGATTGTTACTGCTGGCCTGGGATGATGGCTGTAACATCTAGGAGCCTTAGCCCTGGTCTACTCTGGGGTGTGTGTGTCGTATTTAGGTCGACTTACTGCGGCATCTTCACGGCACTCAATCGACTGCTGCTGCTCCCCCGTTGACTCTGCTTGTGCCTCTCGCAGTGGTGGAGTGTCGGTGTTGATGAGAGAATGCTCAGGGATTGATTTATCGTGTCTAGAGTAGACATGATAATTCGACTCCCGATAAATTGATTGCTACCTGCTGATTCGGCAGGTAGTGTAGACATGCCCTTGGTCATGGATCAGAACCCCAATGTACTGGGTGCTCAACAAGGACAGAAAAAATCCAGATGGCCCCAGCACAAGGCACTTACGTTCAAAGTATCAGATAAGCGACTATAGATGGATAGAGAGACTGACAGGAGTACAATGAAACAATACTGGTCACCATGATAGCCTGTGGTCTCAGTGATTCTCTGGCCTAATCACTGTCATGTTTTTTTAGGCATCCCAACAAAGGAGAGTTTTGAGAAGGGATGTGAAGGTGAATAATGAGGTAGCTTTATGGGTTTTTATAGGGAGGCCTCCCAAGCCTGAGAGGCAGCATGGGAGAAAGCATAACGGTGCTCATTTGAGTATTTAACATGGGGGCAGTGGAGGCTGGCATCATGCACCATGTGTCGACACTTGATAATGAATGAGAGAGGACAGGGAGGATGAGGATTGACCAGGAAGGCCCTGACAGGGAACACGAGCATGGACAGAGAAGGATGCGCCAGTGAAGAGATGCACAGAGAGGGATGCCAGAGTCAAAGCGACAGGCTAGGACAGCAGGATAATGGTGCACTACAGTTGCCTTTGCACTGAAAGGAGGCTGTGAATATTACCTCTGCCTTAATTACCAATCACTAACCATTTCCTCGCTCTCTAAACAGACTCTTGGACAGCACTTTGCCCACCCCCAGGACTCAGAGAAATGGCTGAAGACCATAGGAACACAGATGTCATGGTCTCCACCCAGCATCAGAGAAGATGTTCCAAAAAGTCTCATTACATTCAAGGTGTCAAATGAGAGAAAATGCAAACTGTGCAGCACCAGCTATTCTGTGCCATGAGTCAGGGAACACATTGTGAAGCCTGGAGACTTAGTGTCACTGCTCCATGGAGACCAAGGTATGGGGGACAGGACCAAGTCCCTCATTTTCTCTGTTCTGGGTTAGAACCCAGATCAGATATGGGGGAGTAGCCCAGGTAAGGGCCTTGGCTTAAGGGAGGCAGCTGCTCCTCCTGGCAGCAGCACCTTTTTGCTTCTCTGAGGGTCTCAGTTCTAGTTTTCATGCTAGAAAGGCAAAAGGAACAAGTCAGTTTCATTCTCTATCCCAGTGCCAGACATCCCTGGCCTGCCAGAACAGCGAGTCCAACCCTCACAGTGACTTTGCCAAAGCACAGAGAAAACTAAAAATGGTAGATTGAAAATCAGCACTCTAATTGTGAGCTAAAGGAATACTGTGCGACAGCCTGAGAGATCAGATTTGTTAACCAACATTTGGTAGGAAGAGAGCCTGAGACATAAGCCCTTGTACTAGAGGCCTGGTATGAGGAGGACCTGCTCACAGAATGTGGAGAATAGGGCTGATATTGCAGAAACACACATTCCTAAGAAGTGCTAAGCAGAGAGTACTTATGCAAATATAGCCCGATATTAAGTGGTATCTGAACATCCTGCTAATCAAGGATGGTACAAAAACATTCCCCAAGAATAACAAGAACGAACTCACTCCTCCTAAAAGATAAGGTCAGGATGACAGTACGTAATACAGATGTTTTGATTGAACCAACAAGTACAAGGTGATGGGTGATAACTAGCCACATTAGGGGGCAGTAACCGTGTCAAAGGCAGTACTAACTTGTCTGCATCAGGGTATAAAGATGTATCTCATTGGGAGTATCTTTGACCAGCTGGGTGGGGAATGGAAAGTCCTGCCATTCACTGAACTGCATGCCTTATCATGGGCATACATATCTTAGTATCCTTGTAGAGTCTGCCAGGTGTGCTTTGTCCATAATAAACCTGGCGATACCACAATAAAGGGGCACCTTTGCCCCTTAATGGATCTTGTGGTCATTGGGCAGTTTGCTCGAAGTCTGCTGTGCCAGCTGTCAGCACAGAGCGGGGATAGCACACAGGGAGAACACACTGTGACGGAGTCAGACCAGAAGGATATAGGAGAGTGCTGGAAGGCAGGTATATTAGTCTCAGGATGTGCAGGTCCTTGTTCCCTGGATAGCCAAACAAAGGCTACTCCAGGCCAATCAAGACACCTGGGGCCAATTAAGAACCTTCTAGAAAGGAGTAGAAACAGCTAGCCTAATTGGGACACCTGAAGCCAATCAGGGACTGGCTGAAACCAGATAAAAACCTCCCAGTTAGTCAGGTGGGTGTGGGTGTCAGGAGCTGTGGGAGGAAGTTATGCTGTTGGTGAGACTGAGTGTAGGACAACATATCATACTGAAGGAAGGAGGCCCTGAGGTAAGGGTGAAGTGGAGTTTGAAGAAGCAGGGACTGCTGTGGGGAAGTAGCCCAGGGAATTGTATTGTGTTTTGTGCCTAAAAAGTCAGCCATCTTAGCTGATACTATTAGGGTCCCTGGGCTGGAGTCCGGAGTAGAGGGCGGGCCCGGGCTCCCCCCTTTTTCCATCTTCCATACTGGCCTGTGATGAAGGCAACTCAGTAGGTGGTGACTCTTGCCAATTATACTGAGAAAGGGAGGTCACTCTGGGGCCTAGATGAGTTTCTGAGGCCCCTAAATCTGCCAGGAAGTGCAGGACCCACAAGTACAGACTTGGAGCTTTGTCACAACACACACAGCCAAACGTCTAATCACACAAAGTACAGGGCATTCATTAGCTATATTAGAAAAATCACCACCAAGATTTCCGTACAGATTTGCACAATGACCCAGATCTTGGTGATGCCATCACCCGCTTCTGCCAGAATCAGAGACTGGCCTGCACAGCAGTTCCCCAGTGGAAGAGCATGACAAAAAGCTGCAGAAAGTTCTTCTTTCCAGTGTCTTGTCCATAGGGCACCCAGAGTCAGCCTTGTGCACGTGGAAGAAGCTGCCATCTCCCCAGGTGCTTCTACCAGATGATGCAGGCCCTGCAGCACCAGAGGAGGGTAAGGCCTGAGCCAGGTTTGTCTGTAAGAGAGGCAGGGAAACAGGGAGTCTCAGGGGAGAATGTAAAGGGAAGGTGGGGAAGGCAGGGAGGGCTCTGCGATTCTCACACTGTGAGCTAGCAAAGGTCTGTGCAGATTGCACGGTAATTATGTTTCCAGTACATCTGACTGCAGATGCCAGACACAAAGCACAGCAATGAACAGAACTGAAATCTTAACAAGAAATCCTGCAGATCCTCTCCATTACCAACAGACCTCCACTGCCCAATACACACACACACACAAAAGCCAAGGAGAGTGGGTGGGTCTCATACTATGGACTGAACATCACCAAATCTAGACTCAAGGTTTGGGGACAGGGAGAATGTTCCAAGGTCCAGGAGCTCCTCCCTATCGCCTCCTATTTAGCTTCAAAGTTGTGCATGACCTCAGTTGTTGCAATGTCCATGGGGAGAGACGTGCTGCTTGAGACAAACCATGAAAAATCTACCCATGGAGGGCAACTTGGCCTAGTGCAGACCCTGGAGCACAGGCAGAAATGTGCTCTGTAGGGAACACTGTTGAAGGAGCTGCAGGTTCTGGAGGACTGGAGGTGCAGCCCCATCTAGAGCCCTTTGCAGTAATCCAACCTTGACGTCATCACAAATACCCGGAGAGATCTCTGTATCCCAAAGGAATCAGTTGCAATCTCTTTGGCATGTGCTCAGCTGCTGCTGCCACCTAAAAATCTAGAGCAACTGGGGATCCAAAAAGACCCCAGGTTACAAGCCTGGGAAGTGATGGAGGGGTCCTGTTCATCCAGGAGCCAACAGACTCTCTACTACTCCTTCTGGCTGCCTTCCTTGTAATCTGAGTCTCTCGTGTGCTGAGTTGCACACAGCTGCCCTGGCTGATAACCTAGTTACCTGCAGACACTGAGTAAATCACTCTCCTACATCAAAGGCTGGAAGAGATGGAAATACAGAGCTGGGTGTCCTCAGCCTGAGGTCACTGCAAGATGCACTTCCTCGCCTCTCCCTGATGATCCCATCTACATATTGAACACTAGCGGTGTGTGACAGAATATACCTCTGTATTCAAATCCTAAACACTATTGTAATAATCTCTGTACAAAGTATGCTTCATAAAGTATCATTTGAAAACTCATAATTTGTGGCCAGTATTGACCTGGTAAAATATGTGTGGCAACATTGTCTATGAAGTTATAAGATTCCCTGTATGGTGTTCTTAACACATGTTCCAAACCCCACAGTCCTACCTAAACAGAAGTTGGCTTTGCTTAACGTGCATTTAAGCTGTAAGCAGAGTCATCCTTCTATGTAGACTCTTTGGCTCCTGGCTCTCAGCTGAAAACGGTTTTCAAGAGGGGGACTGGAACTGTAGAAAGGAGAGAGAAACACCCCAAGGCAACCTTCTCTTTCCCTGCCCATCACATTCACTGTACCTGAAGAGGCAAAGGACACCGCCATGGGACTAGGGGAGATGGTCCAGACCTACAGGGTTTGGTTAGTAAGGCTATTGAAAGCACGTGGTGAGAAAACTTTGTTGTGAAACTAATGTAGTTTGTTAAGTTAGGCATCAGTAAGCATTTTGTATTTATTCTTCTTGCAACCACTTCTAATTTTTATGCCTTATTACAAGCATGGGCAAACTTTTTGGCCCAAGGGCCACACTGAAGTTGCAAAATTGTATGGAGGGCTAGGTAGGGTAGGGTTGCCTGGCCCCGCCTCCTATCTGACCCCCTCCCACTTCCTGCACCCCTCAGAACCTTCAACACATCCAACCCCCTGCTCCCTGTCCCATGACCACCCCCTCCCGAGACCTCTCCCCACCGCTCCTAACCATTCCCTGGGACTGCACTCCCGTTCTAAGCCCCCCTGCTCCTTGTCTCCTGACTGCCCCCCTCTTGAGACCCCCTCGACCCTAGCTGACCTCCCAGGACCCCACCTCCTACCAAACCCCCCCTACTCACTCCCTGTCCCCTGACTACCTTGCCCCCTATCCACACCCCTGCCCTCTGATAGACCCGTGGGACTCCCTGCCCCGTATCCAAGGTTCTGGCCCCAACCCCCTTACCATGCTGCTAAGGCCCGCTGGAGCAAGACACACTGCCCCAGCAGAGCTCTCAGCCCCACCCCCCCTACCATGCCGCTTGGAGCAGCAGGAGCTCAGGCCCTGCTGGAGCCAGCCACGCCACTGCAGCACTGCCCAGGAGCAGTGGGCCAGAGCATTGGTGGTGTGGCACACTGAGGCTGCGAGGGACAGCAAGAGAGGGGCCATGTGGGGTGCCTCCCTGGCTGGGAGCTCAGGAGCTGGGCAGGATGGGCCCACGGGCC
Organism: Dermatemys mawii; assembly: GCA_007922305.1. Classification (NCBI taxonomy): domain Eukaryota; kingdom Metazoa; phylum Chordata; order Testudines; family Dermatemydidae; genus Dermatemys; species Dermatemys mawii. The sequence goes on from ML677519.1 coordinate 360,231, forward strand.
ATAGTTTGCCCACCTCTGCCTTATTACTTGCACTCACTTAAAATCTCTCTTTGTAGTTAATAAACTTGTTCTATTGTTTAATCTAATCTAGTGTGTTCAAGTTGAAGTGTCTGGGTAACTCCATTTGGGGTAGCAAATTGTGTGCATACTATTCCCTTAAAGGAATAACACTGAATATATTTGTACTGTCCAGGACAGGGCTTGGCAATACAGAATGTATATGTCTGGGGGAAAATCTGGGACTGAGTGTTTGTCTTTAAGGCTGGTAAGAGCCAAGGTGTGGCTGGCTGGCTGGAGCACACATAGATGTGGCTGAGTGTGATTTACATGCTGGAGGCTGTGAGCAGTTCATGCTGGAGGCTACATCAGCAAACCTGGCACCTCTACCAGGTTACAGGGCAGAGGTGATGTCACATTACTGAAATTATCTGGGATCATATAGATCATTGGTGCAACCAAGGTCCTGTAGGGGCACCAGATCTTAGGTAAAGAGGGTCATATAAGTTGTCTACGACCAGGTTATGGTCTGCTGATTATGATTATGCTATCTGTATGTGTGTATGTCGTTTGTAGCTAAAGTTATGAAAACTGGCTGTATAATGTCTGTATTTCAAACTTATGCTTGCTTTTGGGTGAAATCCCAGACAAAGTTACTGTTAGCTCGGCATGGCCTTCCTGATGGCCCATCAAGTTCCAATCAAGCTAACAATGAACTTTGTAGATGCCCGTCCACACCCGAGCTTCCCCAGGAATGTGGCCTAGCTGGTCAGGAACTGAATCTTGGAGAGTCATATGACTGGATCACATGGCTCTGAAACTCCATGTTACAACTGGACTCTGATTAGCAAGAAGGAGGCGATCTCCACCCACAAGAGGAAGTCCATATAAACATGGGAGAAAGATCTCCATTTTGTCTTCAATCTCTAGTCTCCAGCCTCCAGTTTTGCTCCTACTTGTGGATGGGACTTTGCTACAAAGGGGCGCTCTGGCCAAAGGATTGATGACCCATTCCTCCAGGGAATGTATTCCAGAGACTCTGATTTGAATCTGCGGTTTATTCTACATCTGATGCAAGACATTTGCCTTTACTGCATGTATTTGATTTCCTTTAACCATTCCTAACCCTCACCTAGATCTTTTTCCTTGTGTAATAAACTTTTAGATTTTAGATTCTAAAGCATTGGCTACAGCATGATTTGTGGGTAAGATCTGATTTGTATATTGACCTGGGTCTGGGGCCTGATTCTTTGGAATTGGGAAGAACTGTTTTCTTTATTTGGGGTACTGGTTTTCATAACCATTTGTCCCCAGGACAGGTGGCTGCTGGTGGTGATACTGGAAAGCTGGAGTGTCTAAGGGAATTGCTTGTGTGACTTGTGGCTAGCCAGTGGGGTGAAACCAAGGTCTTTTCTGTTTGGCTGGTTTGGTTTGCCTTTAGGGTGGAGAAACCCCAGCTCTGGGCTCTAGTTGCCCTTTTAGAAGCACTTTGTCCTGATTTGGCATTCTCAGCTGGTCCCATCAGGTACAGCACTGTCACAGGTGATAAGATAGGACCACTGTCTTGGGGCAGATAAGCAAATGCCCAACACTAATCACCAAATCTCTCAAAAGAAGGAAGCAGAGCCACTTGAACACCCTGACAACTCTTGCTAGGAGCTTCACACAGATCAGCAAAGCCTTGTGGCCAGGATGTCACAGGCAGCAGATAGAAGCAACTCGGACACTTGACGCTCATCCATTACCAGGTCGATGCTAATCCAGATATTGCTGGAGATGCTTTCCCACAACCTCCTCAACAATCCTGCCCCAACAGGGGAGACTTTGGACATGTCTGGGCAGATTGTCTATGCCAAAGGATGGTTTCTACAGCAGGGTCTAACTTGCTGACAGAAGCCAGTTCCTTGCTTTCTCTTAGGAGATGACTGTCAATTATTCACAACAGCGACATCAACACCTCTTCACTGGTTCTTACCAGCCAGGTGGGACATGGCTCTCACCCACTGCCTGTACATCATTAGATATGCACTAGTCAAACAAAGTTATTGGGCCCAATACAGGAGTAGTTGCATAAAATTCTCTGACCTCTTCTCTACAGGAGGTCAGCCTAGATGATCTAATAGTCCCTTCTGGCCTTACAATCTATGAATCTCCCAGCACTGCAGCTAGCATAATAGGCTGACACTCAAGCAGAGAAGATTATCTCCACCACCCCTCAAGAACCAATGTTCTGGAGGCAGCGAACATTGGCCTAAGCTGCTGCTAATTCAGTCTTCCCCTTTGAGTCTCCGGCTCCCAAAAGTCTCAGGAACCCTGGATTTCAGCTTCACACACTTGCATTCGTTATAGGAGCCAGTGGAGAGTCTCCCTGGGCCAGCACCTATACAGATTTGGGAGTGGAGGGTAAAATGGGAGAGCAGCTGCCCGCAGAAGCTAGCGGGCTTTTTGGGGGCTGCACCATAGTGAGATCAGGGAATGAGGGGGCCTTTGCTTCTTGTTCAAAGGCTTTGCTTCCAGAATCTTGCCTTTTCTCCAGCACTGATTTTTCCCTCTATGCCTCCCTCCAATCCTGCCACTCTGCCACACCTCTTGACTCCTGGAACAGCCTGCCTGTCTGGCCATCTTGTATCAGAGGTCACCCCCTCCCCAGTGACCTCTCTAATCCATCCCACATTACTACAGCTACAATACCCTTCCTCTCCTGCTGCTTAGACTATGTCAGCCTTGCTCAAACCCAATCATTGGCCGCTCTTTCTTCTCATATCAAGTCCCAGCTCTTCTACCTCACCTGCACAGCTATGACCCCTGCTTTTCTCTCTCCTCATTACCCCCAGTGCTACCTACTCAGTGTCTCCCCATTGGCATTATCTGCTCCTGGGTCCCCTCTCAGACCCACAAGATGTACACGCAGCTGAACAAAGCAGAGCACAGATTAACTTGTCATAACCCTCATTCTCTCCTGCTCTCCAAACCCAGCTGTTGTCATATGTTGTGGCCTGTAACAGACTGAGCTCCTCAGGGCAGGACATGGATATTGCCTTTGAAGCACTCTGCTCACCCCAGTGCCACTAAAACAACAAAATCCTATGCTGAAAATGCAGTTTTCCCACCTTGTTCCCTGATCTCCCTATGGTGCAGCCCCACAAAAGCCCGCTAGCTTCTGCTGGCAGCTGCTCTCCCATTTTACCCTCCACTCCCAAATCTGTATAGGTACTGGCCCAGGGAGACTCTCCAAGCAGCCACAGGTGCAATGAGATGAAGTGGCTCCTTTGTTCCTCCGACTTCCCTAGAGAAGCTGCATCTACCACCTGTCCCGCTGCAGAGGCCCTGCTCTTACCATGTCACTCTTGCCTTGGGCCCCGCTGCCTTCAGTGCTGGGGCTTCAGCTGCAGCTCAGCATAGGAGCCATTTGAGGGGTGGGAAGAAAACTGCAGGACAAAGCAGAGGCACAATGTTAGGTGATCAATAGCAGTCCCCCATCACATACCCACACAACCCCCTCTGCCATCCCACACTGGGGACCTCCCCACCAAAGCCCTGCAGGGTCCTGTGCCCAGAGGCTCTCACACCATCTGCTCTCTAGGAGTGAGGAAGCCTGAAACCTTGATCCAGAGACCACATATCCCCATGGCATGAAAAATGAGAAGCCTGGAAAACTTGCAACAGGGAGGAGACCACTGCCTTCTACTTGTATGGAGCCCTCTTCCTCTCTTGGTCCCCAGGCAAAGAGCTTCTAATTCACCTATAGACACTGGACTGACAGAGTTTGCTTTGGAGGCCAGCGGATACAGGATGCATGGACAGAACCCACCAGCCTTCTTACCTGCTGGATTTCCCACATTGCCAATCGTATGGAAGGATAGAGGCGAGGAATGGCCCGTCTGGCCACCCCAGCCTCACATGGGCTCAGCTCCGCCCTCTCCTCATCGGGCCTCAGCTGCTGCTCTTGGCATTGCTTTGATTTCCCGAACCACATGTGCTTGGGAACAGCAGTTGCTCCCGCGTGCTGGATGTGGCTGACAACAGATGCCCCATTAAGACCAGCCTGTTCCTTTTGAGGCTGCTTCTCCCCATCTGCTGGACATGTGGCCAGAGTGTAGAATTTGAGCGCCTCATAATCAGAGTCGCCATCACCTTTCTGAAGGAAAAAGGGCAGAATTCAGAAGACACAGAGATCCACAGCTGGCTGCAGGAGTCTCCAAGTCAGCAGCCAGAAGTAAAATGCCCAGATGCAGGAGTCTCTAAGGAGCCCTCAGGAATGCCCAGCTATCGGAGTGCCCCTGCCTCCAGAATGTCAATGAGGGGCTTGGGATGCAATGCAACTGTGTGAGCCGCTCCCCAGGATGGTAAGTGGGGGGCAGGGACATAACGCCCAGCTTGTAGAGCTGTCCTGGGATGGCCAGGAATGCCATGGGAGCATTCTTCTTCCCACCAAAATAGTAACCTGTGTTGCTGTGCCTAGCTCAGTGGTTCTCAACCTACTGACCATTGCGAGCCGCATGTGCAGCTCTCTGTGTGTTTTGTGGGCCACAGCCACATAATATATAAACGAACCCTATGGCCTTGAGGAAGTCACGTGGGCCGCAGCTGTGTACTGACTTAGCCGTGGATCGAGAACTCCCTAGTGAATAAAGGTAGGACGGGTCTGGGCTACCTGAACAGTTGGTAAAGTACAGTACATTTCCTATGGGAACACAAAGCAATACTACCATCGAGACAATTCCATTAGCTCAGACAGAACAGTCCGAGCCCCCTCACCCTTTGCCCAACTGGAGTCCCCAACACCCACCTGCTCACAGGGCACAGTCAATGTCTCCCGGAAGGGCTGGATTCCCACAGTTCGATGGTATTGGACTAGCGCGGTGAGTGAGGTGTGAGCTCGGTCCTCCCCCAGGATCACGTAGCGTGCATTGGGCTGCATCTCAATCATGTAATGTCTGCAGCGGTTCTCACCCCTACAGAATCAGACAGACTCACTGCTCTGGGCCCCAGAACCTCTCCAGGCCCTTCTTAGCAGCAGCATCTGCATTTGAGATGTGCCTAGAAGCCCCAGCAGAGATCAAGGCCCTACTGCTCTGAGTGCTGCTTAGACACTAGTGAGAGATGGTTTATTTACACTAAATAAACCAGCGCTGGGAGGAGAAACAGAGGCACAGAGAAGGGAAATGACTTCCCCAAAGTCACAGCAGGGAGGCGACAGAGCCAGGAACAGAATACGGGTCTCCCAACTCCCAGTGCACAGCTCTGAAACCTTGTAGCACTTCCAGCATGAGATATGGTAACAACACTTTGATTAAAAAACAGAATGGTACAAAATCAACAGAGCACACAAAATGTCTTAAAAACTGACTAACTGACAGGTCTCAGAATGTAACTGTAAACAAAGGAAATCTGAGACTTGGAAGGAGGTATGGGAAGGAAAGTCAAAGTAAGAGAGAAGGTTATGTGGAAATCTGTCATTTTTCTTTTGGAAGAAATTGGCAAGAACCTGAACAGAGAGAGAAGCAGAGGCACAAGTATGGGAGGGTTTGAGGAGTGAGTCAAGAGTGGTGGAAACATGGCTGGAATTTTGGGCATAGGACTCAATTAAATTGGAGACATAGAAATGTTTAGCTAGGAGCATGACGGAACTGAAAGAGGAAGGAAGGAATTTGTAATTGAAGTCAGCCTGGTCATGGGATTTCCACCAAAGACTCGTTGCTGCATGAGAACAGGAACAAAGGAAGCAGATCTTGGGACTATGTTATAATCATCTAGTCTGACCTCCTGTATAACACAGGCCCAAGCACCTCATCCAGTGATTCATCTATCCCCTGAAGAGCTTCTGGGTAAGCCACAGCACAATCTCTTTCAAAGAGAGAATCTTAATTTAAAGACTCCAACTGATGGAGGATCTGCCACATCCTTAGGTAAGTTGTTACAATAGTTAATCATCTTCACTGGTAAACAACTGCACCTTATTTCCAGACTGAATTTAGCTTCCAGGCATTGGATCATGCCCCACTGCCCTGGTGGGGAAGTGGGGAGGGCACAGCCCAAGTACCACTGCCCCATGCAGGGGGAACAAAGCAGAAGCCCAGTGGGATAGCATGGATTCATCATCATGTTCATTTTCCGTAGGGAATGTTTAGAGGCACTGCCATGCATCTATGTGTCTCTTCCCTCCATTCCTGTAGCCTTGTAGAGTGTGAGGCTACATTAACAACTATCTGTTAACCCTTGAGGGCTCAGTCGAGTGCTGGTTCATCATTTAGCAGCAAGGCATTTCCTGGGAAATATCTCACCCTCTGACTCCACCACCTCTACCAAACTTCACAATCACCATTGCTGTGTACAGTATTAACTTGTTTGTTTAAAACTTATACTGTGTGTATTCGTGTATATATATTAAAATGTCTTTTGTACAGTAACTTTTTTTCCCCTGGAACCTAACCTCCCTCCCGCATTTACATTAATTCTTATGGGGAAATTGGATTAGCTTAACATCATTTTGCTTAAAGTAGCATTTTTCAGGAACATAACTGCAATGTTAAACAATGAGTTACTGTACCTGTAGGGCCCAAAATCATTAAGCGTAAGCAAAAGACCTCCATCTGTTTTGCCTGGGTTAGTCCTAAAGGACATACGGAGTTTGCTTATTATAGAAGTTTCCATTGTCTTTTGAAGTCTAAGACTGTAACACACTTGTGTATGTGTGTTACCTACTTTAATCTTGTAAATAACTCATTTCTTTTTTTAGGTAATATATTTTTAGTTAGTTTATTACAGAATTGGCTACGAACATTGTCTTTGGTGAGCGACCTGCAGTGCAATTGACCTGGGCTGGGTAAGTGACTGGTCCTTTGGGACTGTGAGTAATCTGAATATTGTTATGATTTCTGGTGTAAGGGACCATCTACCACAAAGACAAGCTTGCCTAGGTGGCAAGATAGACTGGAGTGCCCAGTGCAATGGTCTGTGACTCCAGGATAAGGCTGCTCTAGAACTTGTGGAGTTCACTCTTGTTACTTGGTTGGTGAAATCTAATTATGGAACATACAATCAATTTAGGGTTTGTTCCCTGCTTCTTGACAGTCTGCCCTGAGCCAATCATGCACGGTCATGGGCCAGTTGAGATAGCGTGACATGGTTCTTGGCCCTACACTATTTAACATTTGTATCAATGACCTGGAACAAAATTATCACTGGCAAAATTTGCAGGTGACGCAAAAATTTGGGGAAATATAAATAATAAAAAGGGCTGGTCACTGATACTGAATTGGTTGGTAAGCTGGATGCAAGCAATGTGTGTTTCAGTATGGCCAAATATAATATATATACACCTAGGAACAAACATCACGAGCCACATCTACAAGATGGGGGACTCTCCTGCAAAGCAGTGATTCTGAAAAAGATTTAGAGGGGTAGCCGTGTTAGTCTGGAATTGCAGAAGTGACAAAGAGTCCTGTGGCACCTTAAAGACTAACTAAAATTTTTTTAGAGCATAAGCTTTCGTGGGCTAATACCCACGGTATTAGTGGCACTGCATGCATCCGACGAAGTGGGTATTAGCCCACGAAAGCTTATGCTCTAAAAAAATTTTAGTTAGTCTTTAAGGTGCCACAGGACTCTTTGTCACTTCTGAAAAAGATTTGAGGATTGTGGGGGATAATCAGCTAAACGGGAGCTTCCTCTGCAATGCTATAGATGAAATGGTTAACGTGATCCTTGGACGCATTAAATGGGGAATTTCAAGCAGGAGTAGAGAGGTTTTATTACCTCTGTATTTGGCATGCGTGGTACCCCTACAGAAATACTGTGTCCATTTCTGATGTCCTCATTTCAAGAAAGATATTGCTAAATTAGAGAGGGTTCAAAGAAAAACCATGAGGATGGTTAAAGGATTGGAAAACATGCCTTATAGTGATACACTCTAGGAGCTCAACCTGTTTAGCTTCTCACAGAGAAAGTTAATGGTGATTTGATCACAGTTTATAAGTCCCTACCTGGGGAACAGAAATTTGATAATACAGGGCTCTTCAGCCTAACTGACAAAGGTACAAGATCCAATGGCTGGAAGCTAAAGTTAGACAATTTCAGACTGGAAACAAAGGTGCAAATTTTTGATAGTAAGGGTAATTAATCACTGGAACAATTTACCAGTGGTCGTGGTGGATTCTCTATCACTGACCATTTTGAAATCAAGATTGGATGTTTTTCTAATATATATGCTGTAGTTCAAACAGGCATTATTTTAGGGCAGTTCTCTGGCCTGTGTTAGGAGATCAGACTAGATGATCAGAGTGGTCCATTCTGGCCTTAGAATCTATGACTATTCACTAGCCCATTCTATCTTACAGACTTGTGCCCTGTCGTCAGTAGCTACCGGTGTGGTGCTCTGCTCTTGTTCAATGATATCAGTCGGCTGCATGAGTTTTCCCTCTGTGTGCAGTCTCAGCTCTGCGCAGACAGCTGACCCAGCAGACCCCGAGAGAACCCCCAATGACCACAGACTCTAATAAGATACGAAGGAACCTGGGCCAGATTTATTGTCAAATGAAGCACAGTGATAGTTTCCTATAGACTCTACAGGGCATACTATGGATTTGTGCCCCCGACAATGGACAGAGCTCAGTCAGTGGCAGGACGCTCCACGGCCCCCTAGGCTGGACAAAGACGACCACTCAGGGATGTATTCTTATACACTTTTGCAAACAGATTACTCATCACTCCTGACGCATCAAGGTACAGCCCTTCTATTAGGGGGTTGCCTTTCCCATGGGTTGGTTGGTTGCTTTCTTTCTCACAGGTTTAGTTAGATACTTTCTCATAGGTTTGGTTCGAACAAACTTATCTATCCATCACACTGTCTATCCATCATATTGTTCTTTCTTATTGTCTCTCCATCATATTGTTCTTTTATACTGTCTTAAGCTAGGTCTGCCTGTTCTTTGTTTTCTGTGTGGGATGTGTTCATACCCAGGTGCTCTGGTGCCGTCTGATTATTAATCACATAATAATATGTTATTAGTGATTAATACGTACTTCTAGCAGCCCCCTTCTTGCCAACTTCTGTGAGCAGGGACCTGCCTCTGGCTCACAGCCCAGCTTTGCTTTACGTTAGCAACGTCTTGACCATTACTTCAGCTCAGGCCTCATACCAGGCCTCTGATACCAAGGGTTTATGTCTCAGGTCCTCATCTTACTACATGCCTCTGCATCACTCTCTGCACTTTCCCTTTCATGTACCTGTGCGAAGGACCCCTTTCCATTACTCACCCCTGAGTACATTCCTAGCCTACACATCCCAACCTCCTGCAGCCTGTCCCCAGTCCAGGCAACACCTTCTCCAGCCAGATCCCTCAGTGCAGGACCCAGAAATGCCATCCCCTTTTCACCCAATATGGCACTTCCTCAAGCAGTACCCACATCCACCATCATCCACCTCTCATACAGGTGCATGTAGGGGTGGATGGAGCATCCACATCAACTGCCCATCATCTCAGCTCCCCACATAATGCCCATACCTAGCATCCCTTCCAGCTCATGTCCTGCAGGTACTATGCATAGCTCATGAATCAGTCTAATCCTCAGTAAAATGCAGAGGCTCTCTCTTCTTTATGGAGGCCCCAGAGCCCCCATCTGACCCTCTGGGGTGTGTCTATGGCACCCAGATCAGGGATGTCTAAGCACCAGCCTCAGTATCTCAGTTCACGGAGAAAGCTGACGCACTGTGCTAGCCTTGCCCCATGCAACCCATCAACTAGAGTCTTGGTAGAAGAAAAGCAGTGGATGCGTTACCTGTATGATAGGGTGTAGCCTGGCCTGCTCTGACTGATTCGAACCAGGAAGCAGCCCAGAGGCTTGTCCATCAGCAAGTTCTCAGCTTCCCTGAAAGCAGAGAGGAAAGATGTTAATCCAAGAGTCAGCAATAAAACCCCATGCTCTCCCTGTTCAGGAGCCCCCACACCTTTTTCACATCCTGGCTTTTAAGGTCAGGCTTGACGAAGCCCTGGCTGTGATGATTTAGTTGGGGATTGGTCCTGCTTTGAGCAGGGGGTTGGACTAGATACCTCCTGAGGTCCCTTCCAACCCTGATATTCTATGATTCTAACACTCCCTATGGTGCAGCCAGCACTCACTCTCATCCTGTCCCCTTCACTTCAGGCAGACTGTGACACTGTAAGTACCATTCCCAGACCTGAGGAAGAGCTCTGTGTAGCTTGAAAGCTTGTCTCTCTCACCAACAGAAGTTGGTCCAATAAAAGATCTCTAACCCAGTGTGTCTGAGACAAGACAGTCAGGGAAAAAGCGTGGGCTTTTGGAGGAAATTGGTTGCTCTCTCCTGGGACTGAAAAAAGAGTCAGAGAGAGAGAGAGCCTGAAATGGCTGGTGAATTGCTCTGGACTGACCATAATGGATAATGTTTTAACTTTTATTTCTCTGTGCTAATGTAAAGACTTCCATTGCTGTGTTCCAGTTGACTTAGGGTATGGTTACACTTACAAAATTATAGCGCTATTGCTTATAGCGCTCGCCTTATACAGCAATAATAATAGCGCTATTGTATGTCCACACTGAGCTGCTCCAGCGCTATAGCATGGCCACATTTGCGGCACTTAATACGGCATTAAGAGCAGCGCATTAGGGCATGTATCCCACAGTACACCTCTTCCTGATCTGGCGCAATGGCTTGTGGTAGGGGGGGCGTCACTTGCGGGGCATTCTATATCCTGTTTGAACTACCCATGATGCTTTTTGGCATATCCCAGCAATCCCTGTGTTTCCTTCCACCTCCGGCGCCATCTTTCAAGGGTTTCAGCAAGGCACGCTCCGTCTTCCATTGTCGAGTGCTGCAATGAATCCAGAACTGCTGAGGGACATGCTGACGACTGTCGCCAGCACATCTCTGTGTGCAGTGGAGTTATTCCTTGACATGCAGGATGACAGTGATGATTCTGAAGATGAGATCGAAGCGGTGAATGCATTCGACACACAGCTTCTTGTCTCATTAACGGACATGCTCACGGCTGTTGAACGCCGCTTCTGGGCACGGGAAACGAGCACAGAGTGGTGGGATCGCATCGTCATGCAAGTCTGGGACGACGAGCAGTGGCTGCAAAACTTTCGAATGAGAAAAGCCACTTTCATGGGACTGTGTGCTGAACTCGCCCCTGCCCTGCGGCGCAAGGACACCAGACTGAGAGCTGCCCTCCCGGTGGAGAAGCGGGTGGCTATCGCGATCTGGAAGCTGGCTACCCCAGACAGCTACCGATCGGTGGCCAACCAGTTTGGGGTTGAAAAGTCGACCGTTGGAGTTGTGCTGATGCAAGTGTGCAGGGCCATTAATCGCATCCTGCTACGAAAAATCGTGACTCTGGATAACGTGCATGACATCGTGGCTGGCTTTGAAGAAATGGGTTTCCCTAACTGTGGTGGGGCAATAGATGGGACCCATATACCCATTCTGGCGCCCGCCCACCTAGCTGAGGAGTACGTTAACCGAAAGGGGTACTTCTCCATGGTTCTCCAGGTGCTTGTGGATCACCGTGGGCGTTTTACTGACATTAACGCTGGCTGGTCTGGAAAGGTGCATGACGCACGCATCTTCCGCAACACCGGCCTGTTCATGAAGCTGCAAGCCGGGACTTTTTTCCCAGACCAGAGGATCCCCGTGGGGGAAGTGGAAATGCCCATAGTGATTCTTGGTGACCCTGCTTACCCTTTAATGCCCTGGCTCATGAAACCGTACACAGGGAGCCTGGACAGCAGTCAGGAAAGGTTCAACTACAGGCTTAGCCGTTGTCGAATGACTGTGGAGTGTGCTTTTGGGCGTCTCAAGGCGCGCTGGCGCTGTCTTTATGGGAGGCTAGACTTGGCCGAGGGTAGTATCTCCGCGGTTATTTCCGCATGCTGTGCCCTACATAATCTTTGTGAGCGGAAGGGCGAAGGCTTCACTCAGGCATGGTCCTCTGAGGTTCAACGCCTGGAGGCCACATATGCCCAGCCAGAGAGCAGGGTTCATGGAGGGGACCAGCGCGAGGCTGTTAGGATCAGGGAAGCCTTGAGGGAGCATTTTGAGGCTGAAAGCCAGTTCTAAAGTGAGGTGCAGATGGAGGGAGGGAGGGAGGGAGCATTCTTTTAACAGGAACAGGCATTTGCTTTTCTGTAGCCTGTAATAATGTATGTACACTTAATAAAAAATACCCATTTATTAAGAAGACAATTCATTTATTGAACAGGTACTTCGGTTGCTGAAAGAAAATATTGTGATGCATGTGAGGGGGAAGGCAGGGGAGGTGCAATGGGGGTGTTGTGGGGTCAGTCAGAGATCGGAGTATGTCCGGGTCTCTGAGTCTCCAGCGCCCTCACAGTGGCCATGTCCCCCGAACCCCATTTGCGGTGGCCAGTAAGGCATGTTATTAGGGGTAGACTGCAGTGGATAATGGTCTGGGGTCTGGGGGTTGTCCGGTGAAGACAGAGGGGTTGGAGGCAGCTGTGGATGGTGATAACCATTTGGCTGATGATAGTGGCCTGGAGGGTACAGAGGCAAAGAAGGGGAAGGGAGTTGGGGCAAACGATAATTGGGGTGGTGGGTGCGGAGCTTCTCCTCCTGAAGGGTGACAAGCCGCTGCATAGTCTGCAATTGAAGCTGCAGTAATGAGAGCAGCTTGTCGGTGCTTTTCCGGCGGTGAATCGCGTTCTCCTTCCGCGCCTTCTCCCTCAACTTGCTCTCATTCTCCCTCCACCTCTGTGCAACTCGATTCTCCGTTACAGCCTGTTGCATTACTTGCTGTACAAGATCCTCTTTGCTCCTTCGTGGCCGCTTCCTCAGTCGCCTGAGCCTCTCAGCTGTTGATAAGAGTGATGGCGAAGGGGTGAAGGACGACCCTTCTAAAATAAAAAGATACATTGCACAGTGGTTCCCTTGTAAAGAGCAGACATGCCTATCATTCCCCCGCATTCCCCGTTTGCCTGTCCCGCAGACAGCACAGATACAGCAACGGAGCCCCTGCCATGGTGAGTGGACTCCAGAGGCAAGGGAAATGATTTTTTCCCCTGCCCTGAAAAGCTGTGGCGGGGGAGGGGGTGGGGAGTGCCGGTAAGTGGCAGGAGCCACAGTGTGAGCAGCAGGCAGGGGGAAGGATTTTTTCCCTGCCCTGAAAAGCTGTGGCGGGGGGTGGGTTGAGTGCCGGGAAGTGGCAGGAGCCCTACTCTGAACACTGTTCCAACATTCTCCGTAGGTGTTTGTCCTGGAAGATATCTCGTTGCTTCGAGTCACTGAGGAGCAAAGGGAAGGGATTTTATTAAAATGCGGCTTCCGCCCAGGGCCATATGCAGCGTGCCTATGTGCAGCAATGCTCCCCCCACCCATTGTCGCACAGTGGCAGGGACTAGTGACCGTGACCGGGACGGGGACCACGCTGGCTCTCCCGGGAAACCTGCGCAGGCGCATTGCAAGTGCTCTTATTGAGACCTTTGAAGAGATTACTGATGATGACTACCGCGAGGTGATAGACTACATCAATGCACTATTCCACATGTAGGCAAGCATGCAAGCATCCCCTTCCACCCCAAGCTGCCTGCCTTCCCCATAGAAAAGCAGCTTTACCTCCGCAATGCACTGCTGAGCTGGCCCCTGCAACCGCCGGACGCTGTGGCTGGCCGCCCTCCTCCTGGCTTTAGAGGAGAGCTCCTGGCTGCATGCCCCCCTGCCCTCCTCCTGGCTTGAACAGAGCACCAGGTGGAATGCCCCCCTCATCCCTTTCCACCCCAAGCTGCCAGCCTTCCCCATAGAAAAGCAGCTTTACCTCCGCAATCCGCTGCTGAGCTGGCCCCTGCAACCGCCGGACGCTGTGGCTGGCTGCCCTCCTGGGTTGAGAAGAGCTCCTGGCTGCATGCGTCCAGGGACTCCTCCGTGCTCTGGATCGCTGCTGCCTCGTCCTCATCCTCCTCCTCTTCTTCATCCTCCTGCTCTTCGTCCTCCTCCTCACCCCCCCCTTCACTGGTGGGCTGGGAAGTGTCCGTGGTGGTCGATGGAGTGACCGTGGGATCACCACCAAGTATCGCGTGCAGCTCCTTATAAAATCTGCAAGTCACCGGGGCTGCCCCGGAGCGGCCGTTTGCCTCGCGGGCTTTGCGATACGCATTCCTAAGCTCCTTTACCTTAACACGGCACTGCAGAGTGTCCCGCTCATGGCCTCTTTCTGCCAAGGCCCGTGATATCTGCCCATAGGTGTCAAAATTCCTGCGGCTAGACCGCAGCTGAGACTGAACAGCCTCTTCCCCCCAGCAGCTGATGAGGTCCAGCACCTCACTATTGCTCCATGCTGGGGATCGCCTATTGCGAGGAGGCATGGCACGTGGAGTCATGATGATCAATCAGAATGATCACCTGCAATGATTCCCTGAGACCACGCCACGCAATCAATCAGATCAATGAGAATGATCACTTGCAAGGATTCCCTGAGAGCACGCCACGCTTGGCTGGAGCAAACAGGAAGGGGATTTTCAAATTTCCCTGGAACTTTAAAGGGCGGGTCTGACGTGTGGTCACCTGAGGACAGGACAAAAGAGTTTGCAAGTGATGACCAGAGTGGCTCGAACGGGAATTATGGGACAGGCTGGAGGCCAATTAATACGCAGTGGGTGTCCACATTCTTCCTGTAGCGCTACAGCAGGTGCGCTACAGCCCTTATTCCCCATGAGGAGGTGGATTAATAATAGCGCTATAACTCCGCGGTTATAGCGCTATTAGTGCCTTGCCAGTGTGGACGGAGAGTAGGTTATAGCGCTTGTAGGGGCTTTATAGCGCTATAAAGTGCCAGTGTAACCATGGCCTTTTTCATCCTTCGCTGTTTTGAAAAGATTGTTTGGTGTCACTGCAAGCACTTGTTTGTGTGCATTAGTCCCTGAAGGGTGTTCAAGTCGTTATCAGGAGTCTCTTTGAATTTGGTTTGCTAAACAGAGCTCACAGCATTAAACAAGAGTGCAGAGCCCCGAGGCTCAGTCTAGGGGGCAGTGAAGCTGCAGAGCCTAGCCTGAAGGAAGGGTGGGACTTCTTGGGGGTCTGACACACTGAAGGCGACTGCTGAAAGGCTGGGATGTAGCACAAACACGGTGGATCTGTGACAACAGTATTGTCAAATTGAACTCCACATACAGAGTTAAAATCACCTCCCTACTCCTTCTCTACACATCCCAGGATCCCTTTTAGCCACAGCATCACATTGGGAGCTCATGTTCAGTTGCTGGTGCCCTCTAAATCCTTTACAGAGTCACTGCTTCCCAGGACACAGTCCCTCATTCAGTAGGTATGGCCTGCATTCTTTGATCCTAGATGTATAACTTTGCATTTAATTATAATAAAACTAGGGTTATCAAGCGATTAAAAAAATGAATCGTGATTAATTGTGCAATTAATCACACTGTTAAATGTGTGCCAGCCTTTCCCTGCACAGCCCAGCCCCCTTGGTATGCTGCATGCCCTCAGAGTGCTCACCTCCTGCTGATCATTCCATGCAGCCAGCCAGGAAAGGCCCCATCATCCTGCATGACCTTCCTGGCCTGAGTCTCTCGGAACCAGCGGAGAGTTGCTCCCCTCTTGATTTGCCTCATTTCTTTCTCTTCTCTTGTCTGCCCCTCTGTCCCCACCACAGGACAGGGCCTGGAGCGCAAAAAATTATCAAAGGGAGTCGACTGAAAACAGGAAAGAGAGAGAAAAAAGGCAGGTGGGTGTGAGATTGATAGACTCCTAGACTAGAAGGGACTACTGTGATCATCTAGTCTGAGCTCCTGTATAACGCAGGCCACATCCAATTCCCAAAATAATTCATAGAGCAGAACTGGCAGCTGAGGGGGCTGTGCCTGTGGATGGTCAACGTAACCAAAATGTCTTGCGGCCTGCCAGCAGACTACTCTGATGGGCCACGTGCCAAAGGTTGCTGACCCCTGGTCTAGCTTCAACTTCCAACCATTGGATCAGTCAGCTAAACTGAAGAGTCCATTATTCAATATTTGTTCCCTGTGTAGATACTTGTAGGCTAATCAAACGAACCTTTCACCTTCTCTGTGTTAAGGTAAGTAGATTGATCTCCTTGACTCTATCACTATAAGGCGAGTTTTCTATTCTCATGGCTCCTCTCTGAACCCTCTCTAATTTATCAATCTTCTTTTTGAATGGTGAGAATGTCCAGAACTGGACACAGGATACCAGAAGCAGTGGCACCAGTGCCAAATAGATAGGTAAATAAACCTCTCTACTCCTATTTGAGATTCCCCTTTTCATGCATCCAAGCATTGCATCAGCTCATTTTGCCACTGGAAGCTCATGTTCAACTGATTATCCACCACAACTCCAAATCTTGTTCAACGTCACCACTTGCCATTCTTTGTTCCTCGATGTAAACATTTACGTTTAGCTGTATTAAAATGCATATTGTTTGCTTGCATCCAGCCTACCAAGCAATCCAGAACACTTTGAATCAGTGACCTGTCCTCCTTGTTATTGACCACTCCTCCAATTTTTGGGTCATCTCCAAACTTTGTTAGTGATGATTTTATGTCATCTTCCAGGTCACTGATAAAAATTTTAAACAGTGGAGGGGCAAGGACCGATCCCTGGGGACGCCACTGGAAATATTGACAATGATTCTGTTTACCATTACATTTTGAGACTATCAGTTAGCCAGTTTTAACTTATTTAATGTGTGCCATGTTAATTTTATATCCTTCTAGTTTTATAAATCAAAATGTTGTGAAATACCAAGACAAATGCACTGCAGAAATTTAGATGCATTACATCAACACTAGTACCTTTATCAATCAAACTTGTAATCTCATCTAAGAAGATACCAGGTTAGTTTGACAGGATCTATTTTCCATAAACCCATGTTGATTTGCATTAATTATATTACTCTCTTTTAATTCTTTATTAATCGAGTCCTGTCTCTGCTGCTTCATTATCTTTTCCAGGATCGATGTCAGACTGACAGGCCTATGATTACTTATGTCTTCCCGTTTACCCATTTTACAAACAGGCACAACACTAGCTTCCCTCCAGTCTCTTGGAACTTCCCCTGTGCTTAGGGTTACCATATTTCAACATTAAAAAGAGAGGACACTCCACGGGGGTGGGGGCTTGCTTCCCCAAACAGCCTGGCCCCGCCCCCTATCTGCTCCTCCCAATTCCTGCCCCCCTGACTGCCCCTCTTAGAACCTCCAACTCATCCAACCTCCACCCCCCATGCCTTGTCCCCTGACTGCTCCCTCCTGAGGACCCCCCCACCCTAACTGCCCCCCTAGGAGTAGGACCCGGCCAACCCCACACCCCCTCCACTCCCTGAAACAAAGACATTATTTTAAATTAATCAATCACAGAGGTTTAGTGTGTTCATAACAATGTTCATTGCTTTTAGAAGAAGGGAACACTAATTTACTTTTTATGATCTCCATGACAATAGACATGTTTATGAAATGTCACCAACTTTAAAAAATGTTTCCAAAGATTGTAGACATTACAAAGGATTTTATATCTTACTAAGGTATTGATTTTGCTGGAGGTTCTCTTAAAATTAGTTCATCAGATAGTCAGAAATAAAGAAAGGGAAACTCTATTTGTCCAGCTATCTGGAAGAAGAAAGGAATGGACAGAAAGGACAGGAAGACTTTGGAAGTAAGTTTTTTTATTATCTATAGTAATTAAAATGTGTATTTTAGATAAGGATGATCTTTTGAAAGATTTATTTAAAAAACTCTATGTTTGAAGATTCAAGCATTTAAGGGTAAAGCTTGTGCATCAAATAATCTATGGAAGGATTTTTTAGAGATGTGATTTTATAATCTTCACCAACTTACTAATTAAATATTTTTAAAGCAAATTTAAACTAAGGTCCTGTAGACTGATGTTCTGAGTAAATATTACAGTAATGCCCAACTGTTTTTGTAAGTAAATTCAGAAACTGACAGTATATACCTTGGAGTTGGCAAATGTCTGTTAAATGGCTTCATTACACTTGAATGGCTCTTTAACACTTTCAGTGTTGTGTTAATAGGTCTGGCAAGCTGGAGAGTTTTTCACTTTTAACTGCTAGATCCCCAGACTCACTAGGCTGCAGACTGCAGGAAAGGTAAGAACAGGGATAAGAAAGTCAGAAGGGTGGACACTAAGACCCAGTGGTGTCCTGGGTCTGGCTGCTGAAGGCTCCAGAGATGAGAGCAGCTCCAGGGGTCTGTAGGGCTCTGTCAGCCATGCTGCGTTGATTGTGGGTGGGAGGGAGAAGAAATCCTGGACATTTGCAGCCATTTAAAAAGTCCTCCAGGACAGCAATTTAAACCCCAAAATGCCAGACATGTCCAAGAAAAAACGGACACATGGGGCTGGTCTTCACTAGGGCGGGGGATCGACTGTAGATACGCAATTTCAGCTACGTTAATAACGTAGCTGAAATCGGCGTATCTACAGCTGACTTACCTGTCGTCCTCACAGCGGCGGCGCGCTCCCCTGTCGACTCCAGCTTGCGCCTTTTGGCGAGTGGGAGTTACGGAGTCGACAGGGGCGCCGCTGACGCGATAAATCGATCGCCATAAGATCGATCTCTCCCAGCTCTAGCGAAGACAAGCCCATGGTAACCCTATCTGTGCTCCAAGACTTATTGAAAATCAACAGCAACAAAAGAGTCCTGTGGCACCTTAAAGACTAACAAAAATATTGAAGCATAAGTTTTCATGGGCTAGTGGAAGTCATGCATCCGCCGAAGTGGCCCACGAAAGCTTATGCTTCGATACTTTTGTTAGTCTTTATGGTGCCACAGGACTCTTTGTCACTTCTGCAAATCCGACTAACACGGCTACCTCTCTGGATTCTTGAAAATCAACAGTGGAGGCAGAAGCAAGAGGTGGGGGACACTTGCAGTATGTTCCTTTAAAGATACCACAGACGACCTCACTGTGCCCAAAGGGAGACCAGACAGGAACCTCATCCACCTTCCACTTTCAGTTCTCTCAAGACCAGGCACTGCCCAAGGTTTTACCAGGTTTGGTTTATTTAAACTCACAATATTGGGCGTGAACTCCCCTTTCTTCCTGGTTACATGGATGAGGAGTGTGGTTCTCCCTGGATCAAATGAATGGATTGTGCAGATCTGACCCTAGGCAAAGCCAACATTATTACCTCTGTGAGTTTGCTGCGAGGGCGTGGTACTGGTGGCTGTGTCAGAGAATCAGCTTCAGGCTGAGAACGGGGGAGGGGCTGAGGACGTCTCCTCCGTGGCACAGGGACTGGCGAGGCAACTATTCATGCAGTGAGAAGAGGGAACAAATGCCATTAGGAATCCCCAGGGAATGATCTGTCTCACCCAGGAATGGAGCAGGTGGGTACATACCATCGCACCCAGGGTACCATGGGGAAAGTTCTGCCTCTCCAGCAGGCAGCATAGTAGCTGCAAGACAAGGGACGCCCGGGAACATCAATCCATGGAGCTTGGAACTTCCCCATCCCACCTGAGCCTTGCTATGGAGTATGGAAAGGAGTGAGAAGGGGTAGAGTCCCTGCTCTGCTGCCACTTCTTCCTACTCCATGCTCTAAGGAAGAAAAGCCAGCTCTGAGTGGGAGATGGCATGAAGTCGTCCTCCGACACATGAGCAGAAGAGGCTGGGACAGGTCAGGGTGCCTTTCCCATCCCAGCCCAAGGCATGTGGGATTTCACAGCTCAGTTCCCAATCTCTATGGGAAAGTGCCCCCATTTCCAAGTGGAAAGAGAGCATGTCCTGAGGCAAATGCTGGAGGAGAGTTTCACAGAGGCAGGCGTATCACCCCCTCTAATTACTCACAGTTCAGGTGTGGCATGGAAGAGTGTGTGGCCTGAGGCCTCAGTTACAGCTAGGGAATAAGGCAGTCAGACCCAGTAGGGTCTGTCAAGGCTGGAAACAGTCACTAAGTGAGCAGCCAGGCACTTGGGGTACAGAGGTATTGATGGAAGGAGGTGCTGTCAGTGACTTACTCTGGGCCTGGGACTCCAGTTCCAGTTGCCTGTTGTTCTCTCGCTCTGCTTCCTGCTGCAGATGCTTCTCCCGGGCTCTGAGCTCAACCACCAGCGCCTGGTAACTCTTCCTACAGCAGAATCTCTTGTAAGCTGCTCATAGAGAAGCTAGAGTTAGAGCAAAGACTCCACTGGAAGGAACAAGGGCAGGGCAAGAGCAGCATCCTGTAGTACCTGTGTGATCAATACAGCATCCATACCAGAGAGACTGTGCAGAGAGAAAGCTGTACTGTGTCTCTCACCAGCGCACCTATTGCTCACGATCCCATTGTTCTGCCAGGGACAGAAGCCAGGCTAGTAGGGCAGTCATCACTTGGATCAGGGGTCTCAAACATGCAACCCTCGGGCAGCTCGCTGGGCTCTTCTGTGTGGCCCGCCGGGCTCTTCTGTGTGGCCCGCCGAGTTCCCCGCACGCCCCTCTCCACCCTCGCTGGAGCACCCCCGGAAAATAGAAAGTGGGTGCTCTGCACTCACTGAGATAATCAGTTGTGGCAGCGGCGGAGCCTCATGAACCTTTGGCAGGCGACTGGATTAGCTGTTTCTAACCAATCAACTGTAGTGTGCCACTGCCTATCAGCTGTTTTGACAGGGAGCCAGCAGATGAGCCGCGTGTGGCTGCAGTCTCTAACCAGGCTCCTATGGCAGGCAAAAGTGGTCCGTGTCCAGGGCAGAGCAGGCTTTTACTTTTCCTGAGCAAGAAGAACTGGATCAGCAGCTCCTCTCTCCCACTCTGCTCTGCTCTGGGCTGTGAGAAATGTTAATTCTCCATTGTGTGGGCTGCTGCTGCTCCGAGGCTGTCTGGATTGCTCTGTCCGCCCCACACCTTTGCACACAGAGCGGGTCTTTAATGAGTTTCTCAAATGCCCCCTCAGGCTGAGCGGCTGAGAGCCTGTGAGATAGAAATCCATCGTCCCCGCCAGAGAGCAGCAGTGCTAGCAGCCCCCAGGCCAGAGATGCTGTCACGCTACTGAAATTATCTGGGATCATATAGACCATTGGTGCAACCAAGGTCCTGTAGTAGCACCAAATATTAGGTAAAAGGGGTCATATAAGGTGTCTATGACCAGGTTATGATCTGCTGATTATGAGTATGCTATCTGTATGTATCATTTTTGTAGTTGAAGTTATGAATATTGACTCTATACTGTCTGTCTTTCCAAATATTGTGCTAGGCTGTTGGGGACATTTCAGAGCCCTTGGTGTTAAGCGTTGCTTGCCATGCTTGATGGCCCATTAAGGACTATCAGCCATACAATGGACCCATTAAAGGAAGGCAGACACATCCTGTGTCTTAGCAAGGGGGGCAGGAGTTGCCCAACTGACTCAAACTCCATTTTGCTGTAAGTTTCCACAGCGAAGGACAAAGAACATTCCTGCACCTGGGAAGGATATAAAAGGGTGGTACCTCATCCCCATTTTGTCTTCAATCTCCAGTCTCCAGCCTCCAGCCTGGCTCCTACTTCTGGATGGGACTTTGCTACAAAGGAGTGCTCTGGCCAAAGGATTGATGACCCATTCCTCCAGGGAATGTATTCCAGAGACTCTGATTTGAACCTGCAGTTATTCTACAACTGATGCAAGCCATTACTGCATGTATTTGATTTCCTTTAACCATTTTTAACCCTCACCTAGATCTTTCTTCTTGTATAATAAACCTTTAGATTTTAGATTCTAAAGGATTGGCATCAGCATGATTTGTGGGTAAGATCTGATTTGTAGATTGACCTGGGTCTGGGGCCTGTTTCTTTGGAATTGGAAAGAACTGTTTTCTTTTACTGGGGTAGTGGTTTTCATAACCATTTGTCCCCAGGACAGGTGGCTGCTGGTGGTGATACTGGGAAGCTGGAGTGTCTAAAGGAATTGCTTGTGTGACTTGTGGCTAGCCAGTGGGGCGAAACCAAAGTCTTTTCTGTCTGGCTGGTTTGGTAACCCTTTAGGGTAGAGAAACCCCAGCTTTGGGCTGTAATTGCCCCTTTTGAAGCAATTTGTCCTGATTTGGCATTCTCAGCTGGTCCCACCAGGAACTGCACTGTCACAGGTGCACTCAAGGCACTTCATGTGGGTAAACAGTTCCCACTCAGCAGATAGGATGAGACCCAGGAGAGAGCAGTTTCTGGCTAGCCTTGGCAACAGAAGGGACCATAAAGCTGATTGGTTTTATTTTCAATGTCACAGTCAGTGCTTCCCTGAGACATTTCAATTGCTCTTAATGGAAATCAGAGGAAGTATTACTGGACATACCTCTGCTTCTCAATCTTTTTTCTTGAAATAGTCAATGGATCCTGGGGACTTTTGTTAATAAACAAACAAACAAACAAACCAACCCCTCCCGGAGTGCTCTTAATTCTACCTGGTTGTTACAGCCTTAGAACAAGTCTCTTTAGTAACTTCCTTAACATTTGAGTATCCCTTGAAAATTACATTGTTTAGAGGGCACATTTTCTTAACATTTAAGACATATAGTGTCGTATTGTATTTTCATTAAGACACAATTAAGAATCATCCAGCTGAGTCACTGTGGAGACATATTCAGGATTTCTCATTACATTGTAAAACTGAACTGTTTTCAGAGCTAAAACACCCTTCCTGCACCCAAACTCCCTGCCCTGAGCCACCTGCCAAACCCCACACTCCTCCTGCACTCTCTGCCCTGAGCCACCTGCTGCACCATGCACCCCGGCCCCGTGCCACACCCCTCACCCCTCTTGCACCCCACACCTCAACTCCCTGCCCTGAGCCCCCGCCACACCCTGCACTCCTCCTGTACCCCCTGGTTGCAGGGACGGGGCAGCGTTGGGGTAGGGGAACTTCAGGGAAGGGGTTGAAAAAGGGCGGGGAAGGGGTGGGAAAAGGTGGGACAGGAACGCAGCCTCATGGAAGGGGTGGAGTGGGGGGCGAGGGCAACAAGGGAGGGTGTCAGTGTTGTGGTGTAGTGGGACGCTGCCTCACTCCCATGCCAGAGTGGGCAAGAGGAGACCAGAGCAGCTGTGCAGGCTGGCAGCCAATGAGAAAAGGGCCTACTGAGGGCCAATCAGGGACAGGCTAGGCACTATATAAAGGCTGCCCAGGAGAGGAGCAGTCAGTCTTTCCAGAACCTTCAAAGGGAAGGTCTGGCTCCTGAGGAGGCGGCACCACCGCCCCGCCCCGCCCCGCCCGGCACGGCCCGGCACGGGACAGGACAGGACAGGGCAGGGCAGGGCAGGGCAGGGCAGGCTCAGGAGAGCAGAAAGGAACTCTAGCCTGGGTACCCCTCAGGTTGCTGGCCCTGAGGGAAAGGCTTAGCTGGTGAAAAGGGGCCGAAGGGGAAGAGACCCAGGGGAGAGCGAGATGGACTAGGGGAGAGAAGGAGGGCAGGAAGGCTACTGCCAAAGGGTCCCTGGGCCGGGACCCAGAGTAGAGGGCGGGCCTGAGTCCCCCGCCTTTCCTCTTTATATTGTACCTGGCTGCTGAAGTGGCCTCCATGGACTGCACCAGATCCCTGCCAGAAGGGGTTTGACTTGGGGTGTGGCAGTGGGATGTAGAGAGAAAGACACTGGTGTAACCCCCGCAGAAGGGGGCAAGTGTGGACTTGGGGGGCACTGTCAGAGGGCAGTGTCCTGAAGTGGACACCGCAAGCAAGGAGCAATGTGGGCTCTGATGCCAAAGGAGGGCAACCGAGTGTGAGAGACAGATGGGACACCACCAGAGGAGAGTGCTCTGCAATCAGTTGAGCTAATTCCCGGACTAAACAGCAGGAGGCACTGGGTGGTGAGTCCTGACCCCGTTACATGCGGCCCTCAGGCCAATGCACTAGTCCTCATGTGGCCCTCATGATCATTTGAGTATGAGACCTGACTTGGATCATACACCACTGTCTTTCTCTGAGTGGATAATGACATTTTCTCGTCTCCCTTTCTGCTGGCACTTCTCTCCAGCTTCCCATGACTTCTTACAATTCATCTCATCATTATAAGAGGCTCATTAACCATTTCCCTAGACATCCACTTTACAGAGAGACCAGCTAGCTTGCACCTGCTCAGCACTCCCTCATATGCCCCTTGTCCACACTCAGACTGCTTTTCTGCTTGTTGAAGGCTCTGAGAAAGAGTTGAGCATTGACCATGAACACAAAGGGTTTGAGGTGCCTTAGAGATGGAGCCTTATCAGGTTTTTCTGTCTCCAATGCCCTGGATTGCTATCGCTGGACCTTCTGTGATGAGAGAGAGAGGTTGGGGAAGGACTTCCGCCTGTGCTCCCTGCCCTGATATGTACTCTGGGTTGGAGAAGACCCTCCTGTCCCAATACTCACTCTTCTGGATGATTATTGCTGCCTTTTCCAAGCGGTCCATGCTCTTTGCCAGCAGCTCCTGGTGCCAGTATTTAAAAAAGAGGCGGGACTTCCTGTGTGGATGGGAGAGAATGCCAAGGCAATAGTAAGATAGAGGACTTATTCCAGACCTCATCCCATCACTAGAACAGGCCCCTCTTACATAAAAGGTGCCAGTTACTGCAGAGAGCTAGTCAGAATCATGTCCCCACTCCACACACGTGCACAATCCTGATCAGACCTATTATGCTCAGTCAAGACCCATGTGCAGCAGCCCATACCTACCCACATCTCCAGTCTTTCAGCTCTGTACTCTGCAAAATCTCCAAGCAGCTATGAAAGGAGGAGAAAACAAATTAGTAAAAAGTCCCCTTCTTCTTAGTGTAGCCAGAAACAGGCAACCCTTTGTACTGCATTGTGCCGCTTGTGAAAGCTGGCTCCCAAATGGTAGACCTCACAGAATCACAGCTGGTGCAAGGGTTATGGTGGGGCTTGTTAGCAAACACATAGCCAGCACTTGCCTCAGGAATGTGATTCCCCCAGTGACTAGGCTCCTGGTCCTTCCTCCTGCGGGAGATTCCCACAGATAAAACTTCATTGTCAGAAGTTATTCCTTGTTGAATTTCCTAGTTTTGGGAAGCGCTCAAATCCCAAGGGATAAGTGCAGAACATGAATCGGGGTAAAGCACAACAACTACATATTATTCAATCAAAGGGCTAGTCTACACTAGAATTGCTAGAGTGGTGAAACTGTGGTGATGCACTGCATTCTTGTTGCGTGCTAGTGCAGACAGTCTATGCTATAGATCGGTATAACTTACAACATTAGCAGGCTGGAACAGGTCCCATATGAGGAGAGATTAAAGAGGCTAGGACTTTTTAGCTTGGAAATGAGGAGATTAAGGGGGGATATGATCAAGGTCTATAAAATCATGAGTGGCGTGGAGAAAGTGACTAAGGAAAAATTATTTACTTGTTCCCATAATAGAACTAGGGGCCACCCAATGAAATTAGTGGACAGCATTTGTTTAAAACAAATAAAAGGAAGTTGTTCTTCACACAGGGCACAGCCAACCAGTGGAACTCCTTGCCTGAGGAGGTTGTGAAGGCTAGGACTATAACAGGGTTTAAAAGAGAACTGGATAAATTCATAGAGGTTAAGTCCATTCATGGCTATTAGCCAGGCTGGGTAAGGAATGGTGTCCCTAGCCTCTGTTTGTCAGAGGGGGGTGATGGATGGCAGGAGAGAGAGATCACTTGATCATTACCTGTTAGGTTCACTCACTCCGGGACACCTGGCATTGGCCATTGTCGGTAGACAGGCTACTGGCCTGGATGGACCTTTGGTCTGACCCAATGTGGCCATTCTTATGTTCTTGTGTTCTTAAGCATTAGTGTGTACATGCCCTTGGTTTCATTTAACTACCCCTCATTACATTCCTTGAGCTCCCTTAAATAATTTCTATCCCTCTGTGGCATTTACACTTTTCATACATTTGTATCTGAATGGAATCCTCCAGATAAGGCATAGAGAGGAACTCTTCCCTTCCCGCTCTGCAAATGCTGCCACTAAAGTCACAAAGATGTTCCTTGCTGCCATTTTGCAGGGCAAATTTATGTCCAAGGCGTAGGAGTTGGTTCCATACCAGTTCAGACTGTGGTCCAATGTGACCTATATCTGGCCCATACCAAAGCTTGATGGGGAGTTCACAGAACAAGTTATTTATGGAGTGATCCACCCCTGCATTCCACTCCCAGCTTCTAGTATTCAGAGGTTGCTCTAAGCATGGAGATGCATCCCTGATCATCTTGTTTAATACAGCATTTCATGGACCTAATCATAGAATATCAGGGCTAGAAGGGACCTCAGGAGGTTCTAGTTCAACCCCCTGCTCAAAGCAGGACCAATCCCCAACTAAATCATCCCAGCCAGGGCTTTGTCAAGCCTGACCTTAAACACCTCTAAGGAAAGAGATTCCACCACCTCCCTAGGGAACCCATTCCAGTGCTTCACCACCTTCCTAGTGAAAAAGTTTTTCCTAATATCCTACCTTAAACTTCCCACTCTGCAACGGGAGACCATTACTCCTTGTTCTGTCACCTGCTACCACTGAGAACAGTCTAGATCCATCCTCTCTGGAACCCCCTTTCAGGTAGTTGAAAGCAGCTATCAAATCTCCCCTCAGTCTTCTCTTCTGTAGATTAAACAATCCCAGTTCCCTCAGCCTCTCCTCATAAGTCATGTGCTCCAGGCCCCTAATAATTTTTGTTGCCCTATTCTGGACTCTTTCCAATTTTTCCACATCCTTCTTGTAGTGTGGGCCCCAAAACTGGACACAGTACTCCAGATGAGGCCTCATCAATGTTGAATAGAGGGGAACTATGACGTCCCTCGATCTGCTGGCAATGTCCCTACTTATACAGTCCAAATTGCCATTAGCCTTCTTGGCAACAAGGGCACACTGTTGACTCATATCCAGCTTCTCATCCACTGTAACCCCTAGGCCCTTTTCTGCAGAACTGCTGTCTAGCCATTCGGTCCCTAGTCTGTAGCAGTGCATGGGATTCTTCTGTCCTAAGTGCAGGACTCTGCACTTGTCCTTGTTGAACCTCATCAAATTGCTTTTGGCTCAATCCTCTAATTTGTATAGGTCCCTCTGTATCCTATCCCCATCCTCCAGCATATCTACCACTCCTCCCAGTGTCATCTGCAAACTTGTTGAGGATGCAGTCCATGCCATCCTCCAGATCACTTATAAAGGTATTGAATAAAACCGGCCCCAGGACCGACCCTTGGGGCATGCCGCTTGATACCAGCTGCCAACTAGACATGGAACTATTGATCACTATCTGTTGAGCCCGACAATCCAGCCAGCTTTCTATCCACCTTGTGGTCCATACATCCAGCCCATACTTCTAACTTGCTGGCAAGAATACTGTGGGAGACTGTATCAAAAGCTTTGCTAAAGTCAAGGAATAACACATCCACTGCTTTCCCCTCATCCACGGAGTCAGGTATCTCATCATAGAAGGCTATTAGGTTAGTCAGGCATGATTTGCCCTTGGTGAATCCATGCTGACTGTTCCTCATCACTCCTCTTAGTGCTTCAGAATTGATTCCTTGAGGACCTGCTCCATGATTTTTCCAGGGACTGAGGTGAGGCTGACTGGCCTGTAGCTCCCCTGATCCTCCTCCTTCCCTTTTTAAAAGATGGACACTACATTAGCCTTTTTCCAGTCCTCTGGGACCTCCCCCGATCACCATGATTTTTCAAAGATAAAGGCCAGGCTCTGCAATCACCTCCGCCAACTCCTTTAGCACCCTTGGATGCAGCGCATCCGGCCCCATGGACTTGTGCTCGTCCATGGGGCTGGATGTTTTCTAGGATATTTTCTAAATAGTCCTGAACCACTTCTTTCTCCACAGAGGGCTGGTCACCTCCTCCCCATGCTGTGCTGCCCAGTGCAGTTGTCTGGGAGCTGACCTTGTTCGTGAAGACAGAGGCAAAAAAAGCATTGAGTACATTTGCTTTTTCCACATCCTCTGTCACTAGGTTGCCTCTCTCATTCAGTAAGGGGCCCACGCTTTCCTTGACTTCCTTCTTGTTGCTAACATACCTGAAGAAACCCTTCTCGTTACACTTAACATCCCTTGCTTGCTGCAACTCAGTGTGATTTAGCCTTCCTGATTTCACTCCTGCATGCCTGAGCAATATTTTTATATTCCTCCCTTGTCATTTACCCAATCTTCCACTTCTTCAAGGATTCTTTTTCTATTTACGATCAGCAAGGATTTCACTGTTAAGCCAAGCTGGTCACCTGCCATATTTACTATTCTTTCTACACATCGGGATGGTTTGTTTTTGCAACCTCAATAATGATTCTTTAAAATACAGCCAGCTCTCTTGGACTCCTTTCCCCTTCACGTTATTGTCCCAGGGGATTCTGCCCATCAGTTCCCAGAGGGAATCAAAGTCTGCTTTTCTGAAGTCCAGAGTCCGTATTCTGCTGCTCTCCTTTCTTTCCTGTGTCAGGATCCTGAACTCGACCATCTCATGGTCATTGCCTCCTAGGTTCCCATCCACTTTTGCTTCCCCTACGAATTCTTCCCGGTTTGTGAGCAGCAGGTCAAGAAGAGCTCTGCCCCTAGCTGGTTCCTTCAGCACTTGCACTAAGAAATTGTCCCCTACACTTTCCAGAAACTTCCTGGATTGTCTGTGCACTGCTGTATTGCTCTCTCAGCAGATATCAGGGTGATTGAAGTTTTCCATGAGAACCACGGCTTGTGATCTAGTAACTTCTCTTAGTTGCTAGAAGAAAGCCTCATCTATCTCATCCCCCTGGTCTGGTGGTCTATAGCAGACTTCTGCCACAACATAATCCCCATGAGCTTATCCAGTTTATTTATTTTTTTAACCCGGTTATACTTTTGGTCATCACAACATTCCATTGGAATGAGTTCCACAGGTTAACTGTGCACTATGTGAAAGAGTACTTGCTCTCTTTGTATTAAACCTGAGCCCTATTAATTTAATTGATGACCCCTGGTTTCTTTATTGTGTTAAAGAGTAAATAATCCTTCTCTAGTCATTTCTTCCACTCATTCATGACTTTATAGATGACCAATGGGGGATACAGTAGAGGTCTCTTTTCTACGATGAAAGATCTAATCTTTTAGGCTCTCCTTGTATGGAAGCTGCTCCATACCCTTGATCATCTTTGTTGCCCTTCTCTGAACTTTTTCAAGATGTGGCAACCAGAACTGGACACAGTATGACAGGTGTAGGCACTCCATGGATTTATGTAGAGGCATTAGGATATTTTCTATTCCTAATAGTTCCTAGCATACTGTTAACCGCATGGAGCCAGACATGCTGCGTGGTGTGGGAAGGGAGCTGGGGCTGGGGGGGTTGGATAAGGGGCAGGGGTCCCCAGGGGGCAGTAAGCAGGGACAGGGAACAGGGGGTGGTTGGATGGGGCGGAGTTTCTGGAGGGACAGTCAGGGGACGGGGAACAGGGGGGCTATATAGGGCATGGGAGTTCTGGGGGTCTCTTGGGGTGGGGGAGGGATGGAGAGGAGTCAGGGGACAAGGAGCAGAGGGGGTTCGATGAGTCAGTGGTTCTGAGGGGGCGGGAAGTGAGTGTGGGTCAGATAGAGAGCGGGGCCAGGCTGTTTAGGGAGGCACAGCCTTCCCTACCTGGCCCTCCTTACAATTTTGGAACCCTGATATGGTCCTTGGGGCAAAAAGTTTGTCCAGCCCTGGAGTAGATGCACACACCAATGTTATACATGCACAAACACAGGAAATGGACCACTAAGTACAAAGAGTAGGAGCCAAGAAGGAGTGCACACACACACACAAACCAGATTGTCAATAAAGAACTGGGGGAGGAGAGGGTATTAGGAGACAGAGACCGACCAGAGCTGGAGACTGCCCCATTATCACTTTCCTTTTTCAGCCAGGTGTCTCTCCTCTGTGTAACAGAGTTCCTATCCAAACCAGTGTGAACTATTGAAGGAAAAGGTTCCATACGTCATTGTATCAAATGCTTTTACCAAACTCCAAATCACTTTGTCTAGGTACTTATACTCCCTTCATCACAAGATCCCTTCCCACGCTACTCCCTTCACCTATTCAGTTTCCAATTCCTTCACAACAGCAATCAAGTTGGTTTAGCAAATTTTGCTCTTCAGAAATTTCCTGTGTTGTTCTTTATTCATGACTACAGGGGGCTGAGAGGAAGGTTCTTACCTTTCCTGTGTGAGTGGGACATCTGGTTTAATTAGGAGAATTCGGTATCTGCCAGAAACAAACCAAATTTAACAACCAGGGAGAGAGAAATCTCTGATGCCCTGAGGGGAACAGAGGGGCTATATACAGCATGGGAGTTCATTCTTGATGATCCAGTGTCCCCATTACAGCAGGGATGATCGCAAATCAGTACCTGTCCACTTCCTCCTCCTGCCCCATACCTACCATATCCACGGTCTTAGGTCCTTTGCTCACTTTTTAATCAGGTCGTTTCACTCACTGTTGATCAGACTGGCATGTCCCTCATCCCACTATTGGAATCACTTCCCTGTCGATCTTCATCAAACAGCACTTCATGATTTTAACAAACCTTTCTGCAAATTCCTCAAAAGAGGGCCTCCAGGAAAAGCCATTTCGCCGAATCCGGATGGTTTCCAACAATCCATTGTACCTGAGCTGCAGTGAGACCACAATAAGGTTCAAAAAGAGATTAACAGATTTTACGGCCAGAAGGGACCATTATGATCATTAAAGTCTGGCCTCCTGCACAGCATAAGTTAAAGAAGTTCATACAGAAATTCCTGTAACCAGACCAATAACTTCTGGTTGATCTAAAGACATCTGTTGGAAAAGTCATACAGCAAAACAAAACTTCCAATAAGTTCTTAGAATGTATTGGGGACACTTTTGTTTCAGAAAGTGGAGAAAATAACCAGGTATGTCAGCCTTTTTATACTTCATTTTGACCAACAGGGAGGAACTGACTATGAATCTGAAGGTGGAAGCCAACTGGGGGAAAGTGAACATGAAGTCATAGATTCCATGATCTGAAAGAAAGGAAGAAGTGAAAGCAGCTGAATAAGAACAATAGATAGACTTCAAAAACGCAGGCATCAACAAATTCAGAAATGTGGTAGGGTAAGGTCCATGGGAAGAAAATCTAAGGGATATAGGAGATCAGGAGAGCTGGCATTCTCCCATGGAGACAATGGTTGAGACACAACTGCAAACTATCCCAATGTGAAAAATAGGAAGAAACCTAGATGGCTCCATCAGGAGAAATTAAATGAATGACCTGAAAATAAAAAAAAAAAGAATCCTACAAAAAGCAGAAACATGGATGAACTGCTAAGGAGGAGAACAAAATAATAGCGTAAGCATGTAGGAAAAAAATCAGAAATGCTAAAGCCACCCAGGAATGGGGAACCATGGCCAATGGAAGCTTTGGAGGAGGTACCCATCTAGATTGCATTTCCCTAGTTTGTTTATGAGATCATGCAAGACAGTATCAAAAGCCTTCCTAAAGTCAAAATATACCACATCTACTGCTTCTCTGCATTCACAGGGCTTGTTACCTTGTCAAAGAAAGTTTTCGGGTTGGTTTGACATGATTTGTTCTTGACAAATCCAAGTTGACTTATTTATCACTTTATTGTCTTCTAGCTGTTTGCAAATTGATTGCTTAATTATTTGCTCCATTATCTTTCCTCCTTGAGTAATGAGCCTACTCTGTCCTTGGTCTTCCTCTTGCTTCTAATGGGTCTGTAGAATCTTTTCTTTTTTCCTTTTATGTCCCTAGCTAGTTTGATCTTGTTTTGTGCCTTGGCTTTTCTAATTTTGTCCCTACATACTTGTGTTATTTGTTTATATTCATCCTTCGTAATATGACTGATTTTTCTACTTTTTGTAGGATTCTTATGAGTTTTAAATCATTGAAGATCTCCTGATTAAGCCAAGATGGTCCTTTGCCATACTTCCTATCTTTCCTCCACAATGGGATAGATTGCTCTTGTGCTTAATGTCTCTTTGAAAAACTGCCAACTGTCTTCAATTGTTTTTCCCCTTAGACTTGCTTCCCCTGAGATTCTACTGACTCGAAAGACAATTTTCCTCAGAAGAGAGCTATCACCTCAGTCAGTAAAGTATCATTTGAGGTTGGGATCTTGAATTCCAGCAACAGCACGCACCCAACTGTGCATCTTACTAGCGGGCTGGGACTGGGAACTCTAGTGCTGTGGGAAGCAGATCCTGCTGTGCTTAGTGTCAGAAAGGGATAGAGGGAGGCTGGAATATGAATTCTGGTGCCAGAGTCCTGGAGTGTAAAGAAGAACCCTATATACTCAGTGCTCAAGAGGAGAAAGAGCTATGCCTTCTCTGCTCCCTACCTCCCTCATTTCCCCTCCCGCTGAAAGAATAAGCTTTCAGTGTTCATTCAAGCCATTCAGTCTTCAAACCCCATCTTCACAATGGGGTTTGTCCTGCCCAGTCCCCGCTGTATTCAGCCCCCTGCTCTGTCACAGGTCTGGTTCCTAACAGGACCTGGTTGAAGGGATGCTGAGGCCCTCACTCACCTGCTCCAACACCACTTGGCTGTCAACCACGCCTGGCTCCTTCTGGCTGTTCGGTTTGATGCAGCGCACAAAGTGTGGGTTAGCAGAGTACATTCGCTCCATCAGCACGGACAGTGAATGCTAGTAGGAGGCAGTGACACAGGTCAGCAGCTCAGGATGCCAAATAATTTCCTGATTTTTGGCTCAGTACAACAATCTGTAACCCACTTACCCTCCTTTGTCCTAAGACTATAGAGGTGGCAACTGGCCACTTCTTTTTGAATGGCCTTTTGCAACATGTGAACTCCTTATCTGTTCCAACTCGTAGCTAGCTGTGACACTCTGAGGGCTTGATTACACTGGCACTTTATACCGCTATAAAGCCTCCAGGAGCGCTATAACCTCTTACCCGTCCAGACTGGCGACGCACGTAGAGCGCTATAAGTCCACAGTTATACCGGCCCTGGTAATCTTCCCTACCCAGAGGATTAACAGCTATAGTGTATTGAGTGCTCCATATTATCTCCAGTGTGAATGGGTATTAACAATACTACGCTTTGAGTGATCTCTGGAGACGCCTCTAAGTCATTTAAGGCAATTGACGTCTCTTCCCTTTGTTTTGAACTTGGCTGGAGGAATGCGGAAGTATGTTTACACAGTTTCTCTCAACTCGGCAAATAAGCAATGCACCTGTTTACGGAGTGAGCCTGTGTGAAAGAGAAGACAAGCAGGCTTTGTATTTCAAAGGAAATTTGCTGACACACTCAGCATGCGGAAAATCCACTCTCTCTCTCTGTCTGCCTACACACAACACGTTCCCTCTCATCCCCCTCGTTTGAAAAGCACATTGGAGCCAGCTGAATGCTGGGATAGCTGCCCATAATGCACCACTCCCCACGCCACTGCAAGTGCCGCAAATGTGGCCACGCTATACCACTGGTGGGTCTCAGTGTGGACACGCTATAGTGCTATCCCTATAGCTGTATACGAGGGCAGGTGTAACCAAAACCGCTATAAAGCTGTAAGTGTAACCAAGCCCTGAGTACATTGCCTGTGTCAGCTTCACACTGAAAGCTTGCTCCTTTCACCAACAGATATTTATTAATATCAATAACAGATATTACCTCATCCATGGGCGGCGGATAACGTAGGCAGGGGAAGACTGTACCTTCACAAACAGCTTGACATGTCTGTACCCATGCTCTACGCCCAGGCCCAGGCCACCAAACATATTGCTGGGGCCCTATGCAGGCAAAGGAGCAGGGCGTGGGAAGATCAGTCCCCATAGCAAGGGACTAGCCAGGGGCAACGGAGTATAGCGTGGTGGGGCCGGTCCCGCTCCACCCAGCCCAGTGCAAGGACACTGCATACAACTCGCAGTTGCCAGACGCACACTGGCCCACCCAGCCCTGTGCTGCCAGAGTGCCCCTTCCCCTCAGATGTGGGCTCATGCCATGCCATACATCCCCCGACTCCCTATACCCAGCATCCCTTGGAACGGCTATGACCAGCAGCCCCCCAACCACTACCCTCCACCACAAATGCACAGTGGCCTGCACACACAACCCTGCCTAGCACCCCCACACGCAGCTGCACCACTACTGCCCAATGCACTTCCCCACAGTCCACAACCACCACTACCCAGCACCCCACTCAGACCCTTCACTGCCCAGTATCCTAACACACAGACCTCCCCCACAACCCCCGAAAAGACCCCTGACTGGCCAGCAGCCCCCCACTCCCACCTCCAGACACCCACTCTCTTACACCCTGACCCCCGGCCACACTCACTGGCCCTGCTGGAAGGTGACGGCATCTGCCAGGCTGAGCTGGCAGCACAGCCAGCACTAATTCAGTGCCAGGGTGGGAAATCACTCCAGCCTCTTGAAGTGGCGTGATTAGCCAGGCCAGGGTCTGCCCCTGTCCTGGCCAGACTCCTTCAGGACCCACTTGCCTGGGGATAGGGTGACTAAACACCCCCGTTTGGCCGGGACAGTTCTATTTTTAAACACTGACCAGCTGGCAAGAGCAAATGAACAAATACCCAGTTAACCAAAAAAGTCCAGTGTGCCCCACCCCAGCGGAGTGTGGAGGAACGCGTGTGTGTGTGGGGGGGGTGGCGATGCAAGGTGTCAGGCAGCAGGGCTTTGGGGGTCAGCCCCAGCCAGAATGGAGGAAGGGGCAGTGTTTAGGGCACAGCTTCAGCCCCTAGCAGTGGTATGAGGAGAGTGTCACACCAGCTCCTGGCAGTGGTGTGGGGCGCTGGGGTGAGGGAGGGGTCAGTCCCTGTCCTGGTATGGCATGCGGAGCTCATGGCGGGGGTGGGGATGTGGGGAGGTGTAGGAGTCAGGGCAGGGGGCTGGAACTGTGGGGGTGCTCCCAGCCCTCTGCTTTGAGTGGCTCACGGCAGGGGGCTGGAGCAGTATGTGTAGGGGGAGTGCAGGGCCCCACCTTTGCTCAGCCCTGTCCCGATCCCACCCACTTCCCCAAAGCCCCGCCCCTGCCTCTTTTCCGCCTCCTCCCTCACGTACACCGCAGCTCCGCTCCCCACCTCCATCCAGGAGCGCCGGCAAACAGCTGTTCGGTGGCAGGGAAAGCGCTGAGAGGGGAGGGGCGGGAACACAGCATGCTTGGGGGAAGAGGCAGAGGAGAGGGGGACCTTGGTCACCAGTGGGTGCAGGCGGAGCCTGCCCTGCAGCAGGAATCCCAGAAACTGGCAGGACCAAGCTTCTGCCCCCACATGAGAGCATGGTGGGCAGAGAAGAGCTGGTGGGGCCTTGGGGCACAAGCAGTGCAGGCTTGGCCGGGGCCCAGCGCCATTATAAACCCAGTACTGTCCAGGCGCCATCCTGCCTATTGTAAGGCTGCTCCCCTTGTGCCAGGGCTGCACTGGCCAAACCCCCGCTCCGCCCAACGCCTGCAGCTCAGCTTGGGGGCGCCTTCAGGGACGGGGAGGCTGCTCACCTAGGTGTCAGATCGGTCAGTGCGTCCCAGGGCAGCCAAGGCATGCTGGCTGGAGGGTTGGGTCAAGAGGCACGGCCCAGGGAGGCTGGGGCTGTGCTGCCCAGCTCTCCGGCACTTTGGGGGCTCTATCCTGTGGCAGGGGCTTGCAGCAACAGTGTAGGGAGTGGGTGGGCTGCGGGTGCTGGGAAGGGTCAATGACTATAGTTGGGGCTGGGCTCCAGTGGGTGTGGAAGGGGCAGGGCCTCAGGCAGAAGGGGCAGGTCTGGGGGCTAGTCTCCCCAGGCCCAGGGTTTACCCACCACCCGTGATCTCATCCACCTTTTCTTGTTAATATCCTGGGACCAACACAGCTACAACACCACTGCAAACAAAGAATAAACCAGACCTTCTTGGATCCATGGTCCTGTTGATGAAAACTCCATCAGCAGTGCCAGCCAGGGCTCTGGCAGCAGGAGCTATCTCTCAGAAGTGCAAGCCAAGACTTTTCCCTCACCACAGCCTGCAGTTGTAGCTTGGAGAAGTCCTTTCTCCGTGTGCCAGGAGCCCTTTTGACTATGCTCAGGTTCCTGGGGGCCATTTCGATATTTCCTTGATTGTTACTAAATAAGCATAGCAAAAGAACAGTACTTTACCCGGAATTGAGCACCCACTGATTGCTTCCGTGTGTTGTTGAAGTTACTGTCTGTTCCTGGCAAGACCTGAAACCAGACCTAAACATGTATATCATATACTCCAACATCATTCCCCTGAGCTCCCAGCCCTGGAGCCTTGTCTCTGTTTGAAAACAAGTGCACAGGGCACCTGCGAAAAGGACAAGAGACTGGATTTCAAAGGAAGAAAAGGTGAGTATGCACATCCCCAGGAGACAAGAGGGAAAGCCCACTGCGACAAAAGGAAGAAGAGCTGTAGAGCAGAGACAGATTCCAATGTGCAGGGCTGCCAGTCCCCATTCTCTCCCCTCTCCTTAATTGCAGACATCCCAGATGGGAGACTCATGCCATCAGGACCCCTTATTGATTGTCCTGGGGACCCCATGGTTCTTACCTTGGCTTTAATGTGAGGCATCAAAGTCCCTGTCCTGGAGACTGTGGCTAGATAAAGAAAAAGGTAACACTGAGTTCTGCAGCTCCATCCCTCAAACCAGGTGAAACCATCAGCAGACACGGAAACCTCCCCACAAGTGCAGAAAGTTTGTCCTGTGCCCCATCTTCCCCAGATAAAAGTATAAGCTTCACATGCTGAATACGAACGAACGAAACCCTGGAAAATGAATTAAGAGCAGGAAAGGAACACTTGGAACATGTGCAGGTACATAAAACCATAAGAACATAAGAATGACCATACTGGGTCAGACCAAAGGTCCATCCAGCCCAGTATCCTGTCTACCGACAGTGGCCAATGCCAGGTGCCGTGGAGTAAGTGAACCTAACAGGTAACGATCAAGTTATCTCTCTCCTGCCATCCATCACCCCCCTCTGACAAACAGAGGCTAGGGACACCATTCCGTACCCATCCTGGCTAATAGCCATGAATGGACTTAACCTCTATGAATTTATCCAGTTCTCTTTTAAACCCTGTAATAGACCTAGCCTTCACAACCTCCTCAGGCAAGGAGTTCCACAGGTTGACTGTGGAACAATTTCCTTTTATTTGTTTTAAACCTGCTGCCCTTTAATTTCATTCGGTGGCCCCTAGTTCTTTTATTATGGGAACAAGTAAATAACTAACTTTCTCCACACCACCCATGATTTTATATACCTCTATCATATCCCTCCTCCTTAGTCTCCTCTTTTCCAAGCTGAAAAGTCCTAGCCTCTTTAATCTCTCCTCATACGGGACCTGTTCCAAACCCCTAATCATTGTAGTTGCCCTTCTCTGAACCTTTTCTAATGCCAGTATATCCTTTTTGAGATGAGGAGACCACATCTGTACATAGTATCAAGATGTGGGTGCACCATGTATTTATATAAGGGCAAAAAGACATTCTCCATCTTATTCTCTAACCCTTTTTTAATGATTCCTAATATCTTGTTTGCTTTTTTGACTGCTGCTGCACACTGCATGAATGTCTTTAGAGAACTATCCACGATGACGCCAAAATCTTTTTCCTGATTAGTTGTAGCTAAATTAGCCCCCATCATAGTGTATGCATAGTTGGGGTTATTTTCTCTAATGTGCATTACTTTACATTTATCCATGTTAAATTTCATTTGCCATTTTGTTGCCCAATCATTTAGTTTTGTGAGATCTTTTTGAAGTTCTTCACAGTCTTTATTCCTACCCTTTGTTCCCTGTCTTTTAACCAGTTCTCAGTCCATGAAAGGATCTTCCCTCTTATCCCATGATAACTTAAGTAAGAGCCTTTGGTGAGGGTCCTTGTCAAAGGCTTTCTGGAAATCTAAGTACACTATGTCCATTGGATCCCACTTGTCCACATGTTTGTTGTCCCTTTTCAAAGAACTCTAATAGATTAGTAAGACATGATTTCCCTTTACAGACACCATGTTGACTTTTGCCCAACAATTTATGTTCTTCTATGTGCCTGACAATTTTATTCTTTACCATTGTTTCAACTAATTTGCCCAGTATGGACGTTAGACTTACCGGTCTGTAACTGCTGGGATCACCTCTAGAGCCCTTTTTAAATATAGGCGTTACATTAGCTATCTTCCAGTCATTGGGTACAGAAGCCGATTTAAAGGACAGGTTACAAACTCTAGTTAATAGTTCCGCAATTTCACATTTGAGTTCTTTCAGAACTCTTGGGTGAATGCTGTCTGGTCCCGGTGACTTGTTACAGTTAAGTTTATCAGTTAGTTCCAAAACCTCCTCTAGTGACACTTCAATCTGTGACAATTCCTCAGATTTGTCACCTACAAAAGACGGCTCAGGTTGGGGAATCTCCCTAACGTCCTCAGCTGTGAAGACTGAAGCAAAGAATTCATTTAGTTTCTCTGCAATGACTTTATCGTCTTTAAGTGCTCCCTTTGTATCTTGATCAGTGGTTCTCAAACCGGGGGTCACGACCCCCCGGGGGGTCGCCAAGCACTCCCAGGGGGGTCGCAAGCTCCCGGCACTGCTGAAAATCCGCCGAATGCAATACTTCCACATTCGGCGGCTTTTCAGCGGACATACCGAGCGCTCCGTTCGGCCGCAGTTGGGAGCACTTGGCATGTCCGCCAAAAAGCTGCCGAATGTGGAATGCATTCAGCAGTTTTTCGGCAGATGTAGAAGGGTCCGCCGCGGCCAACGCAGAAGTAGAAATGGGTCGCGGTTCCTATAAGTTTGAGAACCGCTGATCTTGATTGTCCAGGGGTTCCATGGGTTGTTTAGCAGGCTTCCTGCTTGATGTATTTAAAAACATTTTGTTATTACAGTGGAGCCCCAGTATAACGCGCCCCACAATAACACGAGTTCAGTTATAGCGTGATTATACTGTGGCTCCCAAGTCCTTGTTCTCTGTCCCCGGCAGGCGCAGGGGCCATGGCTTCTCTCCCCTGCTGTGCAGCATGGAGAGAAGCTGCAGCCTCCTCTGTCAGGGACAGAGAACTCAGGACTGCAGGCCGGGGGGCTGCAGCTTCTCTCCCCGCAGCCCAGCAGGGGAGAGAAGCTGTGGCCCCCACCTGCCTGGGACAGAGAACTCCGGGGCTGCAGACTGCAGCCCGGGAGATCTCTGTGGAAGCCATGGCTCTGCGCGTGCTGGGACAGGGGACTCCCAGGCTGCAGCCCCCTGTCCTGGTAGGCAGGGAGCTGCAGCTTCCCTGGAAGCCGCTGTGCCCGCGCCTGCGGGACCGGGGGAGTCCAGGGCTGCCGGAGTCCCCCTGTCCTGGCAGGCACCCAGCCGTGGCTTCCCTAGAAGCTGCTGTCCCGCACCTGCAGGATCGGGGGACTCTGGGGCTGCCAGAGTCCCCCTATCCCAGCAGGGGCTCAGTTGCGGCTTCCCTAGAAGCCGCTGCCCCCGCGCCTGCCGGGACTGTGGGATTCCGGGGCTGTCGGAGTCCCCCAGTCCTAGCAGGCACCGAGCCACGGCTTCCCTGGAAGCCGCTGCCCCCGCACCTGCTGGGGGCAGGGGACACTGGTGCCTGCAGCCCTGGAGTCCCCTGTCCCGGCAGGTGTCATAAATGTGAAGTAGCCTAAAATTAGTGTTTACCTGTAAGGGGTTAAGCTAAAGGTAACCTGAGAGGTGGACAACTGACCAATGAAAAATTCCTCAGGAGACAAAGGATTTTAAGTTTCAGTTTCTCTCTGGGTCTCTCTCTGTTCACCTCAGCTATGGGATGAACACAGCTATGTCTTTCTCTGTAACTATAAGATTCTATCAAGTACTGTAGTCAGTAAGTTACCTTCTTTTTATCACTTGGAGGGTTCTCAGTGGTGAGTGTTGGCTGGGTGCTTCTGGATATTGTAAAATTCAGCAGAAATATCAACAGTGGGAAAAAGTTGCCTCGGGGGAGAGGTTTGGTTTCTGAATCCTTTTGTTGATTATGGTAGATGCTGTTCTATTGATGGTTATAAGAGATTTATTCCTTTCTTTTTTTTCTTTTATTAAAATCTCTCTTTTAAGCAGCTGACTGCTTGTTTTCCATTGTGTAAGATCCTGGTTTTGGATCGGGCACGTCTCGCAGGATCAGGCGAGTTTTGGGTTTTTTATTCTCTCAAGCTTTCCAGGGAAGGAAAAAGTTTGGGGGGTTAGTGGAAAGGGAAAGAAGGGTCCCAAACTACCCTAAATTGAGTTTGGTGATGGCAGCAGTTAGTTCCAGACACAGAATTTGTGTTCTGGGGAAAAACATTTTAACCCAAGCTGGTAAAATAAGCTTGTGGGGGTTATTTCTTTTTTCATGTGGGTCCCCACATGTGTACCCTAGAGTTCAGAGTGGGGAGGCAATCCTAACAGCAGGGAAGGGCCGCAGCTTCCCTGCTGGGAGAAAAGCTGCGGCCCGGTACCTGCCGGGACAGGGGACTCCGGGGGCTGCAGGCGCCGGTGTTCCCTGCCCCCGGCAGGCAGGTGGGCAGTGGCTTCCACAGAGAACTCCGGGGCTGCATTCTGCAGCCCCGGAGTTCTCTGTCCCCGGCAGGCCTGGGGCCGCAGCTTCTCTCCTGTACTGGGCAGCAGGGAGAGAAGCCGCAGCCCCACCCCTGCCAGGAATGGAACCCTGCTATAACGCAACCCCGCACTTAGTGCGATGGGATTTTTTGAATCCCATCAGTCGTGTTATAGCGGGACTCCACTGTACCTTTTTAGTTTTTGGCTCGCTTTTCTTCAGACTCCTTTTTGGCTTTTCTTATTACATTTTTACACTTAATTTGGCAGTGTTTATGCTCCTTTCTGGATACTGCACTAGGATTTGACTTCCACTTTTCAAAAGATGCCTTTTTATCTCTCAATGCTTCTTCTACATGGTTGTTAAGACATGGTGGCTACTTTTTAGTTCTTTGACTGTGTTTTTTAATTTGGGGTATACATTTAAGTTGGGCCTCTATTATGGTGTCTCTGAAAAGTGTCCATGCTGCGATTTCACTTTAGTCACTGTACCTTTTAATTTCTGTTTAATGAACCCCCTCATTGTTGCATAGTTCCCCTTTCTGAAATTAAATGCCACAGTGTTAGGTTACTGATGTGTTCTTCCCACAACAGGAATATTAAATGTTATTTAAAATTATGATCACTATTTCCAACTGGTTCTGTTCTATTTATCTCTTAGACCAGATCCTGCGCTTCACGCAGGCCTAAATCAAGAGTTGCCTCTTCCTTTGTGGGTTGGGTTCCTGTACCAGCTGCTTCAAGAAGCAGTCATTTAAAGCAGTGGTCTTCAAACTGGAGTGCCCGCACCCCTGGGGGTACGCGAGCCCACCCCAGGGGGTGTGCGAGACCCCAGCACCGCTGCCGAGCCCACCCGGGAGACCGCCGAACTGCCGGGCGGGCTATTTTGGTCCTGCCGAAATGCCGCCGCAGAAAGCGGAAGCTTCCTAACCCTAACCCCAGAGAAATCTTTGAGGGCGTTTAATGGAGTGGGAATGGTCTTAATGGTTCCTCTGAATATTGTGTGGGGATGGGAGACTCCCCCTTCTGGAGGATACCTGAGGCTGTAACCTGAGCCCAGAAGGGGGATGGAGGAGGCGAGACCTTCTGCCCAAGAGACAAAGAAAGAGGAGGGGTTGGAGAGTGAGTTTCAATCTGAAGCTGGCTGGGGACATGCAGTGAAGTGCAGACGGGCTGTCTGGCTCATTGGCCCCCAAAATGGACCCAGCTGAGGGGTCTGGCTTGTGGTACCTACAAGCTCTGTGTTAGATCATGTTCCTGTTGTCTAATAAACCTCTGTTTTATTGGCTGGCTGAGAGTCACGTCTGACTGTGGAGTTGGGGCGCAGAACCCATTGGCTTCCCCAAGACCCTGCCTGGGCGGGCTCGCTGAGGGAAGCGCACGGAGAGGCAAAAGGTGCCGAATGCTCCGAGGTCAGACCCAGGAAGGTGGAAGCTGTAACCTGTGAAGCTCCTAGGCTTGGAGACAGTCTGCTCACAAAGAGGAAGCTTCCCCGCAGAGTCCTGACTGGCTTCATAGGGAGTAGTGCCAGAGCATCGCCCCGGAGACACTGTGACAGGGGGGTTAACAACCATGTGGACCAAAGGGATCCAGCGGATATAGTGTACTTAGATTTTCAGAAAGCCATTGACAAAGTCCCTCACCAAAGGCTTTTATGCAAAGTAAGCTGCTACAGGATAAGAGGGAAAATGCTCTCATGGGTTGGTAACTGGTTAAAAATTAGGAAACAAAGGGTATATATAAATGGTCAATTTTCAGAATGGAGAGAGGTAAATAGTGGTGTCCCCCAGGGGTCTGTTCTGGGACCAGTCCTATTTAACATATTCATAAATGATCTGGAAAAAGGGGTAAACAGTGAAGTGGCAAAATTTGCAGATGATTCAAAATTATTAAAGATAGTTAAGACCCAGGCAGACTGTAGAGCTACAAAAGGATCTCTCAAAACTGGGTGACTGGGCAACAAAATGGCAGATGATATGTTATGTTGATAAATGAAAGTAATGAACATTGGAAAGCATAATCCCAACTATACATACAAAATAATGGGGTCTAAATTAGCTGTTACCACTCAAGAAAGAGACCTTGGAGTCATTTTTAGAGTAGCAGCTATGTTAGTTTCTATCCACAAAAAGAACAAGGAGTACCTGCGGCACTCATGTCACCTGAAAATGAGAACAGGCGTTCGCACGGCACTGTTGTAGTTGGTGTTGCAAGATCTTTATGTGCCAGATGCACTAAGGATTCATATGACAGGTTCTGCATGATAACAATCCAAAGCAGTGCGGACTGACACATGCTCATTTTCATTGTCTGAATCGGATGCCATCAGCAGAAGATTGATTTTCTTTTTTGGTTTTTCGGGTTATGTGGTTTCCTCATCAGAGCATTGCTCTTTAAAGACTTTTGAAAGCATGCTCCACACCTCATCCCTCTCAGAGTTTGAAAGGCATTTCAAATTCTTAAACCTTGGGTTGAGTGCTGTACTATCTTTCGAAATCTCCCATTGGCACCTTCTTTCCATTTTGTCAAATCTGCAGTTAAAGGTTACTTAAAATGAACATCATCCAAGACTGCTGTAATATGAAATATATAGCAGAATGTGGGTAAAACAGAGCAAGAGACATACTATACTCCCCCAGGAGAATATTAAATTAACACATTTTTTTAACAAGCGTCATCAGCATGGAAGCATTTCCTCTGGAATGGTGGCCAAAGCATGGAGGGAAATACAAATGTTTAGTGTATCTGGCTCGCAAATACCTTGCAATGCTGGCTACAAAAGTGCCATATGAATGCTTGTTCTCACTTTCAAGTGACATTGTAAATAAGAAGCCAGCAGCATTATCTTCTGTGTATATCAACAAACGTGTTTGCTTTAGCGATTGGCTGAACAAGAAGTAGGACTGAGTGGACTTGTAGGCTCTAAAGTTTTACACTGTTTTGTTTTTGAGTGCAATTATGTAACAAAAAATCTACATTTCTAAGTTGCATTTTCACAATAAAGAGATTGTATTACAGTACTTGTATGAAATGAATTAAAAATACTATTTTTTGTTTATCATTTTTACAGTGCAAATATTTATTATTAAAAATAATAATATAAAGTGAACACTGTACACTTTGTATTCTGAAATAAATATATTTGAAAATGTAGAAAACATCCAAAAATATTTAATAAATTTCAACTGGTAGTCTATTGTTTAACACTGAGATTAAAACTGCAAGTAATCTTTTTTTATCGCGATTAATTTTTTTTGAGTTAATTGCATGAATTAACTGTGATTAATTGACAGCCCTAATGAAAACATGTGAGTTAACTGCGATTAATTGACAGCCCTAATGTTAATTAAAATTAGATACAGGCTGGAAATCAGGAAAAGTTCCCCTAGAGTAAGATGCAAAAGGGGATATGGCCTTCATGGAAGAAACAGTGTCTCGGAAATGGAGGCCCCATTAATTTTTCAAAGAGAAGCAACACAAGTGAATGTACAATAGGTGACAATCCTGCACTGGCCCCAGGGAGGTGGGCTATTTGATCTAGAACAAGAGAATGAAGAAATGGCTGATTCTTGGAATTGATATAACTTGTCCAGCTTTCCAGCCATAATGAAAATGACAAAGTGGCCAAGGCCACATCTCCTTTACAAGAATCAGAGCAATAACTGTGTTAGTCTGGATCTGCAAAAGCGACAAAGATCCTGTGGCACCTTACAGACTAACAAACGCATTGGAGCATAAGCTTTCGTGGGCTAATACCCACTTCATCAGATGCATGCAGTGGAAATGTCCAGAGGCAGGTATAAATATGTAGGCAAAAATCAGGAGATAACAAGATTAGTTCAATCAGGGAGGTGGGTTCCTCACCCACAGACAATCCACCAACCTGAAGCATATTCTCACCAGCAACTACACACTGCATCATAACTCCTCTAATTCAGGAACCAATCCATGCAACAAACCTCGATGCCAACTCTGCCCACATATCTACACCAGCAACACCATCACAGGACC
The DNA here is from genome assembly GCA_007922305.1 of Dermatemys mawii. Classification (NCBI taxonomy): domain Eukaryota; kingdom Metazoa; phylum Chordata; order Testudines; family Dermatemydidae; genus Dermatemys; species Dermatemys mawii. Next base: position 404,651 of record ML677519.1, read on the forward strand.
TAACCAGATCAGCTACACCATCGCCAGTTCATTCACCTGCACGTCTACCAATGTAACATACGCCATCATGTACCAGCAATGTCCCTCTGCTATATACATCGGCCAAACTGGACAGTCCCTATGTAAAAGGATAAATGGACACAAATCAGATATTAGGAATGGCAATATACGAAACCCTGTAGGAGAACACTTCAATCTCCCTGGACACACAATAGCAGATTTAAAGGTAGCCATCCTGCAGCAAAAAAACTTTAAGACCAGACTTCAAAGAACAACTGCTGAGCTGCAGTTCATTTGCAAATTTGACACCATCAACTCAGGATTAAACAAAGACTATGAATGGCTAGCCAACTATAAAAGCAGTTTCTCCTCTCTGGGTGTTCACACCTCCAGATCAGCTGCTAGAAGAGAGCCTCATTCTCCCTGATTGAACTAACCTTGTAATCTCCAGCCTGATTCTTGCCTACATATTTATACCTGCCTCTGAACATTTCCACTGCATGCATCCAATGAAGTGGGTATTAGCCCACGAAAGCTTATGCTCCAATATGTTAGTTAGTCTAGAAGGTGCCACAGGACTCTTTGTCGCATCTCCTTTACAGATACCACAAAGCCCTCCATACTGAAAAGATAAACATTAGCCTTAAGCTGAAAGGTGCCCATTAGTCACAGGTTACCACGTGGAGAGAGGAGCATCTAACTACAAGCAGCTTTTACAAAAAACAGGTCATGCCAGGTCTCGGGCTGAGGTGAGCATTACCTGTGCAGGAGAAACTAAAAGACTGCCTCCTTTATTTCAGACCTAAACAAGACTCCAAGTAGCCAGACCCTGGAAGACACTTCCACCATCTACAGCATGGTCTTTGAGGGATGCTTCCACTACCATGGGTATGTGTTACTCCTGGGGGAATTCTGCACTACTGCATGCATGCATAATTAACAAGCCACACATTTTGATTTTTTTTTGCACACAAAAAGGTTTTGGCCGAAATGTTGCTGCAGTTCTGCCAGGATGCTGTGGCACAAGAACACAGCTGCAGCTCCTGGCCAATGAGGAAAAAGGAAGAGCCTGCTTTCTTCGCAGCACCTGTCAGGCCAGGTCAGGAGACAGGGCTATGGGGAGACAGTGTGGGATACTGTTGGGGTCAGACAGGGACTAATAAGGGCTAGATAGGGAGGACAGACTGGAGCAGGGACTGAACGGGAGTGAAGGCACAGGACCACGGGGCAGGGGGGAGGGAGGTGCAGGGCCACATGGTGGTGGGGTAAGGGGTGCAGAGCTACAGAGGGAGGCTGAGTGGGTATACAGAGACACATGAGGATGGGGGGACAGGAATAGGGACGGGGAGAGGCAGGGTGGGTGCACAAACACACATGGGGATGGGGAAGCGAGTACAGAGCCACATCAGGATGGGGGGCAACTGGATGGAGGCTCAGACACACATCCGGACAGGAGGAGGGGGTACAGAGACACACAGGGACAGAGGAGGGGTGCGGGGCCACTTGTGTCTGAGTGGGGGTGGAGGAACACATCTAGACAGAGAGTGCAAGGACACATGGGGGTGCAGGACCACATGGGAACAGGGGCACATATGCCTGATTGAATAGGAGAGGCTAGAGGTCAGCCAGGGTCTGCATGGGGGAAGCTCCCTAACTCTCTCTCCCCCCACATCCTCTCAAAAACACTTGTTTCATACTTTCCCAATCCATACCCAAGAACCCTTCAATGTTCACACCCAGGCTCCTTCCCAGAAATTTACTTCCCTCTCCCTCACTCCTCCATTGCCTTGGACTCCCGCAAGCCTTTGCACTGCTGCTGAGGGGTGTGGGAAATAGGGTTCTGTATTGTCATTTAAATGAATTATTACTCAGAGTTCTGTATTAATATGCCTAGTAAGGAATCTATTTGTCAAAAAACATTTCCTGAATCTTTGTTGTTGTCTGTATTGTTACAGACATACTTGTTGACAGGTATTTTGAAATAAATGACCAAAAATAATTGAAACTGGTGTGATTATATTGTGTTGTTTTGACAAAGAAAATATGCAGAATTTTGCAACATTTTAAAATATTGTCCACAGAATTTTTAATTTTTTATTGCAGAATTCCCTCAGGAGTAGTGTGTTGCGGGGAAGGGAGGGATTTGCTTTCATCCTCCCTCTCCAATAAACAAGGGCCTAACTGCTCAGCTGGCTCTAGTTTGCTGACAGACTTAGTCATGGCTCCCAGACCATGAGACGGAAGCCTCCTTACCTAGGAGCGCTGATGTTGTAGGCTCCACAAAACCCTCCTGGAACTGTAGGCCCTGGTAGAGCACGGGTGAGAGGGTGCACTAAGGGCAGCACAAACTTGGCTGCTGCACTTATGTTTTTGCCATGGGAGGGCTGGGATAATACTTTGCATCTGGGTAGCTGGGATCAATGTGATGCAGAAACATTCAGTTACTCAGTCTCAGGCAGACATCCTGGGCTGGAGGAACAGTGAAGGGGATGCAAGTGAAGGGGACGTAGTCCAATATTAAGCAGATGTCTGTGTCCCAGGCACAGCCAGTGCACAGCTCTTACAGCTGTGTTTGTTTACTGGATTCTAATGCGATTGATTCTCTCCCCTAAGCATCATCCATGAACTCAGGGATCATTGGTGATATTACCCACCAGGCACCCATGGCAACAGGGGGACTGACCTGTGAACAGCACACTCAGTAGTGGGGTGACACTGTTGATGAAGAGACCTCGGATATTTGCTGGCAAAGTGTCTCTGTTCTTCTCTAGGAAGCCACTGGAAGCGTATTCAACCTTGGGAGAGAAGCAAAGCAAAGGAAGCAATTTGCCAACCCAACCCAAGTACAGTGGAGCCCAAAGTGTATGGCACCAAGAGCTGCAAGCTGTAAGCATGCAAGAATCCAGGATAGATTTAATGACTTTTTAAACATGAATTGTTTTGTATTTACCTTGGATTTTTTTATTATTTAAATTATAGTAAATTTTTCTTTTTAAAAATGAACCTGTTTAGAATAAAATATGAATTTAATACAAAAAACGTTAAGGCCTAAACTTATAATTTAGTTGTAAATAAAAGAATCTGAAAATATTAAGCATTATAACTGCTTAAATAAACACTGCATTCTCCTATGTAGCAAAAAGATGTACCAAGTCTAGAGTAAAGGCTCTATTGAGTTGTAAATCAACATATTTTTAATGGTTATATCAGCAAATGAGAATTAACCTTTCTTTAGAAAATAACTGAAGTACAAATAAAAAAAGCTGATTGAAATTGATGAATCAAATAGAACACTCGGTCTCAAACTGAGGGCTGTGACCCCAAAGTGGGTTGCAACTCCATTTTGATGTGGGTCACCAGGGCAGAAAGTCCCACGGGGGGCTCAAAGTCCCAGCTGGGAGCCCTACAGATGCCAGGGGGCCCAGAGCCCCAGCCATGAGCTTCCAGACAGTGATTTTGAAGGTAGGGGGTCGCAATTTTTTCTAGTGGGGAGGTCACAATTTTATTTTAAGTCCAAATGGGGTCACCAGCACAAAAAAATTTGAAAAACATTAAAATAGAGGCTTTCCACTGGGTGATTTAAATCACCTTGATTAAAATCAATTCACCCCGCAAGAGTCCAACACAACAATTATTTTGCATTTACATTTGTATGAATTTTGTATCCTCTTCCCATGGATGCATTTTGACTAAATGCCATGAACGAAATACAACTAATAATACCCAGACACTACAATGATGGTGCATGGCTGGCAGCATAACCCAAAAATATTAATTTTTTCTTGTTTTGCCTTCCTTTTTCATTTTCCATTTTCTCTCTATCTGCAACTTCCTTTCTCATCCCTATTCTCTCCCCCTTGTTCCATTAGGTTGTTATCCTCTCCACTGTGCTCTCTTCCCTCCAGTCTCCCATTCCCCTCATTTCCTACCTTCAGACTCCCATTCTCTCTTCTCCATTAACTAGATGTTAAGTATTTTAATGATGAATGCCTTAGAGGGTAACCCTCTGAACAAATACTGAATCAAAGTATTAAATCACAGAACACTAGTAACCTGAACTGTGTCTTCCCTTGTCACAAAATTCACTTCCCTGTAAATGAGCTGTTTAATACATTATGGCAAAGGTTATCAACCCAGGGGAAGTATGTGTTCATCTGTCCTAAATTAGGTTCCTCAGTCTATATTTAAGCATTGAAATAAATGGTCCAATTTTCAAAATGCTAAGCACCTAGCTGCTCCCATTGGTTTTGTTAATGTTTGAAATACAGCAGTGATTCTGGTATTTCGGGCTCCTGGACATAAGGTCACTAGGTTTTTCCACCAATGCCCTACAAAGAATGCAGAGTATTTATACCTTAGAGGGGAACCAGCAAAGCAGTAGCCTGAGACAGGAGCTTACATACAGCAGAACCCCAATATTACCTGATCTAATTGGGACCGGGTTCAGATCAGATCATCAAAAATTTGGATAATTCGGAGAATGGGCAAAGAGCTTTCTATCCATTATTTTAAGATGCAGAGTTGCTTCTAAACTATCTGATCCCCCTCAGAGAAGCATTAAAACATACCCCCTTTTTTATTTTCAGCCAGCATGAAGTGTTACTTCTAGTAAAGAGCACCAGTTTTTTCAAATGCAGAATGATCATTTTAAGTTGCAACAACAGCAACACTATATTATTTTGGAGTTGCTTGAGTTTATCATTTCTGCATTTTTAAAAATGGGTACTGTACTCTTCACTAGAAGTAACAGTTCATGTATACTATCCTGCATGTGCGCTGGTTGTTTGGTTCATACAAAGAGTTGACTAATGGAGGCTCAGATAAACAGGGTGCTAATGTACCATAGTGATGGGTATGTTGCAAATACTGAGAAATTCCACAGCTTCCAGGGGAGCCCCACCTTCCCCAGGGACTATGTGTTCTCCCACAGATGCATAGATTCTAAAGCCTGAAGGGACCACCGTGGTCATCTAGTCCAGCGGTTCTCAAACCGGGGGTCATGACCCCCCCGGGTGTCGCCGAGTGCTTCCAGGGCGGTCACGAGCTCCTGCTGCCGCTGAAAACCCGCCAAATTGATTACTTCCGCATTCGGCGGCTTTTCGGCGGCCATGCCAAGCTATTTTGGGAGAGCTCAGCATGTCCGCCGAATGCGGAGGTAATCAATTCGGCGGCTTTTCGGCAGACATATAAGGGTCCGCCGCGGCACTCACGAACACAGAAAAGGGTCACGGTTCTCAAAAGTTTGAGAACCACTGATCTAGTCTGATCTGTGTAGCACAGGACATAGAATTACCCCATAATAATTCCTAGAGCAGATCTTTTAAAAAATCATCCAATCTTGATTTAAAAATTGTCAGTGATGGAAAATCCACCACAACACTTAGTAAATTGTTCCAGTGATTAATTATTCTTACTGTTAAAAATTTATGGCTCATTTCCAGTCTGAATTTGTCTAGCTTCAACTTCCAGCCACTAGATCATCTGACCTTTCTCTGCTAGATTGAAGAGCTCATTATTAAATATTTGTTCCCCAAGTAGGTACTTAGACTCTAATCAAGTCACACCCTAATATTCTCTTTGTTAAGCTAAATAAGATTGAACTCCTTGAGTCTATCACTATAAGGCAGGGTTTCTAAATCCTTTAATCATTCTCGTGGCTCTTGAATTATGGGCACCAGAATTGGACACGGGTTTCCAGCAGCCATTGCACCAGTGCCAAAGACAGTAGTAAAATAATCTCAAGATTCTCTTGTTCATGCATCCCAGGATCTTACTTGCCCTTTAGGCCACAGTGTCATAAGAACATAAGAAAGGCCATACTGGGTCAGACCAAAGATCCATCAAGCCCAGTATCCTGTCTACCGACAGTGGCCAATGCCAGGTGCCGTGGAGTAAGTGAACCTAACAGGTAATGATCAAGTGATCTCTCTCCTGCCATCCATCACCCCCCTCTGACAAACAGAGGCTAGAGACACCATTCCTAACCCATCCTGGCTAATAGCCATGAATGGACTTAACCTCCATGAATTTATCCAGTTCTCTTTTAAACCCTGTTATAGTCCTAGCCTTCACAGCCTCCTCAGGCAAGGAGTTCCACAGGTTGACTGTGCGCTGTGTGAAGAAGAACTTCCTTTTATTTGTTTTAAACCTGCTGCCCACTAATTTCATTGGGTAGCCCCTAGTTCTTCTATTATGGGAACAAGTAAATAACTTTTCCTTAGTCACTTCCTCCACACCACTCATGACAGAGGTATATAAAATTTTGTCCCCCCTTAGTCTCCTCATTTCCAAGCTAAAAAGTCCTAGCCTCTTTAATTTCTCCTCATATGGGACCCGTTCCAAACCCTTAATCATTTTAGTTGTCCTTCTCTGAACCTTTTCTAATGCCAGTATATCCTTTTTGAGATGAGGAGACCCCATTTGTACACAGTATTTGAGATGCGGGCGCACCATGGATTTGTATAAGGGCAATAAGATATTCTCCGTCTTATTCTCTATCCTTTCTTTTAATGATTCCTAACATCCTGTTTGCTTTTTTGACTGCTGCTACACACTACATGGACGTCTTTGGAGAACTATCCATGATGACTCCAAGATCTTTTTCCTGATTAGTTGTAGCTAAATTAGCCCCCCTCATATTGTATTGTGACGGAGTTAAACCAGAAGGGTATAAGAGTGCTGGAAGGCAGGTATATCAACCTCAGGATGTGCAGGTCCCTGTTCCCTGGATAGCCAAACAAAGGCTACTCCAGGCCAATCAAGAAGCTTCTAGAAAGCAGCAGAAATAGCTAGCCTGATTGGGACTCCTGAAGCCAATCAGGGGCTGGCTGAAACCAGCTAAAAACCTCCCAGTCAGTCAGGTGGGAGAGCCAAGGAGAAAGGAGCTGGAGGAGAGGAAGCTTTCCGATACCCTGAGGTAAGGGAGAAGTGGGAGATCTGTGGGGAAGTAGCCCAGGGAAAAGTAGCAACTCTGTCAGTTAAAGGTTGGCTGGCAATAGCTACTACCGTTAGGGTCCCTGGGCTGGAACCCGGAGTAGAGGGCGGGTCCAGGTTCTCCCCCCCCCACCAACGTGCTACTACTGAAACACCTCCTGGAAGGGGAAGGCAGGCCCCTAGCAGGACAGGAGGTTATATTGTCCTGAAATAAGCCCAAAGGGACAACAGAGACTATGGGAGTTCTCTCACCAACAGCTTTGCTGGCTGCTGATGAAAAGGGCTCAGTAGACTGTAACCCTAGCCTAAAGAGAGAAGGGCTACGTGGAGGGTTGCAGTGAGCCTCTGAGGCTAGCACAAACCGCCTGGAAGCACAGGACCCACAGGGACAAGGCCAGAGCGTTGCCACAGTATGTATAGTTGGGGTTATTTTTTCCAAAGTGCATTACTTTACATTTATCCACATTAAATTTCATTTGCCATTTTGTTGCCCAATCATTTAGTTTCGTGAGATCTTTTTGAAGTTCTTCACAGTCTGCTTGGGTCTTAACTATTTTGAGCAGTTTAGTATCATCTGCAAACTTTGCCACCTCACTGTTTTACCCCTTCCTCCAAATAATTTATGAATAAGTTGAACAGGACTGCTCCTAGGACTGACACTTGGGGAACACCACTAGTTATCCCTCTCCATTCTGAAAATGTACCATTTATTCCTACCTTTGTTCCCTGTCTTTTAACCAGTTCTCAATCCATGAAAGGATCTTCCCTCTTATCCCATGACAACTTAATTTAAGTAAGAGCCTTTGGTGAGGAACCTTGTCAAAGGCTTTCTGGAAATCTAAGTACATTATGTCCACTGGATCCCCCTTGTCCACATGTTTGTTGACCCCTTCAAAGAACTCTAATAGATTAGTAAGACATGATTTCCCTTTACAGAAACCATGTTGACTTTTGCCCAACAATTTATGTTCTTCTATGTGCCTGACCATTTTATTCTTTACCATTGTTTCAACTAATTTTCTAAAGTACAGACGTTAGACTTACCGGTCTGTAATTGCCAGGATAGCCTCTAGAGCCCTTTTTAAATATTGGCATTACATTAGCTATCTTCCAGTCACTGGGTACAGAAGCCGATTTAAAGGACAGGTTACAAACCCTAGTTAATAGTTCCGCAACTCTTGGGTGAATGCTGTCTGGTCCCGGTGACTTGTTACAGTTAAGTTTATCAATTAGTTCCAAAACCTCTTCTAGTGACACTTCCTCAGATTTGTCACCTACAAAAGATGGCTCAGGTTTGGGAATCTCCGTAACATCCTCAGCCGTGAAGACTGAAGCAAAGAATTTATTTAGTTTCTCTGCAATAACTATCGGCTTTAAGTGCTCCTTTTGCATCTCTATCATCCAGGGGCCCCACTGGTTGTTTAGCAGGCTTCCTGCTTCCAGCGTATTTAAAAAACATTTTATTATTACCTTTTGAGTTTTTGGCTGGCTGTTCTTCAAATTCCATTTTGGCTTTTCTTATTACATTTTTACACTGAATTTGGCAGTGTTTATGTTCCTCTCTAGTTACCTCACTAAGATTTGACTTCCACTTTTTAAAAGATGCCTTTTTCTCTCACAATGCTTCTTTTACATGGTTGTTAAGCCACGGTGGCTCTTTTTTAGTTCTTTGACTTTGTTTTTTAATTTGGGGTATACATTTAAGTTGGGCCTCTATTATGGTGTCTTTGAAAAGTGTCCATGCAGCTTGCAGGGATTTCACTTTAGTCACTTTACCTATTAATTTCCATTTAACTAACCCCTTCATTTTTGCATAGTTCCCCTTTCTGAAATTAAATGCCACAGTGTTGGGCTGCTGAGGTGTTGTTCCCATCACAGGAATGTTAAATGTTGTTATATTATGATCACTATTTCCAAGCGGTCCTGTTATAGTTACCTCTTGGACCAGCTCCTGCGCTCCACTCAGGACTAAATCAAAATTTGCTTTTCCCCTTGTGGGTTCCTGTACCAGCTGCTCCAAGAAACAGTCATTTAAAGTATCGAGGAATTTTGTCTCTGCATTTCGTCCTGAGTTGACATGTACCCAGTCAATATGGGGATAATTGAAATCCCCCACTATTATTGAGTTCTTTATTTTGATAGCCTCTCTAATCTCCCTTAGCATTTCATCGTCATTCTCACTGTCCTGATCATGTGGTCAATAATAGAGCCCTATTGTAATATTTTTATTAGAACATGGAATTACTATCCATAGAGATTCTATGGAACATGTGGATTCATTTAAGTGTCATTCATCGTGTCATATTAGGAATTTGTATTCAACTGATTATCCACCATTATTCCCAAATCTTTTTCAAAGTCACTGCTTCCCGGTATACAGGATATGGGACTCTAAAGCCTTGTCTAAACTACAAAGTTCTGTGAGCAAAAACTGCCTTTTGCCAACAAAACAGGAGAGGTATACACACTACAAAGCTACTTTTGGTGGCAAAACTCTGCTGTTTTACTGACAAAAATAAAACCACTTCAAGGAGAGGCATAAGGCTTTTTGCTACAAAAGTTTAAGTGACAAAGCACCAGTGTAGAGACTGCTGTTTGTTTTGTTGAAATAACTGGCTTCCACCAGTATCCCACAATTAGGGTGATCAGTGAGCAAGTGTGAAAAATCAGGACTGGGGTGGCTAATAGGAGCCTATATTAGAAAAAGACCCCAAAATCAGGACTGTCCCTATAAAATCGGGACATCTGGTCACCCTAACATGACTGCTCCGCTCACTGTTTTGATCTCTGCTGCCCTGTAGGCATGCACCCCTCCCCTTTTGAAGTTCCGGAAAGTACTGGACAGCTGAGGTGCTGCTTTGTTTTGGGGAACAAAGAGCAAATCATTAATGTAGAATGCTCTTGTTCTGCCCTGTACTAGGAACACAGCTGCAGACAGACTGCTGCTGTGGAGAGGGGGAAGAGGACTGATGTGCTGCTTTGACATTCCTCAGCACAAAGAGCTCACAGAGCTCAGGATTCTGTTCCTGGCAGCTGGGGAGGCTATGGGAGAACTCAGAGGCAATCACAGAACCAGAGGCAGGCAGGCAAACGGACTGCTTCTGGAGAGATTGCTGCGCTGAGCAGAGTTGCCTCAGGATAGGTCAGTCAGCCTGCTGTCTCCCCAGCCCCATATACACCACTCTCCGATCTCCCCCACGACACACTTCAGTCGAAAAAAGGCTGACAATATACTAGGATGCCCCTGGAATGATGGGATTGAGAAAGAAGTTACCTTGTGCAGTAATAATAGATCTTCGAGTTCTGTCTCCCTGTGTGTGAACCACTCTAGGTGTCGGTCTGTCCCTGTGCCAGAGATCGGAGATTTTTCACAGCAGTACTCAGTCGGGAGAAGGGCATGCACAGGGGCTCTCGTGCAGCCGATGGCCAGGGCCGGAGCTACCTATTAGGCGACCTAGGCGGTTGCCTAGGATGGCAGAATTTGGAGAGAGGGTTTTTGCCCTCTTCGGCTGCAATTTGGCGGCAGATCAATGGCTTATTCACTGTCCTAGCATCTGCTGAATTGCTACCAAAATCAAGGCAGCATGTTGAGCTGCTGCTGAAAATTCAACAAACTGACTCGCTGTTGGTGGCAATTCGGCGGACGCTAGGATGGTAGCCGCCAGCGCCCCCTCCTGCGCTTGCCGACTAGGGTGGCAAAATACCTGGTGCCGGCCCAGCCAATGGCACTTGCTGTAGCGCGCGCATCACGGACCGTCCCCTCTGTTTCTTCTCCATCACAAGCTCGGCTGCGTGAACTCCAAAGTAGAGGGGAGGAGGGTGGGTAGTGGAGCACCCCCAGGGACACACATCTCAAAGAACCATTGTTATTGCATTGTTACTGCATAAGGTGAGTAACTTCTTCAAGTGATGTCCCTGTGGGTGCTCCACTCTAGGTGCTTGTAGAGCAGCACCGCACCAGAGGTGGCAGGGGTTCGGAGTTATGTGTAAGTGTATGATGAAAGCACTGTGAAGCCAATGATAGAATCTGAGATAAGGCCTTGTGTGATAGTGTAATGCTTTGCAAAAGTGTGCTCTGATATCCAGAGTGCAGCTCTACAAATGCCTATTAAGGAGACATCGTTCAAGAATGTGATTAAGGCTCATGTTGAGAGGGATCAGATGCCCACAGGGCATTCTTTGTTCTTAGGCGATAGCAAATTTGAATACAGGAAGAGACCCATTTGGAGATCTCTGGGTCAATATTGTAGAGCCTTTGGAGCGCTTTGCTGTAGAGATGAATAGTCTTGGTGACTTGCAAAATGATTTAGTTCTGTCCAAGTAGAAGGCTACAGCCCATTTGACATCTAGCATGTGTAACATCGCTTCTTGAAAATCCTTATGTGGCTTGGGATAGAAGGCAGGTAAGTGTATGGTTTGGTTAATATGAAAACGTGTAGCCACTTTGGGCAAGAATTTTGGATGAGGACGTAACATGATTTTGTCTTTAGTATATACTGTGTACGGTGGTTCAGACATCAACGCTTCTATTTTGCTGACACGTGTTGGTCGCATTCCTAGTGGCATTCATTGACATATATAAGAGAGAGCAGGTTGCTAGGAGGTTTGAAGGGCTGTCTTGTGAGACATTTGAGCACAAGACTGAGATCCCATGGTGGCATAGGTTGGCGTACTTCTGGATACATGTTCTGTATACCTGCGAGAAAGCGTCGTGTAATCGGGTGAGCAAATATTGAAGCCCCTTTTATCTGCTTGTGGAGGGCCGTGATGGCAACCAGGTGTACTTTAATAGAACTTTCCTTCAGTTCTAGTAGGCAGTCTAGGATCATAGATAGACGCGCCTTGGTCGCGTCCAGCTGTTTTTGCTGACACCAAAGGGAGAGTAAGAATTCCTAGTGGTGAGGTGATGGCTATTTAGTAATACCTGTTTTATTTTCTCTGAGCAGTTCAATTCTCCATGTTGGAACCACACAAGAGCCACACTTTGAGAGGGAGCTTCGTTGGGTCTGGATGGAGCGCAGGCCCTTGTTCTAGGACAAGAGGTCTGTCCGTAAGGGCAGCAGTTGTGGGGCACAGACTGCTAGCTGTGACAGGTACGGAAACCAAGTCTGTCTGGGCCATGTGGGGACAATGACAATGATATACGCTCTGTTGAGTTGTATCTTGTGGATGACCCGTGAGATCGTTGGTATCAGAAGGAAGGCACACATGAGCAACGCGTTCCATTGGATGAGAAAGGTGTCCCCTAAGGATCCCGGTGTCAAGTCTGCCCTGGAGCAAAACAGTGGATATTTGTAGTTTGTCGCTGAGGCGAACAGGTTGATTACTGCATGACCCCATTTTTGGAGTATCATGCTGAGAACACTGTTTTGGATTTCCCACTCATGTTCCTGGTGAGAAGTGCCTGCTGAAGTTGTTGGCTGTAGTGTTTTGGCATCCCAGTAGGTATGACACTGTGATGTTTATAGTGTTGCAGATGCACAAGTTCCATAAATTCATGGCTTCTGTACATAGTGAGTGAGACCTGGCTCCCCTTTGACAATTGATGTAAAACATGCATGCCACATTGTCAGTGAGAATAGAGATTGAGATCTGCTGTATAAGAGGGAGGAAGTAGCAGCATGCATTGTGTACCAAGCAGAGTTCCAGGAAATTGACATGTAGTCAAGTTTCTATCGCGGACCACTTGCCTTATACATTGTGGTGACACAAGTGGACGCCCCGACCTAACAGGGAGGCACCTGTTGTAATCATTACTGATGGGGGGCGGGGTTGTTGAAAGGGAATCCCTGAGCATACAATCCCTGGTTTTGTCCACCATTGTAGGGGGAGGATAACCTTTGGTGGCAGAGTCACGTGTCTGTTGAGAGAGTGTTTGATGGGTGCATAGATCATGCTCAACCGGTGCTGCAAACAGCGCATAAGGAGTCTGGCATACTTTACTACAAAAGTTGTAGCTGCCATATGTCCCAGAATCTGAAGGCATGTCCTCACTGAAGTTTGTGGGCTGATGGTCACTGTGGAAATAAGACTGGTCAATGCAGTGAATCTATGGTTTGCTAATATTGCCTTGGCTTATATGGAGTCTAGGTTGGCTCCAATAAACTCCAAGCACTGAGCTGGTTCTAGGGAGGCTCTCTTTTCATTTATCTGTAGATCTAGCTGGTGAAACAGGTCTATTGTGGACAGTACCGTGCTATGTAGCTTGGGGAGCATTCGGTGCTGAGCAGTAGTGACTGTAGTGCAGAAGAAATCGCTATGTCAGTATGATGTAGGAGTTGTGCTGATCCCGCCATGGGGCTGCGGTCGACCACTGGAGCTCTGACCAGTGCTGATCCAGTTTGTTAGTCTGGAGTTGTGCCGGCAGCATTGATCGTGGTGCCACTGCCTGTGTTGCATGCCGCACTGGGGTAGTCTGTGCCGTGGAGGAGACAATGTCTCAACTCTGGTGCCACGTGTTGTGACTCAGCAGAGGTTCGCTGAGAGACATTGCCAGAGGAGCCCGGTGCCTCATAAGTGCTCTTTCTGGATGAGTGGAGCACTGAGGGTACAGACCTTGCTGGGGAAGCTCTCTTTTTGTGAGAGTCCCTTGTTATAGAGGTCAAGGCTTGCTTCCTGTTAGTTTTGGAAGTCGGAACCTTATCGTAGCTTAGGAATCTCGGTTTATGAGACTCCCCGGAGAACATCTCTTGTGGAGGTTGGAAGGATTTCTCCATCGGAAGCATTTTCACATCTTGCTCTTGACTTCAAAGTTGCTGCAGTATATGCATTTCTGGGAGATATGAATTTCTCCCAGACAGCGGATACAGGATGTGTGGCTGCCAGAGACCAGCATCGGTTCACAGCAGGAGTCACATTTTTTAAACCCTATTGAGCCTGGCATGACTTCAGTTAAACCTGTCCCCCTTCTCGATAGGTGAGGGTGGGAGCTAACTGAAGTGGTAAACCGTAGAGCTATTCCTAAATGGAAAACTAAGTAAAGTTTTGTTGTTGAAGAAAACCCTCTAGGAGGTATTAACAGAACTATATAACTATATGCAGACTAATACTAAGGAAACTATGTAACTAAGTATAGACTAATAAGAAGTTCCTATGTAACTTGTAACTCCCCCCCTTGGAGGTATCAAGGAGAGTACTGTCACAATTCCATCTGCAGCTGAGGACAGTGGAGAGGGAACTGAGGGGACGAACCGGGATGTGCACACTACAGGAGACACCAACAGCTGCACAAGACAGCTGCTATGTGCGCTCTTTTCCCGATCAAGTACTGCTGCAAAAAATCTCCAATCTCTGGTGCAGGGACACACTGACACCTAGAGCTGAGCACCCACAGATACACCTCTCGAAAAAGAACCTGCATCATGTGATGCTATACCTGACCCACAAGGCATTGCAAACCCTTCCCAAAGCACCCTGCAGCCAGTTGCATGGTGGGATAGATACCAGGACATTGCTCTTTGTGTTGATGCAAGAGCTGTTAGTGAGGATGCACTCTGCCAACACAAGATGATAGTGTGGACATACAACAATGGTTTTAAAGTGACATAACTTTTGCCAACAAAATTTTGTAGTGTAGACAAGGCCTAAGTATGGCCTACATTCTTTGTTCCTAGATGTATATATTTATATTTAGCTATATTAAAACTCATATTGTTTATCTGCCTCCAGTTTACCAAGCAACTGAGATCACTCTGAATCAGTGATCTGTCCTCTTCATTATTTACTACTCCCCCAATTTTTGGTTCATCTGAAGACTTTATCAGCAATAATTTTATGTTTTCTCCCAGGTCATTGATAACTATGTTAAATAGGATGCCTTCTGGGGAGCCCCACCTCACCTAAGAAGTGGCCCCTCAGGAGCACATCTCTCCCACCCATACCCTCATGGGCCCTGAAACACACACCATCTCTTTCACCTACATGAAACAGAGTGCCATTCTGCACCCTAAAAAGTACTTACCTTCCCTGCATAGTGAATGATGCTGAACCCTAGCACACGGCCTCTACATGGCTGGAAGTGTGAGTTCCCCTTGAAGGTGCTGTTCAGTTTATCCACAAAGGTTTTATCAGTTGCCTGCAACACAAGAGATTTAATAATAAAACCGCATAAATGAGAAATTAATAGTTATTATTTATACAGCATCTCCATTCCCACCAAGACACTGGGCAGGGATCTACAACTGATTAGAAACACATTTCAATTAAATACAAACATAGTAAAAGACACCCTAAAAGCTGAGACAGAGATGAAGAGAATTCTTGTCTATGCAGTGACTCACCCTACAAAGAGCTACCTAGCCTTTCTGCAAACCCCCATACCGTAAATCCACCTACTAGCTTCCCAGATTGACATCCACCCACATTTGAACCAAGAGATATGCCGGATTCTCCATCAATTGAAGTCTTAGGCTCTTCCTAAAAGATCCATTCAGTCTCAGTCACAGGTTAATGGGCTCAGTGAAGGAGTTACTGGGTGAAATTCTGTGGCCTGTGTTATGCAGCAGGTTCCTTCAGTTTGTCTATTATGTGTTGCACAGAGATGACTCCATATCCCAGGCACAGCTGCAGTATTCCAAATTGAGACTATATGAATGGTAGAATTTTCATCCTTAGAGGTTTTTAAGGCCTGGCCCTGGCTGGGATGATTTACTTGGGGTTGGTCCTGCTTTGAGCAGGGGGTTGCACTAGATGACCTCTTGAGGTCTCTTCCAACCCTAATCTTCTATGATTCTATGATCTAATGTTCCTCTCTGACTTACAGATCTTTGAATGCTAAATGGCATGACAAAATAAGCAAAGACTCTGATTCTGCAAACACTTCTACACATATTTAATTTTACACACATGAGTAGTCCCACTGAAATCAAGTGGGCTACTTGTGCATATCTGTAGGATTAAGACCTAAAGCAAATTTGGGGGAACTAAAAAAAAATATAAAAAAAATCTAATAAGCCTGGTACATTGTGAGAAAGAATAAAAATCTACCAGATCAGCTGGAGAATCCTAAAACTCCTTAAAGTGCTCAGGCTGTAATTCTTTTGGGGAATAAATGCAAGGAGCAGCAGCAGCCAAAGTGACTTCATAGGGAACTAGCTTCAAAGATTTGGGGAATGTAATCGAACAATGCCAAAAGTAAACGGAAATCATCAGCATAAAAATGAATCACTCTTCAGTAAGGAAATGTTTCACTTGCTGTTACTTCAAGTATCAGGCAAGATGCTATGGATTATCAGTAAAAATACTATTTCTTTGTGTCTGGTTTATTCATTTTATTGATATAGCATGGCTAGAGGGCAGCAGGAGAGTGTTAGAGGGAAGCCTTATTCCCTGTAGAGGGAAGCAAGTATGTTAGAAGTTGGTTGGAGCACCTGGAGCCAATTAAGGCACCTGGAGCCTGTCACATGATAAAAAACCCTGCTTCAACCAGACAGGGGAAGAAGTTGAAGCAGAATGGATTGGTGTTGGAGCAGAGAGCAGTTTGAAGGAGTTGAAGCAGAGTGGATTGGTGTGGGAGCAGAGAGCAGTTTGGAGGAAAGCAAAGGAGAGTTTGAAGAAGTGCTGTGGTGAGCTAAGACCCAGACCCTATGTAAAGGGACACCTGGCTTGTGCAGGGAGAGAGCAGGAAGCTCCACAAGCTGAAGGGTAGGAGAGGGAAGTAGCCCAGGGGAAGGAATAGCTAGTTCAAGTGGTTTAACACTATCCTCAGGTCCCCTGGGCTGGGACCCGGAGTAGAGGGTGGGCCGGTTCCCTCCCTCTCCACTCTCCTCCTCTAGGATATTAGTGGGGCAGTTAAATACCCTGTTCAGGGGCAAGAAATGGCACCCTGAACCCCCCACAAGAAGAGAAAGTGCAGGACCCATCATAATAGTGCTGGTAATTTGCCACACTTTGTATGCTTAGTATCTACACTGATATTTTTGACACTCTCCCACTATCTCTCTAGTCCCAGCTCTACTGATAGGTAAAGAAATGCTGGGCTGGGACGGCATGCTTCTGTCCTGAGTAAGTAGGTTGGCTGACAATGGGATGCAGAGGTCAGAATGAGTGGACAGTTGGAGTAACACAGGAAACCAGAATTGCCTTGAACATATTGGTATCACTAGGATGACTTCTGCCTTGCCCTGCCTGATCTTTACCAGCATTTTCAGCAGCTGGGGAATTGGAAGAAATGTGTACATCAGATGCTCCAATCATTTAAGCAGGAATGCCTCTTTGGTTGAATTTGGGCCTCAAGCATCCCTGGAACAGTATCTCTAACAATCCCTGTTTTCACTTGATGGAGACAGATCCCTGAACAGAAGATCCCAATGAAAGGATATAGTCTGTGTCACCTGGTCTTGTGGTTTCCACTCATGGTCCCTAGAAAAATGCCTGCTACGCCTGTCAGCTAACCTGTTTTGTTCCCCTGTTGGTGAACCACAGACAGTGTGATGTGATGGTGAATGAGCCAGTTCCAGAGGTTGTCGCTTCTGTGCCCAAGGAGAGGATCTTGCTGTTCCCTGCTTATTGATATAGCAGACAGCTTTCATATTGTCTGACATCTGCATGTGCTGATTCTAAATCAGGAGCAAGCAGTGTTTTCATGCTTCATATACCACTTTCAGTTCTAGCATGTTGATAATGTAGCATAGTGTCTTGGTGGGGATGAGGTGCCCTGAGCTACATGGCTCTTTATATGGGCTTCTCATCCTAACAGAAACGTCACTTTTTTTTACTGGAAAAGAAGGGGGTTAATAGGATTCCCACACAAATGTTCTGTTTCTCCTTCCACCAGTTTGGTAAGTAGAGAATTCACCAAGGTACAGTGATCAACATGTCTACTCTGTGTTGGCCCAGTGCGTACATCTGCTTGAGCCATGCCTGAATGCAGTGTAGAAGAGTCTCAAAAACAGGGTTTACATGTTTGGATAATGCCATGTGTCCCAAACAAACAAGGCAAAGTTGCACACATGTCTGAGGGGTTGCTGGAGGTTGCAGATCAAATTGTGTGTAATTTAGAATCTCTCAAGAAGGGAGTATATTCACATTGTGGTGAGCTCCAATCTTGCCACAATAATTTCTATAGTCCATAGGGATAAAGTGGCCTTTTCTGTGTTTAGGCTGAGGTGTTGGAATAAGAGCCTCAGGGTGCATGTGGACTCTTGCACTAACTGGTATGTTCAACTTTTGATTAACCAGCCTAAGTAAGGAAATATTGATACATCTTGACATTGTAGATGGGTTGCCACTATAGCCAGAACCTTTGTAAATACTCTTGTTGCAGTCAAAAGGCTGAATGGGAGCAATCTGTATTGGTAGCAGTTCAAATTGATGATGAACCTCAGGAACATTCTGTATTCCAAGTTAAAGTGTAAATGAAAATAAAAGTGTCCTTGTGGTTGAGAGCTGTAACCCAATAGTCTTCATCCACAGGTTGGATTATCAGGGATAAAGTGACTATAATCTCAGACATCTAATGCAAGTGTTCAGCAGTCTGAGGTGCAGAAAAGGCCTTCATCCACCTTTATTTCTGGGGATGAGGAAATATCTTTTAGTAGAAACCCTTCTCCATGTGCTGAGGATGTACTGGTTCTTTGGCTCCTAGCTAGAGGAGGGATCCCACCTCTTCAGTGAGCATCCTCTTGTATGAAGAATTCCTGAAAAAGGATAAGGTAGCTCGGTAGGGGATAAGGGTAGAACAAAATTGCATAGGGGATCCTGAAGAGATTATTTCCAACACCAATTTGTCCAGTGTTATGGATTCCCACTTCAGGTGAGGCAACCTCCAAATGGAGGTAGAAAAGTCAGAAAGGAATGTTGGATTTGATGGAGAAATTGGTCTGCAGGTCTCAAGGGTCCTGTTGTAACTATCTGACCTACAAAATGTTCCCTTATCTTAAGATCAAATGTAAGAAGTGAGTGAAATTTCATAAAATGTTACAATAACCTGTATTTTTTGCCTACTTGGAAATTGCCTATGTGAAAAGTAGGTTGAGTTGTTTTCAATAAATGAATATTGAAAACAAGTGCAACTAATCCAGACAAAGAAGCTGGATTAGTCCAATCAGAAAATGATATGATTCAAAGGGCACACTGATATAACCCAAGGACTGTTGAAATTATGCTTGGGAAAAGCAGAAGAAGTGGAACCAGAAGCTAATAGACCAGAATTGGTGTGACTGATATTAGGCCTGACTAGTGAACAAATTAATTAATGAACTGAACTGTCCACTTTCCCCGCTTTTTAAAAAAGAGACTTTGAAAAAATCACCATCTCTCTCATCTCCCGTCTCACCTTGTATCCCAGCTCATCTTGTCTTGACTCATTTTCACTAACCCCAGGGTAGTAGCAGACTAGATTAAAAGACTTTCTTCCAAGAGGAAGGCTGGCTAGCCTTGCTCTTGTTTAAGGAGCTATATTCTCACCTGTGAGTGCTGAAAATCATCATGACATCCAGCCCTCTGCCCATATGTTGGGATACCTAATTGTAAGCATCACAGAGACACTTAAGATCTTTTTTTTGCCTCCCTTCCCTGTTGTGTTAC